>OW240913.1:300004299-300014492 GCA_933207985.1 Pelobates cultripes | reverse complement strand
TGGAATTTGGAACAGATGGTCCCCCTGTGCGTCAGTTGGAAGATCTTTTGCCATTCTGAGGCAGATAGCTCAACCCCTGCTTCCGTTTCCCACCATACTCTGAAACCTAAGGGGCCCTGGTCCCCACCACTCTGCAGCATGGAGTATAGGTGCGATATGCCATGGATGAGGTGCTGTCTGGCGGCGCAGAGTTGTTCGAAGTGGGACAATGGGCAGTGAAGGTGAGCCTTCCCAGCAAGTGAGGTTACATAGGTTGTAAGCTGGTAGTATCGAAAGTTGTCCAGAACGCTGGGTCCGCGGTCTTGGAGTAGAGCGGCCAGCAGTTTAAGGGCCAGCCCATTGCACCACTGGTGCAGGTAGGTCCAATCCGTGGCCCCAAAGTTCCTCAGATCACCTGCGGAGAGTCCATCTGCCAGTCTTGGGTTATGCGTCACGGGCATAAGTGGATTCGGCGATGACGTAAGTTGTTGAGAATACCGAATGCCGCACCAGACCTTCAGAGTCGCGTCCGTCAACGGGTTGCCCGTTCGCAGTTCCTGAAACGTGGCGTGCCACAGCTGGGACGGGATTTTACCCCCCCCCCCCGCCTGTTGCTTTTCCATGTCTACCCACTGTTTCCCACTTGGGGCTACATGCCAATCCACTACCCGAGACAGGTGTGATGCCCGGTAGTAAGTAAGGACTGAAGGCAGACCCATGCCTCCCTCACTCCTAGGGCGTTCCAGGGTCGATCATACAGCCTCTTTTATTCACAATCTACAAACATAGGCAGGGCAGGAGGCTGGCAAACAGTCTTCTCCAATGCCCATTGGCGAGGCTGGTTCCGCCACAATAATTCTTTACCTCGAAAGTGTCCTATTTGTGCATTGCTTAGAGCATGGGTCGTCAACCTGGTCCCTACCGCCGACTAGTGGGAGTTTCAGGATCCCAGGTGGGCGGTAGGGATTTTCTAATTTTGAGAGATTGGGTGGGCGGGCGCGAGCCGGCGTTACCCCTGCGACCGGGTACCACCATCACCACTTGCGGCCCCGGCCCGCGCGGCAAACCGCCGGGGCCGCATATGGAGGGGTCCATCGGGTGGCCCATGCTGTCAGGGCTACCGGATGGATGTGGATTGTGAGGGGGCCCGGTCAGCGCTGGGCGATTTAACAGCGCGACCGGGCCCCCTGTGATTACATCACACGCTAGGAGGAAGTGACTGCACGTCACTCCTCCCAGTTAACACACAGACCGCGCGGGAGGAAGACCAGGGAGTCAGAGTGGGAACTCTGACTCCCATCCACCTGAGCCACCACTGGACCCCAGGGAAAGTCACCCTCCTGCACCTAAAAGGTAGGAAACAGGAGGGTGACTAAAGTATTTTGTGTGTGTTTGTTTGTGTATGTGTCTTTGTATGTATGTCTTTTGTGTGTTTCTGTCTGTATGTGTCTGTATATGTGTGTATGTATTTGTATGTGTCTAATGTGTGTGTGTGTGTGTGTGTGTGTGTGTGTCTGTCTGTATATATATGTGTGAGTGTGTGTCTTGTCTTTGTATGTATGTGTTGTGTGTGTGTATGTGTCTTTGTATGTATGTCTTGTGTGTGTCTGTCTGTATGTATGTGTGTCTTTGTATGTGTCTTGTGTGTGTGTGTGTGTGTCTGTATATATATGTGTGTGTGTGTGTGTCTGTCTGTATATATGTGTGTATGTATGTGTGTCTTTGTATGTGTCGTGTGTGTGTGTGTCTGTCTGTATATATGTGTGTGTGTGTGTATGTGTGTCTTGTCTTTGTATGTATGTCTTGTGTGTGTATGTGTCTTTGTATGTATGTGTGTCTTGTGTCTGTCTGTATGTGTGTATGTGTCTTTGTATGTATGTCTTATGTGTGTGTCTTTGTGTGTGTGTGTCTGTATGTATGTGTGCCTGTCTGTTTGTATGTATGTGTCTTATGTGTGTCTGTCTGTTTGTATGTATGTGTCTTATGTGTGTCTGTATGTATGTGTGCCTGTCTGTTATAGTGCGCTATAGTAAGTAATAGTAAGTGGGATACCTAACTCAGCCTTCCTACTGGGCATTGCTATAAGGAAGGTTAAAACATTTTTTAAAAAGGGGGGGGGAAGGTGGGGAGGGGAATTGAGGAGGGAGAGGAGGGGAGCTGATGCACAGATGAGAAATCATATTATGCGCAAACAGAGAAGACGTCTAAATATCACCGAAAGAGGAGACCTTGGTTTGTTCCTTACGAAAATCGAACCAGATATCAAATATTTAGTCTTGCAGCATCAACCTCAAGGATCTGATTAATCACTAGTAAAGGTAATTTCAATTTACTTTATTGTTTTCTCATTAACCTTTGTAAAGTAAAAAACATTATAAACATGCATTAAGTAGAAATAAAAAGATAAATGTACGTACATTTATTTTTTTTTAAAAACACCCTCCTTTCGAAAAAATATTCCGCACTTGCGCGAAAACTGGTGGGCGGTAAGGAAATTTTTTCAACCAAAAAGATGCATTAGTGGGCGGTAGGTAGGAAAATGTTGACTACCCAGTGATTGACTTAGAGGGTCTGCCTGCAACTGGAAGTAGCCCACTCCATCTGCAAGAAGATATACCCAATGGGGAGGAGAGGTTTATGGGATAAGTACTTTCTTCACATGACTCCCTTTGGATTACTTGCATGGCTCAGTAAACTGATAGCAGCCATACTGTTACTGTTGCAGTCTGAAGATACCTGAGACTGGGATGAAGGTTCATATCACTGCCAAAGCTACATTGGAGTGTCTTAGATTGGCTCTGTCGAAGCAAAGATCTCAATAGGATTGAAAATCTGTGGAAAGACTTTAATAATCATGTTCACCAAACTTAACAAGGCTTGAATAATATTACCAAGAAGAATAGTTAAATAGTGCTGCTTCCAGATAGGTAATGCTGATAGACACCTACCCCAAAAAGGCTCAGACCTGCCACTGTAGTGGTAATGTTGTCTATAGTGCTTTAGCGCCATAAATAGTTTAAAATAAAACCACTAAGAAACTGTTTTCTATACCACACATAGATCACCTCTATCTAGAGAATGCTTTGAGAATGTGGAATTAAAACATCCCTGTTATCTTTGTCAATTTCATCAAGCCTGTACATCATTGATGGGTAACTAATAATAATTAACTATTATTGATATAAAATGAAGTTATCATCATTATAAAAGACTTCAGCAACACTGATAAATATCCCCCACACATCATATTATTGCATTTATACTAAAACGTGCGAGTCTCTGAAGTCCTCATTTTGGACGTTGTACTATGTGACATGTTACTAGCATCACTATAACATACTGAATACTGTGTTCTGCTCACCATATGACCTACGATTTGTTCATTGCTGCCAATGCAGTCTGTTGGATATATCTAATATTGTCCGATATCACGTGCCTTTTCTATTCATGTCCCTGCTACAATTTCTTTTTTCCCCTCCAATCTTTATTGAGCATTGATCATCAACCAATTAACAATACAATATTTGAGTGCGGCATATTGTATTGTACGTACATTATTCAATCCCACTCTTCTTTGCCACATGGTCAATCCATCTTTCTCCATATGTCAGTGACATCACTGTGTTCTGCTCATCCTCATTTGTTATTTATGGTATGTTGTTGACTACCAGTATTGTGTGTTGGACATTGCTAATTCTCTGCTTGGGGAACACTGAAAAATGCAGCATTTCTGGACACTGAGTGCTTATGCACTAACTTTTATATGGTTATATAAAGACAAATGTGTGAGATATAGGCGCTAATATTGTGGTTTGTTTGCTTCTATTTTTATTTATAATATAGCAGCTAGAACACTGTTTGGGTGCTCCAAAATCACCCACTAGTTGAATTGTACAAAACACACACAATACCAGGTGTAGAAGTGGTTAACCCCTGAACCGCCTGGTGGATTTAGTGCAGCGCTATGTAGTGGAATATAATGACTCACCCTTAGAAATTCGGGGTGGTTAAGGTCATGTATAAAGGAAAATAAAGATATATAGTGTAATATTGTCAGCACAATAATATAGGTGATAAAGGTGAGAGATAACAAACTCACATGGTATAGAGCCTTTAGACATAGGCTCTAAACTTAAAGGACCACTATAGGCACCCAGACCACTTCAGCTTAATGAGGTGGTCTGGGTGCCTAGTCCATCTAGGGTTAACCCTTTTTTCTATAAAAATGTTTATGTTAGGGTTAATCCAGCCTCTAGTGGCAGTCTCATTGACAGCCGCTAGAGGGCTTCCGCGTTTCTCACTGTGAAAATCACAGTGAGAAGACGCCAGCGTCCATAGGAAAGCATTGTGAATGCTTTCCTATGGACTGGCTGAATGCGCGCGCGGCTCCTGCCGCGCATGCGCATTCAACCGAAGAGGAGGAGAAGAGGGAGGAGAGGAGGAGGAGAGCTCCCCGCCCGACGCTGGAGAAAGAGGTAAGTTTAACCCCTTCCTTTCCATCCAGCCCGGCGGGAGGGGGACCCTGAGGGTCGGGGCACCCTCAGGGCACTATAGTGCCAGGAAAACGAGTATGTTTTCCTGGCACTATAGTGGTCCTTTAATAGCTGGTATGCGTTTAGGTAACATACAACTCCTCTGCAGATCTTCTGTGTATGCTGGTAATTTCTTCCCAATTGTATATATGCCACAGAAAAAAATGTAGAGAAAATACTCTAAGTGTAGAGAGTTAAAAAACTCAATGGTGAGTTATAACACATGAATGGGTGTGCTCACCTGACATAGAGCCCTCCAGACTGGCTCTAAGTACACACGTGTATGTGTCAGTTCTGGGAGACACTTTCTCGGTGACTGTAGAAACTGGATCCACTCTTTTAAATACACTGATAAATAAAAACAAAAGTTTTAAAATATACTGGTAATTCCTGGATCCTCCGTGACGCGTTTCTCATATAAAGATAGGCCTTCTCAATCGGCTGTGTTCATTGTTCCGTGTTCTGTGATTTGAATGATGTTTGGGTCCTCCTTCTTCGCTGCTCCTCCAGTCGGTGACGTCCGTTCTGTCATACCTTCTCACTTGATCATCTGTTCTTAATGCTGTAATATCTCGTATGTAAAGTCTCCTGATTGCTGATACGTCACTTCTGGGTTTCAGAACTACAGCGTCCATAATCCTTTGCGCTAGTATGTTCCTTACCCTGCGTTCTTGGCATTATGTGAAAATTCATAATAATAAAGAAAATACATATATATTAATTCATATATATTCTACAGAGTAGATAATAACATATTATGTTAGGAAGAATGTGACTTAAATCTTCTCGGTTACTATTGTGTAATAAACTCCCTTGCTCCCTCTGCAATGCTATGTTTTGCATAGGAAGTTATAAAAAATGAAGAGTTAAAATGAATAAAAATAGATCTAATACTTGATTAAAGTGCAATTTTATGTCTCATTGGTGTATAGGTTAAACTTCCAAATACTAACATTCTAATAGAATTTAAATATAATACATGTTGCAAATGAGAACAAAAATAGAAACAAATGTAAAAAATTGTTAAGAAGTTTAAAAAATATAATTGAATTGAATACTTTCTAATTAAAAGGGAGAATAGAAAATTCACAAGAAATGACATAATTTGAAATCTACATTTAGACCATGCAGGGTTAAAGTATGTAAATCAAAGATCCACCGCATCTCTGTTTGGCCCAATTTCTTTGTGATGTCATCCCCTCTACAATTTGCTGTAACTTTTTGGATTGCTAAAAACGTTAGGCATTTTGGGTCACAGTTATGTTTCTCTTTAAAGTGCATAGATACATTGTGCTGTGTGAAACCTTTTTTGATGTTCCTTACGTGTTCATTTATCCTTCCATATAAAGGTCTTTTGGTCCTCCCTACATAATATAAATTGCACATACATTTTAGCAAGTAAATTACCTGTTTAGTGTGGCAAGTAATTAGACTTCTTATTTTCTATTCTTTTTGCTTATGTTTTTTTTTTTTAAATGCAGTAATATGTATTTTCTTACTCCTGGTTTGTCGACAAGCTATACATATACCACATCCAAAAAAAACGTCCTTATGTAGGAACGTTTTCTGTTTAGTTTCTGTCATGTGGTTGTTAGTGAGTTTAGTGGCTAAATTTGGGGCTCCTCTATATATAATCGTAGGCTTGTCAGGTAATAGATTGTATAGTAATGGATCCCCTCTTAGGATCGGCCAAAATTTATTTATGGTCTTTTTTATTTCTCTATTTTTCGAGTTAAAATTGCAGATAAAAGGTATACTGGATGTAGAGTCCTTGTTCTTTTCTTAATATTCTAAAAGTGTTGTTCTGTCCTTGATTTTAATCTCTTCAATTGTTTTTTGAAGCGCATCCTCTCTTATATCCTTTGTCCAAAAATCAATTTTTCAGTTTGTTTGCTTGAATATCATATGTGGCTACATCAGTGCAATTTCTTCGAACCCGAAGAAATTGTGATTTGGGTACATTGAGTAGCTACGGAGAGAATTGGCAGCTTTGTTATTTGATGTAGTTGTTAACATCAACTGATTTAAAATATGTTTTTGTTTTTATTTCACTGTTCTCATTGTATATGTTTAAATCTAAGAAGTTCACGCTGTGTTGGTTAAAATCTGCTATTAGGGGGGCGTGGCCTGACAGCTCAACTGAACAGTCGCATGAGCTGTTAGCTCCTCCGGGACCCGACCCTCCACAGCGATTATATTAGCATTGTCTGCCTCTCAACCCACACAGGAATCTGCACAGACGACCCTACAGCTATGGCATCGAAAACTGCCAAAAAATCCAAGCCCAAACAAACCTTGCTGCAGATCCAGGGGCTCTCCTCGCCGCACCTGCGAAACCAAGATGGCGCCGAGCCGCCGAGATCTCCGGCGGAATACTCCGACAATAGCGACATCACCTCAATCTCAGAACCGGCCGCAGCCCCAGCCACGGATCTCTCTATACACAAGATGCTCCAAACTATGCAAGCTTCAATACGGGCGGACATGTCCAAAATGGCGAGGGAAATCAGAGCAGACATCCAGGCATTGGGGGACAGGACCTCCCGCCTGGAAGACAAATCTGATGAAATAATCTCAGCACATAATACTCTGGCTGACGCCTACACTGAAATGAGGGACCAACTGGACCGCCTGACAGCGAAGGTAGCGGATCACGAAGACCGAGATAGGCGCAGCAATATCCGCCTCCGTGGTATTCCAGAGGAGGTTTTGCCCCAGGACCTCCAGGCCTATGCCAAGAGTCTATTCCAGCACTTAGTCCCAGACCTCACCCCACAAGACTTCCTCATTGACCGCATCCATAGGCTGCCAAAGCCGAAATCTCTACCCGCAGCGATTCCGAGAGACACGATTGCCAAACTCCATTACTTCACTACGAAAGACTGCATAATGAAAGCCTCTAGGCACACCCAAGACTTACCGGTGAAATTTGCGAATGTCCAGCTCTTCACAGACCTCTCCGCATCCACGCTGTCAAAGAGGAGAGACCTTGCTGTCATCACCAGAACCCTGCGGGGGGCGAACATCTTATACCGATGGGGATTCCCAGCCCGTTTAATTATCCGGCGCAATGGAGTGGATCGCCATATCACTACTGTGGAAGAGGGGAAGAAACTCCTTACAGAATGGAACATTCCCATTCCCCCACAACCTGATCGAGATGCCCCACCCGAACGCCGACGACCCCCATGGAAAGTGCCGACTGAATGGAACTCAGCAGCCTCAGCTAAGTGACTCTCCCACAGCCGCACATGCTGCCTATCCCCTTAACACTAGGGCACATTAGCCCGACACTCTCCCTATGTGAAGACTTTACCCGCATACTTCCAACTGTTTGCCGTTATGTTGAGCTCTTATACCTTTTTTTGCAGTCTCTGACTTGTAGTTACATTCTCCTCCATTTTCCTACTATGCTCGGAGGCCACCAAACATTTACCATACCAGGTTTTCTCTAGATGGGAGGATGGGGGAAAAATGGATAGCAGAGGAGCCTGCTTTATGGACCTCGTGGCGGTGACGGGGCCCCATGCACTGGGCCCCCTCATCGCTGCGATGTAAAGGGAAAGAGGCGCGGTACACAACGCGCACCTACAGGCAGCCCTATGCTTTTCCCTGCACCGAGAGGAATGTCAAATAACTGATGGAGTAACCATAAACAAGGTCTCCTAAATTCCCCCACTGCGGGACCGTATGTTCCCTCAATACTAAGGGACCGACCCACCACTGTCCCCACATGCAGACTCTATCCACTCCATTTTACTCGCCCTCTCATGTACAACTCCCACATGCCCTTTTCCCTCGGCTCTTCACTTTTAGTTTTTAATCTCACAATTTTTATTCTGCCCGGTCTCTCTGCCGCACCTGAGGGCTACCAAATGTTTACCGCACTAGTTTCTTATCCCTTTTTTTCCCCTTATTTATCCATTTATTTATTTACCTATTTTTATTTTTCTCTCTCAGGTACGCGGTCCCTCTTGGGGCGGTAGGGGGCCATGGGAAGTCGAGGGGGGGGTTGGGGGGGAAACCTTAACTCTTGGGCCTCGTGGCGATGGCGGGGCCCCAAGTATTGGGCCCCCCCGCCGCAGCGATGCCACAGAGAGGGGCATGGGCTACATCACGCACTTCCGGACAGCCCCACTCACATCCCCGTACTAAAAGGTACATGGACCAACTGACTTGGCAAGACTGCCATAACACCTAACTTCCCCCACGACTAGACATCGATACTACGCCAGGCCACCTGCCCAGAGACTAGAGCCAAGGAAAACGAGGCCTAACGACAGACATAGATCTTTGACAACCCCGAGGGTCGACCACGGCGTGATTTGCCACAACTTTCCCCCCCCCTCAGGCTCCAAGGAGCCATGTTTCCACCGTCCCAGCCACATGGCTCTTGCTTTGACGGTTTATTGTATATAGTTTTCGTTACCCTGTTATCCTACCACGAGACTCCTTCCTGGCACCCGCCCCTACTTCCCAAGCCCCTTACCCCGATGGGGCATCAACTTAGGTGCATAATACGTCACACACCACATCCGAGACTAACCGACCAGTTGGGGCATGCCACTAACCCTTATAGGTCCCATCACACAAGGTACATCAGCCAAATGCCAGATATTTCCCTAGCAACCGGGATGCTCACCACCCCACTGCATTATCTTTGTACCCCAAACAATATGGAATCAAAGACACCTACGCAACAGGGGCCAGAACACAACCACAATGCCACTGATGCCCCTCTAAGACGCGACGAACAAGTGCTCCATACAGAATTACACTCAGCTGCCCACTACTACACGCACAAATGACGCTCAACATATTGTCACTAAATGTCAAAGGTTTAAATTCACCGCACAAACGACGGCTAGCACTAGCAGAGGCAAAAAACCACAACGCACACGTCGTGTTCTTCCAAGAGACGCATTTCAAATGGGGCCATCGCCCCAAACTCAGTTCCAAACTATTCCCCCACGACTATCACTCATGCTTTAAGACTAAAAAGAGAGGAGTGTCCATACTGATAGGGAAATCGGTAGCATTTACCTTAATCAAAAAAGTAGGGGACAAACAGGGACGATATCTCCTACTCCAGTGTCTCATTAACAATGAGCCTTACACGTTTCTCAATATATACGGCCCACACACGAACCAGACGGAATTTATGGACACCGTGTTCGCCCTAGCAAACCTGTATAGATATGGGGAACTCATTATCGGTGGTGACACTAACTTCATCCTGGACAGCACACTAGACACCACCTCAACACACAAACTAACTGCAACATCCACACGCAACCTTAACAGGTCCACCTCCTCACACTGTCGCCAAATCTTAAACAACAACTTCCTCGACCCATGGAGAATCCTCCACCCTTTGGAACGGGACTACACATTTCACTCATCAGCACACAACACCTATACGAGGATAGATAGGTTCCTTATACCCTCCACGACAATACATAAAGTTATATCAACCCACATAGGCCTGATAACATGGTCAGACCATGCCCCCATAACGCTAACCATCACAGAACAGTTCCCTACCTCAGGCAAGGGATCCTGGAGACTTAACAACTCCCTACTCCTAGACCCTACACTCACAGAACAACTGAAAGCAGATATCATTTCATACTTCCACACAAATTCTACCCCAGACATAGACATAACCACCTTATGGCAAGC
>OW240913.1:299941216-300004199 GCA_933207985.1 Pelobates cultripes | reverse complement strand
GTCCGCTTGACCTAAAATCTCAGAACACATCAAATGATACAATTATTTGTTTTAATTAATCAAACGTCCATTATAATCTCTTATATTCTCTCTAAAATGTCTGCCTCGGATCTATGCAACATTAATATATATTGCTTGGAAGCCACTATAAAATCGTTTACTAAAGGTGAACTATCACTTTCCGAGTATTAGCACAACTAAGTAAAAGGTAGCTATAGGTTGTGCTAAAAAATTTTTAAATTCTCTGTTTTCTTTTATTTTCAAGTATATGTTTTGCTGTGCCTAAACAATACAGCATGTACTTACCTGTTGCGTTCCAGCAACTAGGCCGAGTTTTCACGTTAACTGATACTCCAGTAAGGTGACTCCTTTTTCCTGGACGGGGAGGGATGTCAGAGAGGATTGGTGGAGGTGAAGACATGGGTTGCACGGGGGAACCAGTGCCACCATTGGTCATTCTGAGGCTCTAATGATGCTGCTGTAAGTGGGGTTACACCTCCAGCAGCAAAGGGCAATTATTCCTCTGTATGTGCAGCGTTTCAAAGTGAAACACTACAAAGACAGGCTCCAAGCACCATGACCACTTCAAAACACTGAAGGGGTTATGGTGCTTGGAGTAACCCTTTAACTCTAGCAGTGCCGTGAGTAAGCATGACGCATGCACACATACAGTACTGCTTGAGAAAATGCCAAGTGTGCATGCATGCATAAGACAATTCTCAGTTAGAATAGGTGCGCGCAATCACTGCATCATGAGAAGGCTAAAGTGTATAAGCTTTTTACTGATATCCACTGCATTATTCACCCCAGGAAACACTGAAATTGTGTGTATTGAGGTAAAGGAATCAGGAACTCTCACTTCTAATTTACTCTCACTTCACAACTTACACCCTATATGGTAGTGAATTAGGGATAACCACACACGAGAAGGATTTGGGAATTGTTATAGACAACAAATTAGGCAGCAATATGCAATGTCAATCTGCAGTTGCTAAGGCCAGTAAGGTTTTATCATGTATAAATAGGGGCATAAATTCTCAGGATGAAAATATAATTTTGCCTCTGTATAAGTCGCTGGTAAGACCACACCTTGAATATGCTGTGCTATTTTGGGCACCTGTTCTAAAGAAAGATATCATGGCACTAGAAAAAGTGCAGAGGAGCTACAAAATTGATAAAAGGAATGGAGCATTTTAGTTACGAAGAAAGGTTAAAAAATGTAAATCTGTTTAGTTTGGACAAACGGCGCGTCAGAGGGGATATGATAACATTATACAAATATATTTGGGGCCAGTACAAACCATTATCTGGAAATCTATTCATAAACAGGGCAATACATGGGACACGAGGTCACACATTTAGGCTGGAAGAAAGGAGATTTCATCTAAGGCAAAGAAAATGTTTTTTTTACAGTAAGAGCAATAAGGAAATTGAATTCTATGCCTGAAGATTTGGTTTTATCAGGGCCCATACAGATGTTTAACCCCTTAAGGACCAAACTTCTGGAATAAAAGGGAATCATGACATGTCACACATGTCATGTGTCCTTAAGGGGTTAAACAGCAATTGGATAAATACTTGCAAAAATATAACATACAGGGATATAATTTCTAATTAGTGGGGTAATAGCTGCTTGATCCAAGGAGACATCTGACTGCTATTTTGGGGTCAAGAAGTAATTTTTCCTAGTTTGTTGCAAAATTGGTGATTCAGACTGGGTTTTTTGCCTTCTTTTGGATCAACAGCAAAAACATATGTGAGGAAGACTGAACTTGATGGACGCAAATTTCTTTTCAGCAATGTAACTATGTAACTATGGAAGGGAGTTCTGCTTTAAGCACTGTGGTTTAGAATCGAAGAATAGATGACATCTCTAGCTTTTACAAAATGTTCTGTATTGCAGCAGACTGAGATAAAGTGTTAAAACAACATATTTATTTTCTTATATTAAATTGTGCAGAATATTTCACTTTAGAATTCCCTAGTGAAAAATGAGAGTGATTTTTATTTACTCAAACAATGTACAGCTCATCTAAGTGCCTTGTCAGCAGTGCTAGAAAAGTGATGTTAACTGCCACTTTTTTCTCAAGCTAGGGTCAGGCTGTGAACTGATAAAGGGTAAAAGCTTGAGAATACCCAAAAGATTAATCACAGAAAGAGATCACCCTTGCTTTTTTTTTTTTTTTTTTTACAAGTTACGGTTCATTTTAAACCATGTTGTTACTTATGAATCTCTTCATAATAGTGCCCATATATATAAATCCTCACTAATAAAAATGTCCCATATTGGCTCCTGTTCTAGGAAAAAGACCAGCACATTCAAGACTCAGTTCTCCATGGCTGCACAGGTTCTATGGAGATCCTTTCCCTGTCCCTTTACATTCTCTCCAAGTCTTAAAGGGACAGTCC
This sequence comes from Pelobates cultripes, assembly GCA_933207985.1. Classification (NCBI taxonomy): domain Eukaryota; kingdom Metazoa; phylum Chordata; class Amphibia; order Anura; family Pelobatidae; genus Pelobates; species Pelobates cultripes. The sequence continues at coordinate 300,001,790 of OW240913.1, read as the reverse complement.
ACTACCCCATTAAAAACATGCATGCATTTAATAATGGACTTTTACATTTTGGAAAAAAATGGTCACAATGTCTGCAGCCTTTGTAAGCCCTCCCATTCTAACTCAGCTTAGACTTTCTGTGGTTGTCCAATCACTGGGCAGTGTTACACCTCTTGAGTTTAGCTCCACTGAGAGAAACAACCTAATAAACCAGGGTCCTGGTGCAAGAATGTTTCTTGGGCCTCCTCCAGTGCAAGAGTGACCAAGAGGTATATCCCCATCTGTTCTAAAACTCCAATAATGCTATGCCAACTGGGGATATACCAGTTGGCCATCCTTGCAGGGTTGGATTTCTAAGTAGTGTTTGTGGGATTTAATGTAAACATGTTTTTGTATAAAGTATGTGTGTACATGTAGTGGTGTATTTGTATGTACTTTAGCCATTATAGTGCAGTGGTGTACTTGTGTGTATGTGTGTAGTGTTGGCATTTAAATGGAGGTGTGCTTTTGTGTGTAGTGTTGGTGTTTGAATGAATGGATGTTTGTATATAATTTTAGTGTTTTAATACAGGGGTGCGTTTGTATATAATGTTGGCATTTCAATGTGGATGTACATTTGTGTGTAGTATTGGTATATGAGTGAAGTGGTGTGTTTGTATATCATTTTGGAGTATAAATAAATGCAGGGGTGTGTTTGTATGTAATTTTTTTTGTTATATTGCAGGACTGTGTTTGCATCTTGTGTTGGTACTGTTTTTCAGATATCCCTTACGCATATCAGACCCATGACGCGTATCTAGCTATCTATCTATCTATCTGTCTGTCTGTCTGTCTATCGATCTATCTGTCACACAGAACATGCCTTGCTTGTAAATACATCTTTATATTGACTTGTGGGACTCCTATTTAAAAAGTGGACATTATAGGGTTATTATTACATGGTCTAGTATCTTAAAGGGACACTCCAGGCACCCAGACCACTTCTGCCCATTTGAGTGGTCTGGGTGATAACTCCCACTACCCTTAACCCTGCCAGTGTAATTATTGCAGTTTTCATAAACTGCAATATTTACCTTGCAGGGTTAACTCTAGTAGACAGCCACTAGAGGGCACTTCCGTGTTTATAGCACATGAAAAGTGTGCTGGATGTCCTCACGCTATCTGAGGACCTCCAGCGTCGCTGAAATCCCCATAGGAAAGAAATGAAAGCATTTTTCAATGCTTTCCTATGGGGAGGTCTAATGCACGTGCGCGTCATTGCCGGATGACGTCGGCGGGGGAGGAGCGTGGGTGAACCCTGACCCAACCCCGAGGGACATCGGCGCTGGATACAGGTAAGTCACTGAAGGGGTTTTAACCCCTTCAGCAACTTGGGATGGGGGGTTGGAGGGGACTGGCAGTGCCAGGAAAACGGTTTGTTTTCCTGGCACTGGAGAGTCCCTTTAATGTGATACAATAGGCACCCAGACCACTTAATTTGATTGAAGTGGTCTGGGTGCAGTGTCCCTGTCCCCTTAACCATACATGAAAAACATTGCAATTTCTGCAAAACATTTACATTGCACGGTTAAGTCCACTTGTAGTGTCTATCTCCTAGACAGCCACTAGAGCTGTTTCCTGGTGCTTATTGGATAGTGATATCGTCTCAAACATTATATACTCTATGTTATGCTAAAATGTCCTATTCTTTATCACCTCAAACATTCTATTCAAAGAAAACAAAGAATTGTTTTCTTTTAAAACATACCTGGGACCCCACAGGAAGAGCAATCTGCGTTACTCTGTGAATATCGGAAATTATATTTATAGACCAGTGGACTATGTTGTGGAAAGTCTGATTTACAGACCAATGTTGGGGTGCGAGGAACTTGGTGTGAGTTTTGACGTACTCCATCTACTCACTTCTTTTTAAATAGCTTACGGAAGGAGCTCCGGAAACCACCCTTCTGATCTGACCTCGGGTGGTGCTCACTGAAAGATGTTTGTTCAGTTTCATCCTTTTGGTAAAATCTTGCATTTCCATCCATGTGAATATCCTAGTTTGAAAATAAAAAATATAGAATTCTAAATACTATTTTAACTAATCAGCCAAATGTATTCAATGATAATTCACTTGAGAAAGAAATATATAGAAATAATGGAAATGTGAGTTTTCCTTAGATGTTATTATATCTACTGATCAAATATGCAGAAAATACAAAACTGTATTTGCCTGTGCCTCCCCCTTCCATGATGGTTAAAAAGCACCATGCGCACATTCGAGCTTCCCCATAGGAAAATATTAAATTAATGCTTTCCTATAGTGATTTTCAAGAAAAGGCATAAGGATGTTCAGCATCATTTCACGGAGCTTAACTACATGAGAATCGAGGAAGTGCCTTTAGTGGCTGTCTGGAAGAAGCCTGTTTTAACCCTTCATCGTAAATGTTCTCCATTGCAGGGTTAGGAGACAGGGACACTGCACTAAGACCACATCAATGAGATGAAGTGGTCTGATGCCTACAGTGTCCCTATAAGAGGTGATGGACGTTTTTTTCTTCTTTTTTCATTTAAATGAGGACACTTTATTGAACTCCTAACACTGTGTGTATATATATATATATATATATATATATAATTATAGCATATATTATAAAGCACTTGCTGAACTGACCTTCTGTTTTGGTACATTTCATATTATGTAGGCGTAATAAAGGTCACTGCTTCTTAAAAAAACCTCACAATACATGATTTTAGGGATTACTCAAGTGTGTTTCAAAGAGCACAGCCATAAAACTTTAAATAGTGGTCATATTTGGGGACATGTATCCAAAACACTTAATTTAAGCTCATCTACTCTCACTTCTTAAACAGTCTTACTTGGGAATAAGGAAAACACAAATCTTTCCATGCCCAAAAGTGGCATCACAGATTTTCTATTAAATTATGTTTGTTTGTTTTTTATAATTACTTACCTCTAAAAGAGATCTGCTATCAGCATAAGGTCTCTGAGGAATATAAAAGTGTCTATGAGTGCTACGAGATGAAGATGACAGGCCATGTGATTGGTTGTTTCGATCCTGCCTTAACTGCATTTGGTTTGCATTGGTGCTTCTGGTACTGTAGAGTCTGGTGGCCAAAGCTTCTTGATTCCTAGGGAACTCTTTCAGAGACCTGCTTAAAGGCTTGTTTTTTGCATGAATACCTTCATTTCTATAACTGCTGTTGCTCACAGGTGAAATACAACTTCTAGCCAAAGGCTGAACTGAGCGTTCTGCTCTGTTAGACTCAAGTGTAAAGTTGATAGGTCTTAAGAAGCAAATATCGAGACTAGACTCGGAAGAGCCAGCAGAACAAGACTCAAATAAAGCTCGGTTTGGAAAAGATTCTTCTTCAAAAGGAGCAGACACTCCTATTTCACCACTATATTCAAACTCCTCATAACTTGGTGCAAATCTGCCATCAGCTAAAATATTGGTTGATGCTCTAATAGACCTTTCCGTGTCAAGCATTGCATCCACAGAAGTGTTTTCATATTCCATCTCTGGGATTGACTGCAAAGGTGTCATTAAAGAGTTCAGTTCTTGGTCTGATGCAGGGAATGGAGTTGGTACCAATACATTCTCAGATCTATCATGTTTCGGTCCATCTATCTCCCACTCAGAGGACTTTAAGGATTGTATGTTTTCAATAGGTGTTGGTCTGCTTTTTTTCATATGAGGTACCAAATGTCTTTAAAAAAAATAAAAAATAAAAGAATCATTATTGTAGAAAGAGTGATCTTCTGAAAAAATAGTAAAATGTTTATTTCCGAGTTACACCATGGAGAGAAGTACAACTTACAGGAGCAAGCTAGCAAAATGCTAAATCGGTTAGATCTTACAAAAACAGATACACATAAAATCTCAATGGTCCACACAAGGATACAATGGAAGAAAATTAAAAGAAAGCATGCAGTTCTGTTAACGGAAAAGTCAGTCTTAAATTTTTTTTAAAAAAAAACAATTAATTTATTTTGCACTGGCTTTTAGAAGATGATCATGTTTATTTGATATCAGTTTTGCACTTATTAAACAAACAACAGAAATATGCCAATAAAATAAGCTTTATCCATGTTCTATTTTCATGGACATAAACATACGTCACAGAAGAGCTGGAACTTGGTACTGTTTGGTAAGGTTGATGTGTCTCATCCGACTGAAGGGTAGTTTCCCTGACGTTCACAACATTACTCATACTGGGTGGAGCTTCTTGACTCGATCCAGAGCACTGAGATGCAAGTCCTTTGTATAGTTTTATCAAGGAGGACCTGTAACAGGAGGACATGAGGGAAAGAGTCAATAAGTCAAAAAGTGTCAACTCGTTTAAACTTAAAAGTAGAACAAATGATATAGTTAATCAAAACAGTAGTGGAGCAATGTATATATATATATATACCAAAAACTACCTACAATAACAATTATTATCTATACAATTCAAGAAAACAATAGGAAGTCGTGAGATGGTTCAGGTGAAATTATAATGACAGATAACATAGTTTTTTGCTCTTTTTATGTTTGTTCTAGTGATGAAAGTGAACACATACTACATCTTTTCAAACCTATATAGATTGATGATCATGGGCATAAAAACCTAAGAGGCTAAATACAGATCCTTCCGCAGAATATTTAAGAAGATAAAGAGATGTGGGACCTTTATTATTTGTGAATCACTTTGCATTATATGGGAGCACCTAAAATATCTGTTTTGTTGGCAGCAAACCCTGAGCAGGAACAGGCCTGCTGAGACTACATTGTGTGCTCATATCCAATGGACCCCAATAAAAGGGGTCATAGTAGCAACTACAGTCTGTTTTAGAAGGGGCACAAAACCTCTCCTGCAATACCACTAAGGTGAGGCTTAAGTGTGCATGTAGGATTTGATGAAGGAAGGGATAAAATTATGAGTGGATGTGATGAGTAAAAAGCAAATTGTTAATAGGGGAAGGAGGAGAGATAAGATATCATGTTAAGATAAGAGAGGAACAGGAGAATGATACTCTGAAGGTAAGGTACTACACCATGAATGGAATGGCAGATATAATAAAGAAAGGGTTAAACGTAATAGGGGGAGGAAAGGAGTGGAAATTATACAAAGCGATGAGATAGAAATGGAGAGTGGTGGGTAGGTGGAGCCAACAGCGAAGCCGAGTGGACGTCATTTCGAAAGGCTTCTGGACAGCGTGTATAATCTTACTAATATCTTAATTTATCTGCACAATTTACAATCCACAGACACTCCCCCCACCAGCAGATTCAGGGGTTCAAGCTGCACAGATCAATGCCCTTCTTTCAACCCACCAAGACACCTAAGCGGAGACATAAGCCTGGGGGCTACGCCACGCAGACCCTTACGGATCTGGAGATGTTCCTTGGAAGTGCATATGCGGCCACAGAGCCCGACTCACTTGGCCAAACCCACACCCAGAGCCCTTTGCACACATGAATGCCATGAGACATCACTCCCAGAAGACGGGCATGGTGGCCGAACACCAAGAAATCGGAGCGCTGCTCCAAAGACCGGTATGGCCCAAGATGGCGCCTGCAGAAAGCCTCCACAATGCAGCTTCTGATATATGCTCAGAGTGCCAACAACAGTGCAAGCAGCCCAATACACCAACCGATCCCACGGCGGGCCTGGAAGACTCATCCCCTGCGATGAAACTGGACCTGAAGGTCCTGCTGCAGGACTTCCACAAGGTACTTGCAGCTGAGCTTGCAATACTATGCTCAAACATGCAAAACACCACTGACAGGGTCCAGGCCACAGAGGAGGACATTATTGACATAATTTCCAGCCTCACCAACATACAAACCACAGTTCAGCAGCTGACTGAATCACATTAAACACTCTCACTGCAGATGACTGCCACAGAAGACCTGTACAGACGTAACAACGTCAAAATCAGGGGCATACCAACAGCAATATCGGCAGAGGAGCTACCTCACTATGTCAGGAGATTGATAGCAACAATATTGCCCCCGGCAATGGCAAAGAAAATCACGCTAGATGGTGTGTACAGACTCCCAGGGGCCACCAGGCCATCACTGCAGAGACGTCATCGTACGATGCACCTCGGCACATCATGGCAGCCCTGAGAGGCAAGACGCCACTATGATTCAAAGAAATACAATTGACCTATCAAAATCTTACCAGAATGACCCTACAATGGCGCAAATCACTCACACAAGTCACGCAACAATTAAGAGCTGCAGGCATAGCTTACCGCTGGGGAACACCCGGCACACTACAAACAACCCACAACAGTTCCTTGTTGGAACCCACCACGCTGACACTCATAAAGAACAATCTCAATGCAGAAACCATCAAGACAGGCAACCTTGCATGACTTCCCCACAATGTCATTGACCCTCGATGGTTCACCTCATACAGAGGACCACTGACCATTGCTGAACCCAAGACCCTAACATTGTGTCACTACTCAGATATGGAACCCCGTACCTCAACTATGCAATATATCAGCACACTCACAATTACTGACCCATTAGGCACACAGACCTACTGATATATACAGAATTACTTTGTTTATAAAAAAAATGTTGTGCCACATACTAATGTCACCACTTTTTCCACTTGCAAGAGCTGTTCCATGCTATTGTGGCATTCTCGGCTTGTATGTTACTTCATGGCGCAACAAAAATAAAGAATATTTTTTTTTTTTAAATGTAAAAATTGAGAGTTGTTTACCTGTTTAGAAAACTTCAGTGCTGGTTTCTGGGCTTAAAATTACAAATCCAAAACTAATAGCCAGGCCTAAAACTTACTTGCCACTGCAAGGCTGAGCCATGACACATTTATTAAGGCTGAATTTCTACTCCTGAGGGCGTAACTCTCTGGCTAGTGGTGAGTGGGACATTGGAGTCCTGGCTGCTTTAAGGTACTCTTTAATGAAACCATAATGAATACTTTCATAAAATAAAATTTTAGCACCCACATGTTCTCCTTTCGAGAGGCCATAGCACCCACATGTGTAAAACTTAAAGGTACATAAACATTAATGCAAACTTACTTCTTTAGTTTTTTCCTTTTCTGAATAAGCAGGTCTTCGTTGTACTGAAACAAGATGCTGTAGTGCGAGATGAAAACACGAAGGCGCTGTACACACACAAGTAATAAGTAATAATCTGGATGGTCCTGTTCGGTGTATTTCAGGATATTCTGCATGAAAAGTGCATAAAAATTGTCTCTTATGTGACAAAATTCACCATCTGTACAGGAGAACACAGCTCAAGGTGTGGATCCCGAAAGAGATCCTGTGGCACATTGTCATTTACAATCTGCAAATGCATTAAGGCATTTTTATTGGGTTTCCAAGATTAGCATCAGTTATTTAACCCCTTAGTGACCAAGCCGTTTTTCTAAATTCTTGCTGCCGGGACCAAGGCTCTTTTTACATTTCTGTGGTGTTTGTATTTAACTGTAATTTTCCTCTTACTCATTTACTGTACCCACACATAATATATACTGTTTTTCTCGCCATTAAATGGTCTTTCTAAAGATACCATTATTTTCAATATATATTTTACTGTGAAAAAATTATAAAATATGATGAAAATATTGAAAAAAACCCACACTTTTTCGAACTTTGACCCCCAAAATCTGTTACGCAACTACAACTGCCAAAAAACACCAATGCTAAATAGTTTCTAAATTGTGTCGTGGGTTTAGAAATGCCCAATGTTAGCATATTCTTGGCTTTTTTTTTTAAAGTTATAGGGCTATAAGCACAATTAGCACTTTGCTATTTCCAAACCAATTTTTTTTCAAAATTAATGCAAGTTACATTGTAACACTGATATCTGTCAGGAATCCCCGTATAACCCTTCACATGTATATATTTTTAAAAAGAAGACAACCTAAAGTATTAAACCTGGGGTATTATGAATCTTTTCATGCAGCCATTTTGCCAACAATCTATGCCAAATAAAAAATAAATAATAATAATTGGTGATTTATTTGAGACACATAGCAATTTAAGATGTACTAGGCATGTGCACGGGGAAAATTTTCGGTTCGGTTCGGCATTCCAAAATTCAGGACTTCAGCAACTTCGGAATTTCTGAACTTCGGCATTTCGGGACTTCTCACTGTTTACTAAACATGCCCCTACTCGCGGTATAACGAGTAGGGGCATAATTTACTAATACTAAGTAACCTTTACTTAGTATTAGTACATTTGTCTGAAAGACCAATTTAGGTCTTTCAGCCTTTTAGTAGATAGCTCCCTAATACAGTGGGAATTAGGGAGTTATCTACTTATTCATTCCTGTCATTACATTGACTGGCTAAGTAACTTACATTTTATATGAGTGCGTTACTTGATTGTTGTAAGTGTTGCAAATGCTTACAGCTGAATCCTGGCTATGTTTGTATACTTTTTATTTAAAATTGTATACAGTGTAACATTCTTCATTCTTCCACTGGGTAAGTATATTAGTTCTTAGGCAGTACTGTGCTTTGGAACTTCGGAAATTCGGTAATTTCGGAACTTCGGAAATTCATCTATTTGGGCATTCAGAAGTACCCGAATGTCCGAATTGCCTGAAATTCGTCCGAATTCACATTCGGACCGAAATGAATTGCACATATCTAATATGTACTGAGAACTTTAAGGGGTACTGCCAAAGAACAAGTAATAAGTAATAATCTGGATAGACCTGTTCGGTGTATTTCAGGATATTCTGCATGAAAAGTGCATAAAAATTGTCTCCCCAATATGTGTTCCGCATCATCTCCCGAGTGCAGGGATACCACCCTTGTATAGGTGTGTCAGGATCTCTGGGGGTCAAAAGACCTTATTTGGAGGGTGCGCATTCCAGTTTTCCAACTTGGAATTTTCACAGTTAGTCATCATGCACCCATGTTCCATCTGGGACATTTTTGAAGCCGGACAATATAATTTACCCCCCCATCAAACCATATATTTTTGAAAAGTAGATAACCTAGGGTATTTCAAATGGTGGTATTTTAACACTTTCCATGCAATAATGCTACCACCAGTCTCTGTCAAACATTTAGGTAGTCATTGTTTTGTGTTATTTTTTACACACATTCTACTTTAGGTATGGATTATCAGCTCCTATTAGGTGTTACTGCCAAAGAACACCCCAATATGTGTTCAGCAACATCTCCTGAGTACAGCGATACCACCTATGTATAGGTGTGTCAGGTTCTCTTGGGGCTAAAAGACCTTATTTGGAGGGTGCGCATTCCAGTTTTCCAACTTGGAATTTTCACAGTTGGCCATCATGCACCCATGTCCCATTTGGGACATTTTTGAAGCCGGACAATATAATTTACCTCCATCAAACCATATATTTTTGAAATGTAGACACCCTAGGGTATTTCAAATGGTGATATTTTAACACTTTCCATGCACTAAGTCTACCACCAGTCTCTGTCAAACGTTTGGGTAGTCATTTTTTGTGTTATTTTTCACACTTCTTATACTTTAGGCATGGATTCTCATCTCCTGTTAGGTGTTACTGCCAAAGAACACCCCAATATGTATTCAGCAACATCTCCTGAGTACAGCAATACTACCCATGTATAGGTGTGTCGGGTTCTCTGGGGGTTAAAAGACCTTATTTGAAGGGTGCACATTCTAGTTTTCCAACTTGGAATTTTCACAGTTGGCCATCATGCACCCATGTCCCATTTGGGACATTTTTGAAGCCGGACAATATAATTTACCCCCATCAAAACATATATTTTTGAAAAGTAGACACCCTAGAGTATTTCAAATGGTGGGATTTTAACACTTTCCATGCACTAATTCTACCACCAGCCTTTGGCAAACGTTTGGATAGTCGTTTTTTTGTGTTATTTTTCTATCACATTGAACTTTACTTGTACTTTAGGCATGGATTTTTTGTTCCGTTTATGTGTTACTGATAAAGAAACTCCCAATATGTATTCAGCAACATCTCCCAAGTACATCAGTGCCCCCAATGTGCAGGTTTTATGGGCTTTTGCAAACTTACAGGGGTCAAATGTAGGGCTTTTCCATGTTTGCACATTGAAATTTGCCAGATTGGTTTGCTGGGCCTATGTTGCCTTTGAGACCATATAGCAGCCCAGGAATTAAAATTAACCACATCATGGCATACCATTTGTAAAAGTAGGCAACCCAGGGTATTCAAAATGGGGTATGTCCAGTCTTTTGTTTTAGCCACTTAGTCACAAACACTGGCCAAAGTTAGCATTTTTCTTTGTTTTTTTGCATTTTTTTAACACAAAAAACACTTTTCCTGGTGATTTCATCGGCGGAATACGTTTTACTGATTTAGAACACTTATATATGTGTTTAACGAAGTCTCCCGAGTATAAAAATACCCCCCATGTACAGGTTTTATGGTCCTTTGGAAAGTTACAGGGTCTATATAGGGCTTGCCCGATTTAGTTTGCCAGATTGGTTTGCTGGACCTTAGTTACCTTTTGAGACCATATGGTAGCCCAGGAATGTTAAATAACACCATCATGGCATACCATTTTCAAATGTAGACAACCCAGGGTATTCAAAAAGGGGTATGTCCAGTCTTTTGTAGTAGCCACTTAGGCACAAACGCTGGCCAAAGTTAGCAGTTTTATTTGTTTTTGTATAAATGTTTTGGTTTTTAAATACATATATAATGCATCTATGATTTCATCATAAGTGTATTTTGAGATATATATCAAAGTACACTTATAATGAAATCATATAGATGCACTATATATATATATATATATATATATATATATATATATATAATATATTATAAAATTATTTATTTTATAATATAATATTACACATATATAATATAGACACTCCTCACTTATCGACCGGGTTCCCTTCCTATGACCTGGTTGTAGAACAAATCGGTCAGTTAGTGAGGAATTAAGGGATTTCCTGCTCTGGTGCATTTGTCCATGTTCGGGTAAACTTCCCAGAACATAGACATATGCACCAGAGCAGGGAATCCCTCTAATCTCTAATCCCTCTAATTTCCCCGAACATAGATTTGAGGGATTCCCTGCTCGTGTGCGTTCGTCTATGTTCAGGAAAATTTCCCCAACATAAATTTGAGGGAATCCCTGCTCTAAGTCATTCGTCTATGTTCGGGGAAGTTTTCCTGAACATATACATACACACCAGAGCAGGGAATCCCCATGACGGCTTGCACTAACGCCTGGTCGTAACTGTGAGCCGTGGTAAAACAGGTAGGTCGCTAAATGAGGACCACCTGTATAAGTATAATATATTTATTTTATTATTTTTTTTAGCAGCCTGGGGGACTGTCTGACATCTCAGTCCCCCTGCTGGCAGCTCCTAGAGTCCTATTTCGGTGATGTGATCATGGTGATCACATGGCCATGGAGGGCCGGGGTGGCTGGAGCTACTGTAGGGGGACTACTGGGGTCTCTGGTAGTCCTCCCCGACCGTGATCGACGGAGATCGTCGGTCCAGGGCTCCTATCGCGGACGTCCTGTCGCGGACATCCTTAACGACCGTTTTTTGTTGGACGTACCTAGTTTGTCCTCGGTCGTTAAGGGGAAATTATACATATATATATACTTTAAGTCTAAGTGTATTTTGATTTAAAAATATATATATATATATTTATATCAAAATACATTGAGAATAAAATTACATATTTAGATACATAATAAAAAAAATATTTTTAGTTTATTTTTAATTATTATTTTTTATTTGTCATAATATATATACCTTATATATAAAATTATATATATATATATATATATACACACACACACGTGTGTAATTTTACTGTGTATTGTTATATTAATATAACGTTATATATATATATAAATATATATATATATAATATATATATCTCATTTTTTAAAAAACTTTTATTAACTTTATTTTAACTTTTTTTTACTTTTCCACCAGCAGGGGGACTGCCTGTCAATTCAGGCAGTCCCCCTGCCTGCAGCACAATGGACACCTATGGGGGCCATGTAATCGCTCTTTCAGAGCGATCACATGGCCCCTGGGGATCCTAAATTGGAGAAGGGGAACTCTCTGGGCTCAGTCCAGAGAGTCCCTCCAAAGAAGAAGACCGATTGCCGGTGGGGGAACGCGGCGATCGGTAAGTACATGGGGAAGGGGGGAGGGAGAGTAGGGGTTAATTTTTTTTTTTAATTTTAATATATATTTTTTGGAAATATAGTTATTTTTACAATCCTTGCTGAGTGCCTCAATTTGACAAATGAGCACAATCATAAATAAAATGTTAATTTTTTATACTTTGTCAAGAATCATTTGCAGGCAATGACTGCTGAAATGTAGAACGCATGGACATCCCCAAATGCTGGGTTTCCTCCTTTGTGATGCTTTGCCAGCTGTCTTCAGTTTTTGTTTGTTCGTGGGTCTTTCTGCCTTACGTTTTGTCTTTAGCAAGTGAAATGCATGCTCGATTGGGTTGAGATCTAGTGATTTACTCACCCATTGCAGAATATATCACTCCTTTGCCTTAAAAAACTCCTGAGTTGTTTTCGCAGTATGGTTTGGGTCACTGACCATCTATAAAGTGAAGTGTCGTCCAATCAAAATCACAAAATTTGTCTGAATATGACCAGACAATATAGAAACATAGAAACATAGAATGTGACGGCAGATAAGAACCATTCGGCCCATCTAGTCTGCCCAATTTTCTAAAAACTTTCATTATTCCCTAGCCTTATCTTATAGTTAGGATAGCCTTATGCCTATCCCATGCATGCTTAAACTCCTTTACTGTGTTAACCTCTACCACTTCAGCTGGAAGGCTATTCCATGCATCCACTACCCTCTCAGTAAAGTAATACTTCCTGATATTATTTTTAAACCTTTTGTCCCTCTAATTTAAGACTATGTCCTCTTGTTGTGGTAGTTTTTCTTCTTTTAAATATAGTCTCCTCCTTTACTGTGTTGATTCCCTTTATATATTTAAATGTTTCTATCATATCCCCCCTGTCTCGTCTTTCCTCCAAGCTATACATGTTAAGATCCTTTAACCTTTCCTGGTAAGTTTTATCCCGCAATCCATGAACCAGTTTAGTAGCCCTTCTCTGAACCCTCTCTAAGGTATCAATATCCTTCTGAAGATACGGTCTCCAGTACTGTGTACAATACTCCAAGTGAGGTCTCACCAGTGTTCTGTATAATGGCATGAGCACTTCCCTCTTTCTACTGCTAATACCTCTCCCTATACAACCAAGCATTCTGCTAGCATTTCCTGCTGCTCTATTACATTGTCTGCCTACCTTTAAGTCATCAGAAATAATCACCCCTAAATCCCTTTCCTCATATGTTGAGGTTAGGACTCTATCAAATATTCTGTACTCTGCCCTTGGGTTTTTACGTCCAAGATGCATTATCTTGCACTTATCCACATTAAATGTCAGTTGCCACAATTCTGACCATTTTTCTAGTTTACCTAAATCATTTGTCATTTGGCTTATCCCTCCTGGAACATCAACCCTGTTACATATCTTAGTATCATCAGCAAAAAGACATACCTTACCATCAAGACCTTCTGCAATATCACTAATAAAAATATTAAAGAGAATGGGTCCAAGTACAGATCCCTGAGGTACCCCACTGGTGACAAGTCCAAGCTTCGAATATATTCCATTAACTACAACCCTCTGTTGCCTGTCACTCAGCCACTGCCTTACCCATTCAACAATATTTGAATCCAAACTTAAAGATTGCAGTTTATTGATAAGCCTTCTATGTGCAACAGTGTCAAAAGCCTTACTGAAATCTAGGTAAGCAATGTCTACTGCACCACCCTGATCTATAGTTTTAGTTACCCAATCAAAAAAATCAATAAGATTAGTTTGGCATGATCTCCCTGAAGTAAACCCATGTTGTCTCTGATCTTGAAATCCATGTGTTTTTAGATGTTCAACAATCCTATCCTTTAACATGGTTTCCATCACTTTCCCCACTACTGAAGTAAGGCTTACTGGCCTATAGTTGCCCGACTCCTCCCTATTACCTTTCTTGTAAATGGGCACAACATTCGCTAACTTCCAATCTTCTGGGACTACTCCTGTTAACAATGATTGGTTAAATAAATCTGTTAATGGTTTTGCTAGTACACCACTAAGCTCTTTTAATAGCTTTGGGTGTATTCCATCAGGTCCCATTGACTTATTTGTCTTTACTTTTGACAGTTGAAATAGAACCTCTTCCTCTGTAAACTCACGTGTAATAAATGACTCATTTATCCTTTTTCTCAACTGAGGTCCCTTTCCTTCATTTTCATCTGTAAATACAGAACAAAAATATTCATTGAGGCAGTCAGCTAGACCTTTATCCTCTTCTACATACCTTCCTTCTTTTGTTTTTAATCTAACTAATCCTTGTTTTACTTTTCTTTTCTCATTTATGTATCTAAAAAATGTTTTATCCCCCTTTTTTACTGACTGTGCTATTTTCTCTTCTGTGTGTGATTTGGAAGCTCTTATAACTTGCTTAGCCTCTTTCTGCCTAATCTTATAGATCATTTTGTCTTCCTCACTCTGTTTTTTTTTATAATTCCTAAATGCTAACTTTTTGTTTTTAACTATTTTGGCCACATCTGCGGAGTACCACAGTGGTTTCTTGAATTTTTTGCTTTTACTGACAAGCCTAATGCAATTTTCTGTTGCCTTCAATAGTGCAACTTTTAAATAATCCCATTTTTCTTGGACTCCATTTAAATTGCTCCAGTCTGATAATGACTCCTCTACCCATATTCTAATTTTAGAAAAGTCTGTTTTTCTAAAGTCTAAAACTTTTGTTTTTGTGTGGTGTGACTCAGTCACTGTTCTTATATTAAACCACACTGACTGATGATCACTGGATCCTAAACTTTCACCTACAGTAATATCTGATACCAAATCTCCATTTGTTAACACTAAATCTAGTATGGCCTCTTTACGAGTTGGCTTCCTCAACAACTTGTTTTAGAGACAATCCCAGTAGGGAGTTTAGAATATGTGTGCTCCTGGCACAAGTAGCTAATTTTGTTTTCCAATTTACATCAGGAAGATTAAAGTCACCCATGATGATAACTTCCCCTTTCATTGTCATTTTAGCTATTTCCTCAACTAGTAGATTATCTAACTCTTCAATTTGTCCTGGGGGCCTATAAATCACACCTACACGAGTTACTGTGTGATTACCAAATTCTAACGTAGCCCAAACGGACTCTATGTTTGCCTCACTAACTTTTATTAGGCTAGATTTTATGCTATCCTTCACATACAAGGCCACCCCTCCCCCTTTCTTGCCTTCCCTATCTTTCCTATATAAAGAGTACCCTGGTATACACTTCAAAATTCATATGGCTGCTTTTGTCTTCTTTCACATCCTCAATAAACCCTAGTGACCGAGTTCCACTGAAAGCCATGCATTCCCATGCCATCACACTAGCTTTGTAAAACCGTGTGATGCCTCCATCACCTTGTTTTACAGATAATGTGGTATGCTTCGGATCATAATCCATTCCCAGTTTTCTCCATACTTTTGTCTTCCCCTCATTCTGGTACAGGTTGACTGTTAGTTCCATCTGTCCAAAGAATGCTGTTTCAGAACTGGGCTGGCTTTTTTACATGGTTTTTTTTGACAAAGTCTAATCTGGCCTTACTATTCTTGATGGTTTGCATCTTATGGTAAACCCTCTGTATTTGCTCTTGTTAAGTTTTCTCTTTATGATAGACTTGGATAATATACCTATCTCTGAAGTGTTCTTCACTTGGCTGGATTTTGTGAAGGGCTTTTTCTTTACTATGAAAGGATCCTATGCTCATCCATCACTGGAGTTTTCCTTGGATGTCCAGACCTTTTTGTGTTGCAGAGTTTACCAGTGCATTCTTTTTGGCCACTCGTAGTGTTCCTGCTAGCTTTCTGATGGATAATTTTTTTATAACCTAAGGATGGCCTTTTTCACTAGCATTGAGAGCTCCTTTGACCGCATGTTGTGGGTTCACAGCAACAGCTTCCATATATGAATGCCACACCTGGAATCAACTCCAGACATTTTACCTGCTTAACTGATGAAGACATAATGAAGGAACAGCCTACATCTGTTCACAAAACACCTATTGAGTCAATATTCCGATTAGTTTGGGTTCCTTTGAAAGGGAGAGGGCTACACCTTAAAGAGTGGTAATTCCTAAACCATTCGTCTAATTTGGATAGGAATACCCTCAAATTAAAATTGAGAGACTGTGCTTTAAGCCAATATTCATTATTTAAATGTAACTTGAATTAATTTTGGTAAACAGCCGAAATAACAAATCTTGTGTCAGTGTCCAACTATTTCCAGACCTAACTGTATATATAATGTTCCAAAGACTCTAAACTTGGAAAAATAACTTGGTAAGTTGCATTTGATTGAGGTTGAGACTAGCAAGTCAATGGAGATGAACCTTAACAAAACATAAGTAAATGCCCATTTGGGTATTACCCTGAGCCTCAAAGTACAAGAGAAGTACACAGCATTTCACAAGAGTTCATCCTATTGGGGGTGTTTCAATTCTCCATTAAAATGGCTCTTAACAAAATATACTAGAATTGGTGCTTGCCAATGACCCCAGCATGGTGATAATGTGCTCCTGCAGTTGCAAATAGCCAATACTTTAAAAACGATGGAGACTTGAAGGAATGATAAATAAGACTCTGGAACACCAAACACTCTAGTCATAAGAGAACATAGGCCACATCTGTAATGGCACCTTACTGAGGGCATGGACAAGCTGTTAGCTAGAGAATGTAGAAAGCCAATCAGCATCAATCTGGGCTATCAGCTCAAACCCAACCTAGTAAGCATGTTGATGATATGCCTGAAGCCTTGAGGTTGGTCCACTTCCTCTTTTTTATTTCTATATCCTAAAAGTGTTTGTATATGAAAGATTTGTGCTTTAGAATTATTGCATAAAGAATTAATTCAATCTGGACTAGCCTGAGATGTGATAGCCCATATTGGTGGTTGGCTCCACATCCATAATTATCAGTCGATTGCTACATGAGTGCTTAGTGTATCGTTATAAGCACACAAATTGTATAATTGTGTTCGCTGTCAGGATAAGAACACCCATGCTAGAGGTGACAGTTATGAATTTTAATTATGTGCTTACTTACTTACAACAACTTAGTATGCATTGAAGATAAAGGTTCCAAGCATTCTACATCTATATATAATTTTTTTTACCTGTAAGAGAATGAGATATTCTGGAATGCGTTGGACGACACGAAACAGCAATATGTACAGATCAGATTTAATATCTTCTTCAGTCTGAAAAAATATATACTACAGTTAATGTATTGGGTGCCATCAACTTCCTGTTACTATGCCTCTTATATATAAACTAACTTTCTCATCTTTTGTGTACCAATGTTCTGCACATAAAACCAAACGAAGAAGCAGATAAAGTTAACATGAACTCCTTGAGTCTCTGCCTCAAATGTCCAAGTGCTACTATGTGTATACATTGTAATGGGTAAAAGTTAAAATATATCCAAAATGAGACACTGTAGCTTTCCCTCCTCACTGCATAAAACACTTAGTTGTCAGGGGGGTAGGGGGCCGGACCACCAACATTCGCACAACAGAGCAGCTTCAGCAATCTTTTATATTTTCAGCCCATAAACACTGAATTAATACTTACCTGACAATTGAAAGTTGTGGCCCAGTGCAAGAAGGCATCCTGGTTCCAAAGCGAGGCTTGCTAATTAGTTCTAGTCCCTTGAAGGTGTGCTCTCCGTTGACCAAGATGAGGATCGCCTGGGCAGTGAGTGGTGTGGACAGCCAGAAACACAAGGCTATGTGGAACTGGCCCTGTTCCCCCTCCCCACCCCTCTGGATCGGTGGGGGTGATCCCGGTCCTCACCCTAGGGCCTAGGGCCCCTGTGCAGGCAAAGACACCAGCACTCCAGACTGTGGCAAAGTCGACCCGGGGCTCTGAAGCTGCATCCAAAATGGTGGAGACCGCGTGTTGAACCACTAATTCCACAAGAGAGACTGATGGTCCTTCCAGACTTAACGCCACATTAGCATATTACCAGCGCAGGCTGGATGGATACCCGCAGGTGCCTGCTAAGACCCAACTCAGAAACCAGGTTCCGGTCATGGGACGAGCCGGGTCATGGCAGAGGAGCCGGAGGCATATCAAGACACGGCATGCAGCACTGAAGCGGCCAATGGAGGCCGACAACCGCAAGCCTGCTATCATGCCTACCCAAGAATACAGCTCAAAGAATGAGACACACTACTTCAGCATCCTAGCTATGCCTGCTGTACCTTCCTGACATCTCCTACTGCAGTTTTTAGGCTTTGGTCCCTCCCTATCTGTTTTTTCTTAACTAGGCTGGTCCAAGGGTACATGGTTACTGACTTTCATCTTGCTAGCGTGGGGGCACACTGGGAAGGTAAATCCTATAGATGTTGTCCTACCTGTCTGATGATTTACCTTATTGTTTTTTTCAAGCTATATAATAACCCTACTCAGACAGTATGTTTAGCATATTAAGCATACCAATGTGAGCAAGATATTACTTTGCTGCAGATGGATTTAGATAGACTGGGGGCCTGTGCACTCAAATGGCAGATGAAATTTAATGTTGAAAAATGCAAAGTTATGCACTTCGGCGTAAAGAATACACAAGCAACGTATACCCTTAATGGAAGCGAATTAGGGATAACAACACACGAAAAGGACTTGGGAATTGTTATAAACAACAAACTATGCAACAATGTGCAATGTCAATCAGCAGTGACCAAGGCCAGTAAGGTATTGTCATGCATGAAAAAGGGCATTCATTCTCGGGACGAGAATATCATTTTGCCTCTTTATAAATCACTGGTAAGACCACATATTGAATATGCTGTGCAATTTTGGGCACCTGTTCTAAAGAAGGATATTATGGCACTAGAAAAAGTGCAGAGGCGGGCTACAAAATTAATAAAAGGAATGGAACATATCAGCTATATAGAAAGGTTAACAAATTTAAACCTATTTAGTTTAGAAAAATGTTGCCTGAGAGGGGATATGATAACATTATACAAATATATTTGGGGCCAATACTAACCATTGTGTGGAAATCTATTCACAAACCGGACTTTACATAGGACACGAGGCCATGCGTTTAGACTGGAAGAAAGAAGATTTCGTCAAAGGAAAGGTATTTTTACTGTAATGTCAATCAGGATGTGGAATTCTCTGCCTGAAGAAGTGGTTTTATCAGAGTCCATACAGATGTTCAAACAGCTACTAGATGCATACTTGCAAAAACAGAATATGCTATAACTGCTTGATCCAAGGATAAATCTGACTGCCATTCTGGGGTCAAGAAGGAATTTTTTTCCTAGCTTGTTGCAAAATTGTGCTTCAAACTGGGTTTTTTTTGCCTTCTTTTGGATCAACAGCAAAAAACAAATGTGAGGAAGGCTGAACTTGATGGACGCAAGTCTCTTTTCAGCTATGTAACTATGTAACTATATTGTAACACCATATCTTTGAATTTATATTGGCAGGCCTATATACAGCTCCTTACCCTGGACGTTTGTCACGAACTCCTGGAGGAAACTGCTGGCTAGGCTCCTGCCCAAGGACTTTGGCCAAATACAAAGACCCTGTTTGGGAGTTAAATCTCCCCTGCCTCCATTAGCAGCTTTCCATTGGTTCCCCTTGGTTCAGCACTTACCCTTCATTTGGATGGAACCAAACATAAAGAAACCCACTAATTGTCCTCAGCGGTACTTAGCCGCGATTCTTATGGAACTAAATTCGGCATGAGGATTTCGTGGGTTCCCGGTCACTTCAGCGGGACTTAGCCGCAAATGTTATGGAAGTGTTTTCTGCATGAGGTGATCGTGCGGCTCCTAGGCAACTTGGTCCGGGGTTTTGAACGACTTTGAAATCCGCCAGGAGAGCGCTTTTTGGAGGGAAGGTGCTTGAAACTAAGAGGAACAAACGCTACTAAAGAGCAAGACGGTATACCCCGTATTGCGGCCACAGGAGCTCCCAAAAGTTGACTGGCAAAAGCACCAAACGCCCTGGAACTGTTTTGAGCATAGGACCATGTGTGCGGCCGGTCAGAACTTTGACACGGTGGTGTTTCCTCTACACTGCACGGATCTGAGCTCTATTTAAACAACTCGGGCGCTCAAATCCAAGCTAACCGGGGATATAACATTTGTGGGGGTTCCTATATGATTATTATGTATTTTTATGTGTTTTCTTATTTTATGTCATTTATGCTTAATCATGCTGACACTGTAAATTGTAGCCATTTTGGGGGAGTGTTCTGGGCGTGTTCTCCAGCCTCCTGATTTTGAATATAAGTGGGCCAGTTGGCCAGATTAAACAGATTAGTTTTACCCCTTCATCAAGTCTAGGCTGATGCTTGGGGGAACTTGGGTTATAATCACTACTGCGCTAGGGACATGGGAGATTTATAACAGATATGCTTAGCCAGAGTGTAGGGGATCAGTTACAGTGGTATCAAGTTTTGCTTCTCTTCTCTGTCTGAAAGCTTTGCGACAGCCCATTATCTAGACGTGTTAAAATATCTTGTTCTCTCTTCTACTTTACAAACATGTGCAGGTTAAGGATGTCATGTCAGCATTGTTATGTGTGTACTTCTGTGATGGCTTACATATGTTGTTGTGGCAACGTCAGCTTTGATGTACTCACATGCACAACAAAAAAAAAAGAATATAAAAAATTAAAATTAAAAAAAACACTTAGTTGTCAGTTTATGAAACAATACAGTTTTGAGAAGCCGTCTGTTAAAAATCCTAAAGGACAGAGTCCATTGGTTATCTGTTACCTTATATCCACACCATGCACTTACAGTTTTACCAGTTAGTCTCCCTTCTGGGTCCCACTGGTCAGAGCCTGGAAGGCTTTGATTAAGAGTGCTTGAGGTCTCTATATGCAATTTGTATTTAGAGAAGATTACAAACAGATAACACATATCACCGTAACCACGGTATTCTAGGAGTTCCCGTTTTGATGCTGGCTCCACAAGGTTTCCAGGAAGTGTCTGCACTCCATTGTCTGTCTGAAATCATTAACACCCACAAGACCATGTGCACTTTCAATCTGAACCCTCCAGGCTCCAACCAACAGGACCCAGGAAGGAGACTGACTGATTTGTGATGTTGTCCTGAGATCAATTTTGATTAAAACTATCACAGTAACAGAATTAAAATAAGGGCATATATTTGTCAACATGTGGCTATAAAATACAGAAACATCTAGAACTGTCACACTGCATTACCAAATATATCCACGTGAGGTAAAAGTGCTGACTGCTAAGGTAAAAAAAAGAATAAAAGCCATACAAACAAGAAAGCAAAGTCATAGCAACATACATAAATATATATAAATAATATTACAATGGTCACTTACAGGGGAGAGATACATTTTATTATATTCCATCCACATTGGCCCTTCTTTAAATATACTGTAATGAGTGTCATTTCTTCAATAACATTTATTATTTTTTAGGAAAGGAAAAGTACAAATGTTTGTTAATGACTAGTGAATGATTATAATATATTTACCTCTTTAAGAACCACAATATGAATCACGGAAATACTTTCTGGCAAGTCTTTCAAGTAAGCAACGTAGTAGTCCAAAAAAGTATTCTTTAAAGAAAAAGACACAAGAAACTCAATCAATTTAAAATAAACATTTATCACTGTGAGCATAATGTTCAAATGATATGGAAAAGAAAACCCTCAAGAAAAAGCAAGAAAATTGATTGTCTTGAACTTCATCCCCATCCAGGGTTAGGCAACTTTTGCACTTACGAATCCACCAATGACCGGAGAATATGGACACTGTATAAAAGGGCATGGGGTTATTATTAATGTGTGTTTGATTGTGTTTTTTTTTTTTTTTCTTCATCGTCCTACGCGTTTCATCGATTTGCTAGATGGAACGCGTAGGGCCGGACCAATTTAAATATATTTTTTAGATATTAATAAATTAGCTTTAATTTAAATCAGTCTTTTAGCTACAAAAAAAGAGCTGGAAGGTGAAGTGAGAACTAATAGGCCCCAACTACTTTGAGGAGAAGCACCAGTGAGAGCATATAATTCCACATATTTTGTAAGTGCAATACTCGTAGCAACCGTATTATGCTATGTGCTTTTTAATTTTTTTAGATATACAGCTGTAACCCTGAATATTTTATTTGTACATGTTGTTGGTTGAGAGGCTTAATCAGGAATATAGGCCACAGCGGTTTATTTGATAACCCACAAAGCGCCTTTTATACACAGAGCACTCTTTCTAGATAGCTAGATTAGATTATCAGCTGGTTAGAGGAGTTTTAATGTAATTGTTTTAGAGCTAGGAAATCCAGGTTTGATAACCAATTCGTGGGCAAGATGCCTAGTGATATATATTTGCCTACCATAGATTGAAAGCTTGTTTGAACAGGGTATTTCTCTAATATTAAAGTGCTGTGGAATATCTGGGTACTATATAAATAATAACTACAGTATACAAATTAGATTCACAGTTACTCCTTATGAAGTAGTTTTGGTGTATAGATCATGCCCCTGCAGTCTCACTGCTCAATTCTCTGTCATTAAGGAGTTAAATCACACCTCCCCTAGCCAAAACTCACACAGCCTCCATGAAAACAGTGTTTAGTTTTTAATTAGATGTTTAGAGATTTTTATCTCCTACCATTCTAATTTTGTTAATCACACCCAAGATCCTCCTGCAGGCACTAGTTGGCTAGTAACAGAGCAAATTCTAAATGAAACAGACAGTGCTATAAAGGAAGTTTAAACATTTGATCCTTCTTTACATTAAATGTGTTGGTCACAGTCACAGGTGTGATGGGGGCTGCATAAACAAAGTGATTTAACGCTTAAATAGCAGAAAATTGAGTAGTTAGACTGCATGGGGCATGAGCTATTCACTAAAACCACTCCACAATGCTAGAGTTGCATTGTTGCTCATAGTGTCCTTTTCACAGCTTAGTTAAATCAGGTAGTGGCTAATAGACTTGTGCATGGCAAAAACATTTGGTTGGCCAAATCGATTTATCCAGGAAAAATTTTTTCTGGCAATTCATGTTTTGTCTAGGTGGCATATTGGTTCAAACTAATTTCACCCATGTGATCGGTTTGGCAAAAACCACTTGGACAAACCAAAATGGCAGGAAAATTGGCCAATTACTTTACTGCAAGATATTTGGTTAATATAAATATTGTGTATTTTTATATTTTGCAGTACCCATTTATTAAATATATCAATTTAAATTTGATTTATTTAAATATTGTAATTGGGTTGGCATTATTTAAAATGTCTTTATTTATTTATTAGCCATTTCTTATTTCATCTGTGAATAAAATCAACATTTAGTGGCTCTTCCATAAACATCGGTCATCTTTTTTTCTCTCAATCATCTTTTTTATTTGGCGCAATGGATGGAATGCTGAATCACTAAACAAACAAAGCAGTTTGTATATTGTCCATTTCGTTTGTTTCATGACTCCTCCATTTACCTTTCCTGAGTCCAGGATTTTGAACTCATTTCTCATCGTCCACAAATGGGACAAATCACAATTTGTTTGAAACAAAGGAATGCACAAGTCTAGTGGCTGATGACCCCCACCTTCAATGCCCAGCACCAACAACACGTCATACTAAACATTTTTCTATTTTTCTTCCTCACTCTTTTCATTGCATTCCACGTGTATATTGCTCTTTTTATTTTCCTTCTGTGATTTATATTTTCGTAACCTGTAAAGTTATTGTTATTAAACATAAATGCTAAAATAGGACTATAACTCCTTTTCTGTTGATTAGTGCATTGTTCTGTTCATCCAAATAAAAATTTACATTGGAAAAAATATATATTGGAGTTAAAATAAAATACATTACAGTTAAAGCAACATGAGAGATAAATTGCCATAGTATGGGATGTGCTATGTAATAATGTTCTACCAATAATGAATGGGCATTCCTTGTCCAGGGACAAGTCATACCCACAAAAGTGTGATTTGTAAAAAGTGCTGATAGTGAGAAAATGCATTTTGAAACAATGCACTACAGGGTATGTGAGCAGTCAGAACTCAAAATGTTGAAGGGATAGAAACTGCAATACAGACTAATTTGGAGTTCCATCATCATGTGTGTTAGCAACATTTTGTAATTGTCAGTGAAAAACACTCCTTCTAGTTTCTACTATAAATTCACAGACTCCAATAAATGTACCTCGTCATTAGTTAACTTCAAGAATATATCTCCGAGGATTCCCTGTCGGGACCATTTAAGGACTCTCTCCTGCAGTATGTGCAGCAGGTCCAGGTGATGTTGGATCAAATTCCGCAAGGAACTGGGGAAAAAACTGAGAAATGAACAAAAAGTGACCCTTGTAGGTGTATTCTGTATTTTTGGTGTATATAAAATTACAAAATTCTTATCATACGGTTGCATACATGCTTTCAAAAAATGTATGTCCGAGAATGCAAACGTATATGGTTGAAAGTATAATAATTGACCTTTAATCTAATTTGGAGGTGACAGAGAGCAGTGAACTGTACATGATTTATTTTCTTATCTGCCATGCATTAGCTAAACTTTTACATTTGGTTACTTGCACACTAGGAGATGTATAAAGTCAGATTTGTCTGCATGCAACAACCTGGAAGTTAAGATCATGTTAGCATTGTACACTATGTGAAGAAAGTGCTGAGAGATTTCTAGGCCAAGCAAATGTTAGGGTGTAACATTTGTTTGTTTGTGTGCGTGTGTCGGTGTTCACCAAATCTGGCCTGTATAATGTATGGAGGAAGCTACATGGTAATAATATCCACATTGTCAGCTTTACCTATGCTAAGGAAGCCTAGAAAGTAACAAAGTAGTTCATGATAAATCATCTCTATCGTAAAAGGCTATAAAAAAAATAAATAAACCTCTTAAGGCCCCCAAAGTCCAAGCCAAGCTCAGTGAGAATTACTACTTCAGATTTTTGCTAAACATGGACCTGGTCTAATTGTATGAAAATGCGTTGTGGGCTCCTTTGGACAGCTGAGCATGGAAGAAAGTAGGTAGTGAAATTGAAATTATGGTTTTGAAATTTTACGAAGAGAATCTGATTGTTCTTTACTGACTATATAGTCATGCTTAACATGAATAAAAAGGTTTCTTGGTTAAAGCAGTATTGTCACCATCTGGGGTCTTTGGAAACTCAGGGTATCCACTGGCCGGCGGCAGGGAAAGGTTAGTTATACTTGCCTGATCTTGTCCCTCATGGGCGCCACCATCCTCTCCTGGCGGGTCCTCTTCAGCTCCAGGAGCTTCAGCGGCAAGTGGCAACATCCCTGCTGTACTCTCGCACATGCACAAGACTACAGCATGGAGGTCTATGAAGGATCCCTAGAACATGCAGGATCCTCCATGGATATAGCCAATTCGCTGCAGCTGTCACTGGAGATAGCTGGGGGGACTGACACTTCTACACAGCAATAGCTGAGTCCAGTGTCTAGAAGATTCAGACGTACAAAAAATATATTAGACAAAGTAGTCCCTACTTTGTCTCTTATTTGAAGTTAAAAATAGATGAAAATGAAGAAAAGTAAGACAGTAAGAAAGAGGAAGCGATCGATAAAGGCTAAGTACTGCGTGACAGTACAATACCTTCTTTCCTTGCTGCTCCTCTTCATGTCAGACCCTTGCAAAGAGGCTCGAATCTTCAAAATGTGAGACAAGTTCAGGACATATTTTCTCTCTGATTCCAGAAGGTCTTTGGCAGCACTTTGCCTTCTCGCTTTAAAGAAAAAAATACAATACAGTTTATATTAATTAATATGTAGTGAAATCAGTGTTTGCAAACTCATCAGTTTGGGTGGTGAGTGAGTGAGCGAGTTATGGGGAAGTGACAATTAATTAATAAAACAAAAAAATGTCGACTAGACTGACAAGGAGAATTCTTACCCTGCATTTTTGGCCATCAATCTATAATGCTTTTAATGAACAGACTTCCTGGTTTACAGGAGAGAAATGTAAAGATTTTTTAGACAAAAAAAAATGATTTATCAGATTATGCAACCAGAGTGTATAGATTGAAATAGCAAATAAAAATGAATTGGCATACAAAGTACCATGCAGTCTGTACTTACACATGGCAATGGTTGTGTCACCTCTGTGTTTCTACTACTAAGCATAAGTACTTGTAACATGAACTTTTTAAAATAAATAAAGCAAATAATATTGGATATGCCTGTAAAATGCGGTGAATGGTAAAACGTCCTTACCTTTTTCCTGGTTCCAGCATATTAAACTGATGCCTTCATTTCCTCGTCTTGGATGAGATAAAGTACTAGCTAAAAAAAAAACAACAAAGGAAAAATGCTGGAAAATATAATATGATGAGCCCTCTCTCTGTAAGATCTGATGTGCTTCTGTTGAAATTGAAAAAGGCATACAGTGAGGGGGAAAAGTATGTGATCCCCTGCTGATTTTGAACGTTTGCCCACTGACAAAGAAATGATCAGTCTCTAATTTTAATGGTATGTGTATTTTAACAGCGAGAGACAGAATAATAATAAAAAAAATCCATAAAAACACATGTCAAAAAAGTTATAAATTGATTTGCATGTCAATGAGTGAAATAAGTATTTGACCCCTTCAACTTAGTACTTGGTGGCAAAACCCTTGTTAGCAATCACAGAGGTCAGACGTTTCTTGTCGTTGGCCACCAGGTTTGCACACCTCTCCAAATCATTAGGGTTTCGAGGCTGACGTTTGGCAACTCGAACCTTCAGCTCCCTCCACAGAGGGTAGAGAGTGCTACTAATCTCAGCTCATTACCTGTATAAAACACACATGGGAGCCAGAAATCTTGCTGATTGATAGGGGATCAAATACTTATTTCACTCATTGACATGCAAATCTATTTATAACTTTTTTTACATGCGTTTTTCTGGCACTGTTAAAATACACCTACCATTAAAGGGACACTCCAGGCATCCAGACCACTTCTGCCCACTGGAGTGGTTTGGGTGCCAACTCCCATCACCCTAATTACCTTGCAGGGTTAAAGGGAAACTCCAGTGCCAGGAAAACAATCCGTTTTCCTGGCACGGCAGGTCCCCTCTCTCTCCCACCTCCCAATCCCTGGTTGCTGAAGGGGTGAAAATCCCTTCAGGTCACTTACCTGAGACCTCACCGATGTCCCTCGGCGGTGGTTTCGGGTCAGCGTCGCTCCTCCCAGTAATTACGTCAGCTGGTGGGCGAGACTGATCCCGCCCACCAGCTGAGGAAACCTAATGCGCATGCGCGGCAATGCCGCGCACGCGCATTAGGTCTCCCCATAGGAAAGCATTGAAAATGGTTTTCAATGTTTTCCTATGGGGAATTGAGGGACGCTGGAGGTCCTCACACAGCGTGAGGACGTCCAGCGACGCTCTAGGAAAGAACTAGAAACAGGAAGTGCCCTCTAGTGGCTGTCTAGAAGACAGCCACTAGAGGTGGAGTTAACCCTGCAATGTAATTATTGCAATTTATAAAAAAAACTGCAATAATTACAGTTGCAGGGTTAAGAGTAGTCGGAGTTGGCACCCAGACCACTCCAATGGGCAGGAGTGGTCTGGGTGCCTGGAGTGTCCCTTTAAGTCCTCCACTAGTGGCTGTCTATCAGCTGTGCATGAGGACCTCCAGCGTTGCCGAAATTCCAATAGGAAATTATTAAATAATGCATGTGCAAGGGACGTCGGCGCTGGATTCAGGTAAGTCACTGAAGGGGTTTTAACCCCTTCAGCAACATGGGATGGGGGGTGGGAGGGAGGGGGGCACTGCAGGAAAACGGACTTGTTTTCCTGGCACTGGAAAGTCCCTTTAAGATTATAGACGGCTAATTTCTTTGTCAGTGGGCAAACGTTCAAAACCAGAATGGGATCAAATACTTTTTTCCCTCACTGTAGTAATGTATTAGGGTATTGTAGTTCTGCAGTATGTTGCAGTGGTTTTTACCACAAATAAAAGATTTCTTTTGTACATTTTAATTTAATTAATATGTTTTATAGAGCCGCAGAAGATTTAAAGGGGATGTTGTACAGAAATCTAAAAAGTGGATCAAATTGTTTACTGTAATATTATAAGCCAATATGCTTTTTTAAAATTATACAGATACATATATACATAAAATGCTATCACATTGATATTAAGGTGTCTCACTGCTCTAATAAAGCAATTCATTGATTAAAGGGACACTATAGTCATCAAAACAACTTTAGCTTAATGAAGCAGTTTTGGTGTATAGATCATGCCTCTAAAGTCTCACTGCTCAATTATCTGCTATTTAAGAGTTAAATCACTTTTGTTTCTGTTTATGCAGTCCTATCCACACCACTCCTGGCTGTGACTGACACTGCCTGCATGAAAATAAAATGGTTTCATTTTCAATTACATGTAACTTGCAGGGCAGGGACGCCACGCTCTGGCCTTCCTGAGCTCTGGCCTTCCTGAGCTCTGGCCTTCTATGCTACACTACACTTCAGGTTTTAATTTTTTTATTTCTTTTTTTTATTTAATTTAAAAAAATGTTTTAGCACGCTATGCTACGCTGCAAATTTGTTGTATACTTGCCTACATATTTCACGATATTTGAAATTCATATACATGATGGTCAAAGAAGTTATTATGTAATGTTACTGCATTCCATACTTTTGATACCTCTTTCACTAATTGTTAGACATTACATTTTTTTTCCTTTTTCACAAATGCTGAGTGTGTCTCTTATGTTTTATGTTATTCGACTTACATATCTGTATTTAATACCGATAGTATCGCTAGCCTCTACAGTTAGACGGGCGAACCTGATTTATCAGTATTATATTAACAATATACCAAGCTGAAAGTTATTGTTTATATAGCATTACTACACCCATTTTTCTGACTATGTATTAGATAAATTTTTGGCTTTGAACCATCTACCCTTACTTGCATGGCACAGCTAAAATCCCTATTTATATAACGCTATGGAACATCTAGTATTGCCTGGCTGGCCTTTCAGTTTATGTTATTCTCTTTATAAGCTGTGCCTTTATATGCTGTACGATACAGTATTTTCAATGGATACCTATGTTTCGTACCAATGTATATCTTCTATAATTTGCAAAACATGAAGTATAAACATTAGATGACTCTTTACAGGAAGTGTTAAGGAAGGCTGTGTAAGTCAAATGCAGGGAGGTGTGACTAGGGCTGCAAACATAGTGATTTAACCCCTAAATGACAGAGAATTGAGCATTGAGACTGCAGGGGCATGATCTATACACCAAAACTGCTTCATTACACTAAAGTTATTGTGGCGGCTATAGTGTCCCTTTAAGTAAGCAGGTAAAAGCCCCATCATTCTCAGCCTTCCCAGCTGTATGTCTGACATCTCCTCAGACTTCAGTTCTGACCTAAAGAAGCTCCAGGTATTCCTTGAGATGAGGAAGAGAAGTATGAATCTGTGAGGAACGCCACTGATTCTAAAACCATTAATTGACTTATTCTAATGGTTAGGGATATTCTTAGAATTCCTTTGGAAAAGTCAGAAGCTATTCCTCAGATGAATTCTAGAGGACCTTAATAGCTCCATACCTTATGTTCCATTACACCATTACACCATTACACGATACCTGCAACTTATTTGGCTTCTGTGGTGGAGGCGTTTGTAGAAGAGATATGCAGGGCAGCTATCTTGTCATCTCTGTTGATATTAAACACTATAAAGTGAACGTGGCTAAAAGTTCTTCCTCTTCCTTTGGCAGGGGTGTTTTGATGGCAGTTGCTTCTAACAAATAAAGTGTGTTTTGCAGTTTCTTTAGTGATGCCTCTCCCTTCTTGGTTTTCTTGGGGTATTACCCATGATGCTCTCATGGTTAGCCAGGAAAGGAGAAAATGGTTTTAAATACTGTAATTTTATTTTCTTAGCTCTTTTCTCTGACGGCAACACGCTCCCTTCTGGCTCTTCTGGGTTTCTGACTTTGTTACGTGTCTGGGGAGGCTGGAAAGGAGGGGGCTTTTATCTACTTAAAGGGACTCTCCAGTGCCAGGAAAACATAAAGGGTAGTGGCAGTTGGCACCCAGACCACTCTAATGGGCAGAAGTGGTCTCGGTGCCTAGAGTGTCCCTTTAATTAATTACCTGCTTTATTAGAGTTCCTGTCCTGACACCTGAGAGGCGTTGCTTACCCATTAGTGATGCTGTCATGGAAAATAAAATTACAGTAAGTATTTAAAACAATGTTCTTCTTTAGAAAAGCAGCAGTCAAATTTCCTAATATTAATGAGCAGTCTGTTAATAACTTGCCATAATTTAAATTACAGAATAAGGAGACGTAGCCTGGAATAACTGTCCACATGTCAATTGCAATTTGTTGTAAGAATGTTTTTATTTTCTAAAAAATAACATAGATCTAGATTTATTTGTTAGAGGTTAAGTTAGTATTTGCATACTTAGATTGTATACTTTGCACTGTATACTTCCATTGTATACTTTGCACTGTATACTTCCATTGTATACTTTGTATTCTATACTTTGCATTGTAAAAGGTTAATATTTTACACTGCCAGTTATATCTTCCTAATAAATAACGTATGCTATTCTACTGCAGTTTTTGTGGAATAAACCGGGTAACAGAAGGCCGTGCATGTGACAATTTCAACAGATGCATACTAGAATCATTTTGTGATAAGTGTTTCATCTATTCATAAGAGTCCAAGGTGAGAATATTAGAACAGGCATCAGCTGACCATGCTAGAACCAACAAAAAAGTAAGTGAAAATAATAAAATAAAAAAACATACCTTTTTGTGAAAGATCATTAATAGGCACCTAGCAGAAGCCACACTTTAACATCAATTTGCATGCTGAGTGAATTCATTGTATTTTCATAATTTATTTATGAATGAAATTGTTGCCAAGTGCTAAGTTATATATAATATATATATATATAACACAAGCCTGTGTTGAGCAAGGGTTTTTGTCTGCAAAAGTGCATATGATTTTCAATCAATCACATACAATAAGTGTAAATTCTCACACTCACAGTAACTATGAAGGAATCAAGAGTTAACTCCTCGACAAAAAAATATAATAAAATGGAGACTCTCCAATGTATTACTGTGTGCACACACACAAACACACACACCACAATGTAATGGGTGTCAATGCTAAGAGGCTACACGTAGATATGAAATCACCGGCATATACAGTCACACATACAGATTATATATGTAGTAGCACTCATATACACATTGCATATTCGGCCACATGCACACAGTTTATATGTACAGAATCACATGTGACATATGCCTTCATACATACATTTACAATTTTACTTAACTTCACAGAGGGGTTCCGTGTGGGGGCCTTCAGCTGGAAGAGGGTCATAGTGGGAGGAGTTGGGTATACTGTGGTTGTGAGGGAGATGGGTTGCATATATTAAGTGCAGCCGAAGGTGGCAGACAACTTAAATACATCATTTCCCATTCTGTAGGACAGGATTACTGTGGACTAGTGTCCAGACTAGTAGAGTATTTCCATTCTAAGTGGCATGGTGAACTTGTGATAGGCATTGTATACATTTGCACTGTTGACAAAATACTTTAATCCTAACGTATAGGGTAAGTCAAACAAAACTGGCCCTGAAATGTCCCAAACTAGTCAATTTGCTAGCCGCCAGCATGTAAGTCATATTCCTGATTCTGCTGGTATTTAGTTCAACATATGAGTTTGCCCGACCCAGGAAAATAAGGACAATAAGCCAGAAGTTTCTCTGACTTTCTACATTGCTTACTTTGATATTTTCGTTTACTGGAATACTGAACATCTAAAGCCCTGGAGCTTATTGAAGTTGTGTGTCCTTGCAGATTTATTTTCTAAAAGTGTCCTTTTTAAGATAACTATCCAACCACTTTTACAAATCCCCTTAGTAATATCTCCCAGCTGCAAGCAGACAGATCGAAGGGATACCTGCCTCACTTGCTTTGAACTGTAATTCAAGGAGGATGTCAGTGCTTGGTATTAGTTTCAATGCAACTATATGAACCCTATTTCTGTATAATTCTTTATTATTACTGTTTAATTGATGCTCCACTTAAATGTATTAAAATATGTATTTTACCGATTTAATTTTAATTTCCATCTAACCAATCCCTGACTATGTTTACCCAGCACTGTAGGTTCACTTGATACATTCTCCACAGGTGGACCTCTGCTCTGGGCCATGTCCCTCGACCTGTCTCCTTGATCCTTTGCAGCATGTTCTTCTTCCCACTGTTTCCCTTCTTTTGGCAGTCTCCATATAAGAGATGGCATGTAAACCCGAGGCTGTGGTTCGATGGAGGTAGAAGACTTGTAACTGTCGTCTGTTTCTTCATGAGAGGCCCGAGCTGTTTGTTTGCAGGAATATAAATTTACTTTGTAGCAGAGGGAAAAAACATTGCGAAAACAAAATGAATACCCTTATACACAAGTGAATTTTGGGGATAACCTTTTTCAAGCTTGTCTAAATTCAGTAAGAACCCTTGCTCTCTTTAGCGCAGTAATAACATACAAGAATAATTTTTTGTATCTACTCTACGGTTCAAAGTAAAAACTTAGTTGAGATTCACTCTCTGGTTCATTAACGGGCTTTAATTGGTCTCCCATTGCTGCCAATTGAAAAATCTATTTTGGGTACATCCTGACATGGTTCCACTTTGTAACAAATAATCTGTATTTCTGTGTGATATCCTAAATGCCTGTGTTTAGTATGCAGTGAGAGACTGCATGACTGTTTTATAATTCACGTTTTTCGATAACTCTTACATATCTATGTAAAACTAAGATTTCTCCCTACTTATGCTATCCATTTTGCCCATTTCATTTCACTTCACCTTAATCATTGAGAATATTAGGCGATTTTGGTGATTAGAGTACCTTATTTATGGCTGATACGGTGCAGGTGGCTTTCATAAGGTGCAGCAGTTAACTGTTGCCATCTGTGACTATATATTAGAAATGGATACTTTAAGTGCAGGATGGGCTCCCCACAAATCTAGTGTGCATAATGTAAATTCCAGCTATGACATATGGCACACAGGCACACGTCATGTGTGGGTTCATGAAGAGTCACTTAAAAGCTATGCCTATGAAAATAAACATTAAATTTGCTTGCATTTCACAAGCCATCATTATCCACTTACTTGTGCTTGATGTGACGCCTGCTAAGTTGCTTTCGTTGGCAGCTTCTGACCTAGTTACAGGTGCTGGGTGGAGAGAAAAATAAGTATGTGAGAAATTATATTTCTACTGAAATTATTTTGACATTAGTTTCTACTGACCATGTATATATTTGTGTAGTGCTCTCATATTCCCATTGAGGTGCCTTTTTTTCTAAAGAAAACAAATGCAGTTTTGCGAACTGTTCTTCATAACTGTTTTCCATCCCCCTCATTAATTTTGTTGCTTGTCTGCACTTTTTTTTTGTTTCTGCAATATCCATTTTTGATGATCAAATTTGCACCAAATCAATGATTTGTGAGGAGGCAACATTATATTTTGATCACATGGATTAATACTCCTTTTTATACATGACAGCACCTAAATAGCTTTTACAATGGTAGACCGTCATTGCATACTGTTGTCTAGTTTTTATCTGTAATTATTCCCAAGTCCTTTTATTTTAATAACTTAACCCCAATTAATTTATAAGTGGATTTTTTCAGATTTCAAAATTCTCACATTGCATTTATCTGTATTGAATCTCATCTGCCACTTGCCACCCCAATTTATCCAAATAAGACATTGTGTCATGTTCAGACTATTTTCTTACCTAGTTTTGTGTCATCTGCAGACACCGACACATGACTTTCAAAGCCATTTTCAAGATCATTTATAAACAGATTAAAGAGAGGTGGACCCAGGACAGAACCCTGAGGGACACCACTAACCACTTCTGTGGTAATGTATGAAAGAATTTATGCGATAATGTTATTCAGGTAAATTTAAAAAATGCATATCTTTTTAAATTTGCAGTTTACATATCGTTCAAAACACTACAGCATTAATTTCATAATTTACTGAGGTAAAAAGCATCTTTAATAACTGAGAAATCAAATCACAGCTTTTTTTCAGATTGTGAAAACAACTGGCAATTGAGAGCCCTAAACTGTGCTATAGTTATAACCTTGCTTGGCTAAACTGCAACTCGAATCCTAGGAGAGGTGTAACATGACTTTCAAATCTTTTGACCCACAGGAATTGAGGTATGGGAAAATAAGTTTAAATAGTTGAATTCCCAGAGAGTCGAAACACGTCCCTCTGTATATCTCGATAATGTGTCTGACTACAGAGTGTAAATGTGAAGCATAATTGCCTTGTTGGCCCCTTTCAGTTTGTTCACATAAGGGAGACGCAAAAGGCTTCACAGGTGACAACTTCTAGACTGGCATAGGAGAGTCTAATTATATTGAACTGAGCTAAGGTCAACGTTTTCCTTAAATAATAAAGGACTCCCAGATCACCACCTTTTAACTGCTTATTTGATGACGGTCAAATGGATGCCTTCACACAGCAATGCAAGCATTATTGGTTGTTCAGGGATTGTATACATTAAACAAAAGAAACAAACGCAAACATGAATAAAAACCCTGAAACTTAATTAATCCCTGTATTCATGTTTTTCAGTATGTTCGAAAAAGAAAACCTCCGCAACAAAATCACCACTCCATCTTCATATCATTTTTCCCAACTCAGCCTCATATGTCTTCAAAAAACGCACTCTGGCTCCCTCCCACCACCCTTTCTTACACCTTTTCACTGTTTAAATTATTAGTTCATTTACAAAATATAACAAATTTAATGATGATCAAAACCGCAATATATGCTTGGTTAATGATATATGTATATCTTTTCATTTCTATATAATCTGTATATCTTTTATATCTTTTAATGTATAAATACATATATACACACACACACACACACACATATATATATATATACACCGCAGGTACAATGCATTCAAGTCTCCCTCATTAATAACTGCGTCGGTGCTACTAATTTCATCCAGGTAAAATAAATGAAAGCGCGCACTCATAGGTCTTCGGTACAATGCAGTGAAGCCACTTTTATTAAAAACAGACAAAAAAAAAAAAATGAGTCTGTGTTGACGTTCAGTCCCTTTACAAGGTCTTTTCATAAAGAGTGCTTCTCAAAAGTGCTTTTTCTTTAATATATTTTTTTTTCAGAAAAGTTGCATTTGTTAATATATTTCAGCGCAATAAAATGTTTAAAAAACAAACATTAAAATGCATACACTTTGTACCGGACAATAACAGAATATCCATTACCACATCAGAGCTTGTTTATATGCACCCGCTATTTCTTGTTTCATGTGGAAAAGTAATTCTATGAATTGACTCTAAAAAGAAAAGACTGTGATTTGCATCATTTAACCTGGTTAAAATGCTCCTGGTGGCTGCGATATATTATACATCTACACTGTTCTTTTATTTCCACTGAATATACTACACTTGACAGGACAAACCTGACAGGAATCTGTACCTTGAGATGAGCTAACCTGCAGGAGGCATTAATAATTCCTCATTGTATCCCATTCCCAAACCATGGGTCAAAAAGGAGTTAACTGCATTTAACAAAGAAATAGCATAGATTATATATCTATGTCATATAGTCTGATAATGTGCATGTACATCTTACAGAACAGACTAAATTACAATTACATTTGATTCCACGCCAAACATAAGACAATGTATTCTACACTGACTGAGTCACCAGAATTTAATCAAAAGCATGGAATGTATTGGCTCTCTGGGTTTGTTCCACTAAAATATCAAGAATAGAATAGTGAATCACAACTTTATGAGTCCCTCATATGTTTGTATTCACCTGTGTTTCCCTTCCTTTTTAGATTTAAAACATACCTCCTTCTCCCACTAATAAAAGGAAGGGAAAGACAGGTGACTACAAACATATGAGGGACTCATAATTAAAGACACAGACAATTGGTAAATTGAAAAATTGAACCACGAATACGAACTCAAGGGAGGGCCCAAGAGACATTTAAAAGGCAGAAGGTACAGAGGATCTAAAAACAGCTGACTAAGGAAGCTCCAGGAGGAGTGAAACGCGTATCGGCAACCAGGACTTTTTATCTTAATTATTGTATTTAAGTTTTATTTACTTTCTAGTATATTTGTATTAATAAATAGATTACATTTTATACTAAGTCCATAGACGCCTCCAGTACCTTCATTTGAGGAAGTGCCAACCCCTTTAGAGTGGCACAAAGCCTACCACACTCAGAGCCAGGATTTTAAGGCTCTATAACAGGTGAGCATAATACCTATTTACATTCTATAAGAAATATTTGTGAATTGACTATACTACACATTGGATGTTCCTATTGTTTTTATCTTCCCGGAGAAAAATTTCAGCAGGAAATAGTGGTGGGATGCTGCCCTAAAAAGCATACCGGTCCAATTTACAGAGCCAAAATATAGGCTCTGGAAAATGTGAATGATACATTTATCTAGCTCATTTAAAAGTGCACAAGTGTTTTACAATGTATATTTTTATCTTCCATATCTGTATGTGACGTATACGACCCAATCCAGACCCTGTGAGGTAATACCTCAACATTTATAGCACTCCACTTAAGGTATATATATATTATATACCAAATTCCTTTGTTATATCCATTGCATGTTGAATAATGGGTAATCCACATTAGTGTACAGAGCGGCTATACACCTATCTTTTTCACTAACACATCTGTTGTAGCACACACTCTCCCAAAAGGAGATCTGTTTGGTTCTATTATTCTTAGTAATTTAAATAGTTAATTAGAACATAAA
The DNA here is from genome assembly GCA_933207985.1 of Pelobates cultripes. Classification (NCBI taxonomy): domain Eukaryota; kingdom Metazoa; phylum Chordata; class Amphibia; order Anura; family Pelobatidae; genus Pelobates; species Pelobates cultripes. The sequence goes on along the minus strand of OW240913.1, from coordinate 299,964,910 downwards.
TTTGTTATGTTGTACTTTTTTTAACAGCATTAAAGAGGCGTTGTAATGCTATAGATACTTTTTTAAGGTTTGTACATTTACACATTTGTGAAGGTACAATGAATTCGTTTTTTTGTAAAACTAACCCAAATGGCATGTTGTGTAAGCATTATCAGGAACCATAATGCATGTCTTCCCTACTGAACCTTCTAAGCTCTGTAGAACATACGAGGTCTGAGGAATGGATCTATGCCTCCTTAGATCTCCAACTTTTTTTTAATGGTATTTAGTGACTCTTCAACACTTTTTACTTCGTCACCTGAACCTCCCAATAATTGGAACATTATAGACAAATATTACTAGAAATGATTCCAGAAATACCTTTCTCGTACGGGGAACTCTGCATCAGATCATTGTAGTGGTGATTAACCATTACCAGCTCAGAGTGGTCCGCCGACTGAAAAGTACCATTCTGTGGTGCTGGAGTTTGTGATATATGTTCTTCCTTCTGTATCCTTCTGGGAGAAATAGAAAATAATTAAAGCATGTATAAATATATTAAAACGTGAAAGGAACTACCTCATAGTATCTTCAAAGCACCAAATTATCTTGTAAACTAAATATGAAATATACCTTGTATGTTGTATACTAAATATGATATATACTTTGTACCTTGTATACTTAATACGAAATATACCTTGTACCTTGTATACTATTTATGAAGGTAAATAGAAAACTAAATGTGGATGAGGTAACTGCGTGAATATACACAAATATACAGATATTCATTTAAAAAAGAGTGATTACACATGGATGGAAATACATAACAATCAGAGTCAAGCTGGAATGTGACAATAATACATGGGAGTTTGAGAACATAGCAATCTCTGTCAAATGGTGACAATGACTTGTGACACCATTGTAGTTGGTGCATAAGGAGTGGATGTTTACGTACATAGCTTGTGTGTCGTTGATTGTAGACTAGTGGGAAGAAAGTAGTCTACTGTGGAAAGACAGAACATTCTAACAAAATCTCTTTAGATGAGTCTCACTTCTGCTACAAGGCTGTTCTGGTACAGTAACTACTGTGAAAGTAAATTTCAGATTACATAGAAAAGGAAACCGTTTTCACGTATATAAGACTAAGTAGTTATCATAGATTTGGAACTAACTAAAATATACTATTTCCCACCACTTCCTTTTATCACTTATTCTCTCTCATTTCTAATGCTCTTCCTTTTTAACATGTTTCTCTATTGTTGAACTTTTCAACCTAATCTTTCTCTGTTTCTGTTATTTTTCTATGATCCTTTTATCTACACTTATTTTGTCCACTAGGTATGTCCTCTTTAGTAACCCCCCCAAACAACTACTTAGGGAAATGTAGACATCACACTGTAATATAAGTTGAAATCCTCACAGGTATGGTCTCAAGTTCTTATCCACAGAACGGTTTGATTAGAGGTTAAAAAAAGTTATCAAGATCATCCAAGTGACGTAAAAAAGTACGCGTGACACAAGCTCATAGAAAGTTTTACAAGGCTGAAGTAGGACCAAGGGGAATTTGCAATTTTTGTGTAATAATTAGCTTTGGGAGTAATATGAAAGTTTTAGTATTGCTACTTTCATATTATTGTATGTAGCATTCATACATGTATAATATCACATAGGATGGATTGGGTGAACAACTGGAGAGACTGTGAGCAAACTTGGAGAAAATCCCAATGGTATCTCATTGACCTTGTCTTGAGGCTGATGGACATAGAATATGATTCAAGGACTATTGCATGGCATTTACCAAAGGTCTTCTTTTTTTTTACTTAGTAACTTTGATGCTAACAATACACAGTGTTTTACATTTATTGGTTCTGCAGAGAAGGGATACAATCTTAAAAGTTTTTATTTCCCACTAACTCCCAATCCTTTGAATATTAATATATTAATATAGTTCACTAGATTAAATTATTTTATTTTTTTTAAAGCAGGAAGGAACAGTCACACAAATGTTTCCATTGAGCTTTGACATTTTAATGGCTTCTAATTAAGATCGACATGGCCTGAATTCTTAAGATTAAAGCAATGCATATTTTATTTTCATAATTAGCTTGATTAAACTTCCTGGATTAATAGTATACAAATTGCTTAACCATATCTTACAGTGTTCAGCGGCATTTTAAACCATTTAATACTTGATCTCACCTGCAGACCAATAAAGTAACATTATCAAAAATAATGGCCTATTTTCTTGCACGTAAGGGAATTCTACCTAATCAGAAAATGTTATGGAAGATAATTTAAAACCTAATTATCGTATAATTGTAAAGATGTTATTTTTAGCTGTATATAGCATATTATTTGTATTTAATCAGGTAGGTCAATGTGCTTCATTAATACCTGTATTACCCCACATCAAATTACCCCTTTATAGGCTCAGAATAGGTAACTTGCCCCTCTCTCCTTTAATTTAAACAGAGACATTAGAACTTCAGAATGTATGGAAAATATCATTATCATTCTACAATTATAAAAGATTTCAGGACCCTAAATCCTGTTAGGAAATAAGTAACACATTCGTTTTTCATTACCTGTAACGTGGTTGGCATCTTGTCAAAATGAAGTAAATTACAGCTACCAAATTGTGGACATATACAAAGATTACCACAGTGGAATATGAGACAGTTACTAATTCTATATGTCCAGAGGAAGCTTAAACCTTTCACTTTGTTATTTACGTATAGGTCTATAGTACACATCTCTACAAGTGTTGGACTACCACCACCACCCCAAAAAAAAAAAAAAGCCAGGTGGGTAATATTCTGTAAAGCCTATCAAAACTATTACATTTTAACAAGAGCTCACCGCTATGCATTATTTTTTCCATACCAACAACACCATGAAATGTTTCTTTAAAGATTGCATATCTTCCGGCTGGTATAGAAAGAAAATGGATCACATTCATGGCTTGAGTTTTCTCATTGTAACCTCGATTTAAAATTTTGGGATTAACATTTCAAATGATTACATGTGACCTATGATGGCGCTCTGAGATTCCTCTCATATCAACTTGCATTAGGATATCAACTCTTCTGCCAGCTTAACTTGCTGCAGCTACCGGTATTATTAATGTTATTATTGGTATTTATATAGCACCAACTTATTATGAAAGGGGGGAAATTTAACAATACACAATACAATTACAAAATTATACAGGTACAATAGGTTGACGAGGAGCCTGCTCAAATGAGCTTACAGTCTATAACAAAGGTATGCCATCGACCTTTTACTATGTGCCAGTGCCACTCACAACTCCCATTGGACATATATAAAATACAGGTTAATGCCCTTCTATATAGGACTTGATTTAATATTTTTGGATAAACTTTTAAAATAGTATTAGTATTGTAAAAATATTTTAATATTTTGAGATTTTTTTAGATCTTTTTAGACACTGATCAGCCATGCCATTAGAACCATCTGCCTTATATCATGTGGGTCTCCCTCATGCTGCTCTGATCCATTAAGACATGGACTCCACATGACCTTTGAATGTGTCCTGTGGTATCTGGCATCAAGACATTAGCAGCAGATCATTTAAGTCCTGCAAGTTGCAAGTTGAGGTCTCCATGGATTGGATTTTTTGTTCCAGCACATTCCACAAAGTCTCACTCGTATTGAGATCTGGGGAATTTAGGGGAGAACGCAAAACCTTGAACTCCTTGCCATGCTCCTCAAAGTATTCCATGACAATATTTGCAGTGTGGAAGGGTGCATTATCCCACTGAAAGAGGAAAGTGCCATCAGAGAACACCATTGCCATGATGGGGTGTACATGACGTCTGCAACAATCTCTAAGTAGGTTGTACGTATCAAAGTAAGAACCACATGAATGCCAGGACCCAAGTTTTCCCAGCAGAACATTGCCCAAAGCAAAACAGTTCCTTTGCTGGCATGACTTCTTCCCATAGTGCATCCTGCTGCCATCCCTTCCTCAGGTAAATGAGACACACGCACCTAGCAACCACCTGATCTAAAAGAAAACATGATTCATGAGACCAGGCAACCTTCTTCCATTGTTCAATGGTCAAGTTCTAACTCTCACATTTCCATTGAAGGCACTGGTGATGGAAAGGGGTCATCATGGGAGTATGCAGCCACATACACAGCAAACTGTGACGCATTGTGTGTTCTGATACCTTTCTACATGGCCAACATTAAGTTTTTCAGTAATTTGAGCTACAGTCACTCTTCTGTGTGACCAGACAGGTTAGCCTTTTTGCCCAGTGCATCCCTTGGCCACCCATGACCCTGACGCCTGTTCTCCAGTTGTCATTCCTTTTGGCACCACTGCGTACCGGAAACATCCCAAAGGACTTTCTGTTTTGGAGATGCTCCGACCCAAACGTCTAGCCATCACTATTGGGCCCACTTCAAAGTCACTCAGAACTTTGCTCTGGGCCATTTTTGCTCCTTCTAACACATCAAAGTCAAGAACTGATGTTTGCTTGCTGCCTAATATGTCCCACCCCTTGACTGGTGCCATTGTAACAATATAATCAATGTCACTGACTTCACCTGTCAGTGGTTTTAATGTTGTGGATGATCAGTGTATATGATATATTCTTTGATCTTTTAAAAATGTTAAAATATATTTTTTAAAGTTTATCTAAAAATATTAAATCATTTCTATATGTCCCATTGGAATTGCTAGTGGCACCGGAAGTGGCATGAAGTCTACTGAGCTAGCCAGTATTTTACTGCTGTTATACCCTCTGTAACTATCTGCAGGTAGAGTTTGGGACACCCACATCTACAAAATGTAATCTTTTCCGTTTCGGATGTGCGTAGACTGAGCTCAGAACCTTAAATCTGCTCTTCATAGAATTACTGGCGAGCCACTTTTGTGTTAAAGACAAGTTGGTTAGACTATCAAGATTACATAACAAAGTGAGAATTGCAGAAATCCAAAGTAAGTTTCCAAAGTTGGACCAAAATAGATATATTATAAGATTTTATTTTCAGACTGAGATTTAATTCTGAAACATAGAAACATAGAATGTGACGGCAGATAAGAACCATTCGGCCCATCTAGTCTGCCCAATTTTCTAAATACTTTCATTAGTCCCTAGCCTTATCTTATAGTTAGGATAGCCTTATGCCTATCCCACGCATGCTTAAACTCCTTTACTGTGTTAACCTCTACCACTTCAGCTGGAAGGCTATTCCATGCATCCACTACCCTCTCAGTAAAGTAATACTTCCTGATATTATTTTTAAACCTTTGTCCCTCTAATTTAAGACTATGTCCTCTTGTTGTGATAGTTTTTCTTCTTTTAAATATAGTCTCCTCCTTTACTGTGTTGATTCCCTTTATATATTTAAATGTTTCTATCATATCCCCCCTGTCTCGTCTTTCCTCCAAGCTATACATGTTAAGATCCTTTAACCTTTCCTGGTAAGTTTTATCCCGCAATCACTTGGAATTTCTGGCTATCCTTACTTAGTAAATTACTTAGTAAATAACTGTGCATATCTGCTTAGTGAAACTCAGGTACTGCATACCGTTTAGAGGGTATTATATTGTATTCAACTCATTCAAGCAATCCCAAATAGGTTTAACAAAATTTATTGATATCCTAATCTTAATCTGAAGACAACATATTATAGACTTTATTGCAAAGAGCGAGCACATAGCAGGATGACAACAGGCATGCTAAAAAAAAATGGTGGGTGGCATATTCTATTTATCCTCTGTAAGTTTTTTTTTTTTTATATATATATATATTATTTATGTATTGATACAACACCTCAGGATACATTTATCAATTGAAAACTCAACACTTTCAGGATAATTACCAAAAGTGAATTTGCAAAAGATATGCATTATTCATTCCTCTAGCACTCAACGTTAAAGAGGTGGAAGCGTAAACTTTGCTACTACTATTTTTCAATATTTTCAGGGATATTTACTAACGTGAGAATTGCAGGGGATTCAAAGTGAAATTCTCCCAGTCAGTTATCCTTTGCAGTTCAGCTACTTTGCCCTTCAATTGGAAATTCCCTTTGAATTCACGTTGAATTCTCTAAAATTCTCACTTTAGTGAATAACCCTGTATATTTTTAGGACTTGACCCATGATTTCATAATTAATAGCTCATGGTAGTTTTTTCCCCACTATTATTATTATTCACTTATACTTTAACATCCCCGTAATGTTTCACATCAATTATTATTATTTTTTTAAGAATAAGTCACTCACTTATTCTTTACTTTCCGAGACTCTCTTCTCTTGTCCTGTTGAAGCTGCTCAATTTTCTGCTGCATTTCCTCCTGTTTAGCTATAATTGCATGGATCATTGCCATAGCTGTATTCACCTCTTCCTAAAGCAAAAAATAATGCCAAAAAACAGAATTAAGGAAATAAAATGGGCATGACTATAAGTATAAGTATATAAGTATTTTTGTGAAAATTCTTGAAAATCCAGTCCAAGAACAGGATTGATAAGCCCAGTCAGTAGATAGCGATACCAAATAATAAAGTCATTTTATTAAAAAGACTTCCATAAAGTTCCAACTTTGATTTAAAATGTTGCCATTCTCATTGCTTTATACAAGAGAACCATGCGTCTGAAAAATGATGGAGCCTATCTCTAACACAAGCAATGGATTTAACAATGACTGAAAATACTTATGGGCATATTTATTTATTTAGTAAACATGCATTCTATTAAAGTGATGAGGTTTAAGATGTATTTCTGTTACTTATGCACAAGGCTTGAGTTTCAAACTCTGACATACCTTTCCTTTAATCGCAAGGTTCCTGGGTAAATGAGTCAGTCTGTACCTGACTCCTCCATATGTTACATGGAGCTAGTTTCATTTTAACTGGTTAATCACTATACCCCATATTCTAGATAAGTTTAGCCAGCAAGAAGTTTATAAAATCCTCTGGTATGCCCTTGGATCAAATGGGGTAAGAGAAAATTAATTAAGAGCTCAAGTTTTGTAAATTTTCCAAAGTGCTCTATGCATCCTTGGATTTCTCTTTGGGTAAAATGCTTCTAAAACTGTGTTTGATTTAATTACTCAGACTTGTTCATGCAAGATTACTGTGGTAAAGTGAAGGGATTGTTGCAGGCTGGTGTTTCATGAGGTTTTGTCAAACCGGACAAAAATTGTCTACATTGCAGCTCTAAGTCTGCCCACAGTGGCTGTCTCCCAGACAGTCTCTAGAGAGCTTCCTGAATTGAAACGGACCTTTGGTCTGGTATCTGACATTGGAGGTTCTTATGTTCGGCATGAGGACATCCAGCGTCAGATTTTTTCCCAAAGGAAAACATTTATTCAGTGCTTTCCTATGGGGACATCTAATGCGCATGCAGCATCACGCTTGCACATTAGCGCCCGCTCAGCGTCTGCTATCGGAGGGGTGTGAGACAGGACCCTCTATACACCTGGGTGGGGGGACACGAGGGAGGGGGAGGTCAGAGTGAGCTATGGTGCCAGGAATTCAGCTTTGTATTCCTGGCACTATAGTATCCCTTTAAGAAAAACTAAGCAATCCTACTGTACATATGTTTTTTATTCCATTTTTTTCGATTCTGGGCTTGCATCTCTATACAATCGCAGCCTACATGGTACCCTATTATTATTACCTTTACATTGTTAAGGGAGTTTTTCAATTCTGTGACTTTCTCCTCCATTGTACATCGGCAGCTCTTCGCCTTATCCTCTAGTGGATAATCTCCGTGCTGTATCCTGGACAGCTCCTGCATTGCCTCTGTGAAACCAGACTTCAGTTCAGAGGCTAAAATCTGCAACTAGACCAATATTCCATCATTTAAAAATACATAGTGATGAGAAACCATAGGAGAGTTTAATTACTAATTTAGGAATACATGATGATATTAATCTTCACATTCTGCTGCCCAGCATGAATTGTCCAAAAAATCTAAACTCTCCATTCTCATCCACATTTAGATCTCAATTTTCCAAACTCCTTTTTGCTCTATAATAACTTCTGTTTATTGTGCAATCTGTTTAACCAAATAACATTACCTCAAATGCAAACTGCCACTGATATAGATGAATTCAAGAGGTATATTGGAAAATTATTCATCCAACCATGGGGTATATTACAACTGTGCAAACTTAAAGAGACATTATATTCATACAGTGACTATATAGTCATATAGTCAAAAGAACTTTAGCTTAACAAAGCAGTTTTTGTGTGCAGATAATGCCCCTGCAGTCTCACTGCTCAATGATCTGCCAATTCTGAGTTCGCTTTTGTTTCTGTCTGTGCAACCCTAGCTACACGTCCCCTGTCTGTGACGGGCACAGCCTACATGAAAAAAATGGTTTCATTTTTCAATCAGATGTTAACTTACTTTGGAAGTTTTATCTCCTGCTCTGTAAATTGAACTTTAATCACACAGGAGGCTCCTGCAAGGTCTAGCAATCGATTAACAGAGCAGGATTTAAGAAAGTCTAAATTAAACAGACTATGTAATAAAGGAGATGCAAACATTAGATGACTCTTTAGTTTTGACGAACACACAGCAGACTTGGAGAAGGCTAACAGTGATGTGTATTTAACAAACACTCAACGTTTAGGTGATATTCCCCCTAAAAACATAAAGTGCAAGTACAGCACTTTAACTAAACAGTCAGGAATTACCCCTCCCAAATGTGTAGTTTTAGATAGATGTACATATAACAGAAAAATACAACATAGGTATATAGTTCATTATTGTGGTACCAGTCAGGGGAAGTGTCTACCACACACAATTGACATAAAGCTATTCAACTTGAGTCAATTTCTAAAAAGCTCCAAATCAGGTGAGCAGTTTGATGTTGTTGTGTAACGCGTATCACTAGTATACCAAATACTGCACCAAGAAGTTTCTGTTTGTTTAATTCTCTCTGCATATTCCATTGGGAGTGACTGATCCATTGAAGGAAGGTCATGTATGCCACCTTAAGGAATAAAAGCTCTTGGGTTTAAACCAGTGGTTCCCGAACCAGTCCTCATGGCCCACCAACAGTCCAGGACTTATGTATTTCCCTGTTTTATTCCAATGGAGATATTAACAAAACCTGGACTGTTGGTGGGTCTTGAGGACTGGTTTGAGAACCACTGCTTTAGACCCTAAAAAGGCTCTAATCTATGTGAGTTCATTTTCACTCACTTTTATAATTCCTAAGGTACAGCAATAACGCGCAATAGTGCAAAAATGCACTATATATCTCTTTTTTTAAATTTTTCTATTTTATGTACATCTATCTAAAACTACACATTTGTGAGGGGTAAGTCCCGACTGTTCATTTAAGGCACTGCACTTGCCCTTTACGTTTTTAGGGGCAATGTCACCTAAACGTTAAGTGTTTGTTAAATACATTTTTTCTTGTGGTGGGCTTTTTAGAGTGCTCACAAAGTGTTTATCAGCTGCTAATATATTATATTATTTTAACATCACTACACTATATATAAAAATAAGCCTATATCATACTATAAGTTTTTTGTCTGTTTTAACAGTGACTTATGGGAGTACGGTTATTTTGGGAGTCACTATCAATATTTAATTTCCATTATTTGGAAATTAGACTTAGTATATACATGTTTGATAACAACTCAGGTGCACATTTGGAACAGATGATATGGTAACACATAGTCCATTTTGGAGCCCTTCCAACCTTACTACAAATACTATATACTATGAACTATACTTGCAGCAATCCCAGGGATGCACGATGGTTTAAGTTGAAATTTAGTCAAAGTTGTATAGTTTCCAACTGTACTTTTTTTGTCAGAACAGTACAGCATTTTGGGCTTCTGTCCTGGCAAAAATGTGTCCCAAGAAGTGACCCGCATTCTGAAATTTTAACAGCATATTAGTTATTATATTGATGTGACTAGGGGGCGGAGCCTGGTGGTCATGCCTGCCGGATGCGTCCAGGGTGAGCTCTGGCACTTAAGCTCCAAAATCGCCAAAAATCTGCAGTTTATACTCCCCACTCAAAACTCTACCTGGTATTCCTGAATCAAGTGGGGACGTACTTGAGCATGTTTGATGTCACTTGGTGTCCACGCAGACGGAGAGCCGAAAGCTGGCTAGCAGCCTGGTGCACCTGGGGGGATGGAGAAGCGGCCAATCTCTGCTTCTTCCTGTGCGGCTTTCTTATGCTCCGTTCTCCCACACCCCCAGGCCAGTGGGGTGATCCTGCTCCACCCATGGAGGTTTCCCCTGTTGAACTGAGGGTACGCGGCATTATCGCAAGCACCATTATGCTAACTAAATGCCGGACATTGCATGCACCCCCAACATCTGCACGGAAGCTTTTGTTGTTACACAATCACTATATGGACAGTTAAAGTCCTTAGAAGCAGAGAAGAAAACTCTGCTGTACCCGTGGTGCTGTGAATCACGCCAGCCTACTTACCTGAGGTCCAGTCCAGTCCAGTGTCCAAGTTGCATAGAGGGCAGTAGAGCCCCTTTATTTACTCTTCCGGACCTACATACTGTGGCGCTGTATGAGATGTATGGAAAACTCTTAAGCAGCATTACTCCATCCGTACACAGGACAATCGCTTCATGCCTAAATGTAAGTGCTTGGTGGGTCTACCCCTAGTAGGATTTTTGCTCGGGTACCACGAATATCAGATATAAGAAAATCCTAGTTCCAATTCAGGGTGTCAGTCTAGGCTAGGTTGTTAAAAGACCTCACTGTATCAAGGGTACAATTTCAAGGGTCTTCTGGGGTCTCCACTTTCAGTTAATGCTCATCAATGTCTTACAGTTCCTGTTTTATTATATTCTTGCTAAATTCTCTCAGTGCAAAAGCACTCACTCGCTTCTTGTTTAAGCTTGGCACTTGGTTAGCTACATCTTTTTAAAAATACAAAAAATGTGCTGTTTCCTGCCTATATATTGTCTGATAGCTATGACACTATTGCTTAACGTATATTGACTGATATGTACTTGTACCTTCTCAGCACATCAAAAATAAAGAATAAAAAAAAAAAACATAATGTGACTAGCAGATTTCCGAACACTATTGCAGTTGTGAAGCACAAGACAAGGTACTAGGACCATACGGTAGAGTGCCACCAGTACTCCGTGCATGGTTTACCATGAGTGGGGCCAGCCAGAAAGGCTGTTAGTAAGCCTTGCATGCACTCTAGGCTGGCTTGCACCCTTAAGGACATAGCAGCCCCTTTCTTGGGAAGGCCCACCCCTCATTGCTTACGACACATTCTTGGACTCCACCTCCTGTCCCAGGTCAAGAAGGTCCAAAGTTGACAGGTAAAAAAATGAAGGGCAACAAAAAACAAACAGGCACTTTAAGCCAGTTCTAACAGCACAGCACCTACACACCTACTATTATAAAATGTTATTGTTTAACGTTACCTGATATATCTGTGCTGGTAGAGTGCTTACTGGTACATTTTCTGTGGCTCCTGAAGGAAAAACAAAGAAAGTGTAATTTAAACCCAAACCCTTTAAAAAGTTAACAAGTTAACATTATCACACAGAAAATGTCCTGCCACTCAGACAATTTAACTTGTCACAGAATGTAAAGTTAGTTTGTCCTCCAGAAAATACAAATGGGAACAGAATCTAAAAAAGGAAGAGGGGAGCAGTGGGAGTAAGGAAAGCAAAGGAAATTGGAAAAGGGTTAAAGGGACACCATAGTCACCAGAACATTGTCCTGAGCTTTGTCCTGGTGAGTATAGTCAGTTCTTTAAATACAATAAGAGAGCACAGTAGAAATCACAGCATATAATGATAAAGTATAGATAACAAATAAGCTGCTAAAAACACGTTAAAAACCTTCCCAAGTTTTTTAAATGCAAATTCCAACTTAAAATGTAAGTGCTTGGTGGGTCTACCCCTAGTAGGATTTTTGCTGGGGTACCACGAATATCAGATATAAGAAAATCCTAGTTCCAATTCAGGGTGTCAGTCTAGGCTAGGTTGTTAAAAGACCTCACTGTATCAAGGGTACAATTTCAAAAAAACTTTTTGTCCATTTCTTTGACTGATATATAGTATCCACCTTAGAAATCACAAAGAAATAGCAACATAGTGTAACACTGTAAATTTATTGAAATGCTCTATATGGTTTCAACACGAATAAACAGCAAACAGAAACAGATACAATAGCTTTGCACACCTCCCAACATTTCAAATGAGTAAAGAGGGACACTTCCATTTCAGGGGTGTGATTAGGGGGCCTGGCCAGGGGCAGGACTGTCTCGAGAGATGTTTAGAGACTTACTAATAACAATTTATTACTAAAATGTAATTTAGAACAAGAACCATGTATCTTATTTACACTGATTGATTTCACATTTATTGTAGTTTAAAGACACATTACTGTGAGTATTATTGCTGTGGAGCTCTATTATATACTTAGACACACTAACAATATGGAGCTCCCAGAAACAAGTGACATTAGGATAGAAAAGTGGGACAGAGGGATTTTTTCACAAAATAGGGAATATCCCTCCTAAAAGTTACAGTTAAGAGGTATGTGGCTTTGCATAACAGTGAGCCAGTGTAACATGGAGACAATTACACATATTGGTCTATTAAAAACTTCAGTCTAGTGATGGTGCAGGATACTAAGCTCAATCCATTGGTCCTCAACACATTAATGCACTACATTAAACAATATAATCCGCTAAATTAAATAATAAAAAAGCTTAAAGGACCACTCTAGGCACCCAGACCACTTCAGCTTAATGAAGTGGTCTGGGTGCCTGGTCCTTCTAGAGTTAACCCATTTTTTTATAAACATAGCAGTTTCAGAGAAACTGCTATGTTTATCAATGGGTTAAGCCTTCCCCCTAATCCTCTAGTGGCTGTCTCATTGACAGCCGCTAGAGGCGCTTGCGTGCTTCTCACTGTGATTTTCACAGTGAGAGCAGGCCAGCGTCCATAGGAAAGCATTGTAAATGCTTTCCTATGAGACTGGCTGAATGCGCGCGCAGCTCTTGCCGCGCGTGCGCATTCAGTCGGCGGGGCGTAACGGAGGAGGATCGGAGGCAGAGAGCTCTCCGCCCAGCGCTGGAAAAAGGTAAGTTTTTCCCCCTTTCCCCCTTCCAGAGCCGGGCGGGAGGGGGTCCCTGAGGGTGGGGGCACCCTCAGGGCACTATAGTGCCATGAAAACGAGTATGTTTTCCTGGCACTATAGTGGTCCTTTAAATGAAGTGCAGATAAAATATAAAAAATAATAATAAAAATAATAAATAAAAAGGGCTTATAGTCACCAGAACCACTAAAGTTTAATGTAGACGTTCTGGTGTCTAGAGCATGTCCATGCAGTTTTTTTAATGTGAAGTTATTTTCTCCAAATAGCGATAACTGGGTCAGAACATTTCCAATATGGCAAGCCTTGTGCGGTGTTCCTGGTAGGCAGTGGTTAGTACATACCAAAAGTGGTGCAAGTAAGGACAACTTGCAAACTGGTATCAAGGCGCCCAAGGCTTATTGATGTATGTGGGGAGTGAACGCCATCCGTCTGGTCCGGTGACACAGTAGAGCTACTGTAGCTTGAATTGTTGAAAGCTATAATGCTGGCCATGAAAAAAAAGTGTCAGAACACACAGGTCATCACAGTCTGCTGCGTATGGAGTTTATTACTCACAGACCAGTCAAAGTGTCCATGAGATCCCTGCCACTGTGTAAAGCACCTTCTATGAAGACGTGAACATCAGAACTGAAACATGGAGCAATGGAAGAAGGTTACCTGGTCTGTTGGATCATTTTTTTTTAGATCAAGTGGATGGCCAGGTCCATGTGCATTGTACCCGGGGAAGAAGGCAGGCCGGCGCAGGTAGTGTTGCTACACTGCAAAAATTGTCTGGAAATGGTTTGAGGAACATGACAAAGAGTTCAAGGTGTTTCCAAGGCCTCCAAATTCCCTTTTCAATCTAATAGAGCTGAGGGATGTGATGGAACAACAAGCCTGTTCCATGGACTTCTTTAAATTTGCAGAACTTACAGGATCTGCTGCTGTCTTAGTGCCATATACCACAGGACACGCTCAGAGGTCTTGTGGAATCCATGCCTTAACGCATGAGAGCTGTTTTGGCTGAGCAAAAGGGGACCCAAACAATGTTATACAAGCGGTTTTAAATATGTTGTGCCTTATCATTGTTTTTATCATACTAAATTAAATAAATATCTTGCGCCAATTATCTAAATTTAGCTTCGGTAGTATACTTCCTGGCATGATTTAGGTTTGGCTAATTCTTTACAGAAAAACAAAACAGATTTGGTACCCCCAGTGACATCAGTATAAGAAATATTACCTTCTTTCTTGTTTGAGTCCATAGCTTATTTGCCCTGCGTCTGACCAGAAGCTCAGATTCACCATTCATACAGCTATTCTGTTCTCTGAAACCATCTTAGGGGCAGCAGTAACTAGCATGTGAGTTCAATGATGTTTCATGAGATCCAATGCCTGTTTTTAGAAAAAGTATAGGGTTTATTGAGCTTCAACCAAAACATGGAGAGAAAAAGAAAACATTGTTGAACTCACATGCAGCAAGATGCTGGCTAGTAAAAGTGGAATATAATCTCAGATGGAGAGAATTGCTGGTTTTATGGGTTGTTAAAAGAAATTATATCATGGTTTGCAGCACTGCTCAATAGTATTGAGGTATGATTAAAATTTCACATGGAAAGAGTATGGAACAACACTCCAAAACTCACTGCATACCTTCAAAACGTATTAAATGAACTAGCATCAGAGTAAAATGTATGCATAAGGATGGATAAACACAGGCGCTAATCAAGCTGAAGCTCCAGGCACTTATAATTCTATTTTTTAAATAAATTTTTTATGTTTATATTCATTTTTGTATCACAAAGCCATGTTACAATGCTGCTGCCACCCCATGTGTTCCGTATTAAGGATTAAATAGTGTGTAAGCAGGGCCAGCGCCACCGCTGGGCAAAAGGCTCTTGAACACCCCTCCCCCAGTGCCAGGCCGACCCTCCGGGTGCCCAAAAGTGGGGTACCCAGAGGAGCCCTGTCACATCAGGCCACCTCAGGGTGCCCCCGATGTGGTGCTTTTTAGGAATGGCAGGGCGGGCATCTGCTTACCTTGATGGCAAGTGCTTGCTCTGCCGAGAAATGCCGGAGAAGAGGGGGACAGGAGGCAGTATTGTGGCCGGCGAAGGAGGCTGTTCTTGCAGCTTCCCACTCCTTCCTCGCGCACCCTCTGTGATGCCGGGAGCTGGAATATGACGTCATTCCGGCCTCAGCATACTAAAAAGCACACTGAGGAGTGAGAAGCTGCCCAACACTGGACCCCAGGGAGGCTGAATTTGCCTCAAAAAATTACATTGTGTGAGTCTGTGTGTCAGTGAGTGTGTCTGTGTGTATCAGTGATTGAGTATGTGTGTCAGGGAGTGTGTGTGTCTGTCAGTGAGTGAGTGTCTGTGAGTGTTTGTGTTTGTCAGTGACTGAGTATGTGTCTGACAGTGAGTGTGTATGTGTGTGTGTGTCTGTCTGTCTGTAAGTGAGTGTGTCTGTCAGTGTGTGTGCTCGTCTGTCAGTGTGTGCTAGTCTTATAAATTAAATTCACCAAATGCATTGAACACATAATTTATCACAGCATAAATTATGTATTCAATGTACAATGTATGTGTGACGGAACGCTGGCACTCCGACTGAGTACCTCCGCCAATCGATGCTCCTAGTGCTCGCTGAGGACTCCAAGCACTCCAACTGACACCATCAGCACTGCAGACCCCACTTCCAGCGATGCAACTGCGCCGGGGTCTCTGCTGTCTCTGCCCACCCTGGACCCAAGGCCAGGATCCAGCTTCCAGTGGGTGAACCTCTCTTTCCCCAGAGAGCAGGAACAGGAACAAGCTCTTAGTAGAACTTAGTGATCATACCCTGGGGAGTATAGTGATTATAGCAATCCCCAGAGTGTATTTCTCCAATCCCCCAAACATGAGCCAAGGCTTAATGCTGGAACAAGACTGATTTACTGGCACACAGAACTCACAATTTATGCAACACAAAACTCCTCCTCTGGGCCAGGCTAGATAATTGAGTTTCTACAATACACAAAGCTCAATTATCTGCTGGCCAGATATTATACAGTTTCATAAAACACACAGGGACCCCAAAACATGCAATAACCCCATAAAAAGTATATCCTTGGAACTGGAGGATCTGGGTGAACCACATATCCAAAATTCACCCAGATCCGTTTAGTACTTTGGAAAATACAGTTTAATGCAGATTCTGCAGAACATATACAGGCTAAATGAAAAACAATCACTTTATAATGTGTCCCCTGCTGTATAGTCCAAAACCACTGCACGATGTCTCTGTGCACCAAATACTGGCAAAATGGCACCGTGTTGAAAAGTCCAAACAGTGTCTGTGAGTTAAAATGGCCACCATCCATTGTTCTCACCATGTGCTTCTGATACAGGAAATGGTGGCCACCCAGTAACTCCACAGTATGTCCCCAGATGGTTCTTAAAGGGCCAGCAGCAGCACAACACAAATCCATTATGCCCAAATCATGTCTTTAAATGGCAATACAAACCAGGGGCCATAGTCACAGGGCAAGAGGCGGGCAAGCAGTCCTCTCCAGGCACAAGTGGCGAAGGGCACTTCGTCACAGTATGTATTAAGCAGTATGTGTGTATGGATGTAGGTATTAGGCAGTGTGTGTTTATGGCTGATCTAGAAATAGCTCATCTAGAAGAATTCCCCAATTTGGTTCTTAAAGGACCACTCTAGGCACCCAGACCACTTCAGCTTAATGAAGTGGTCTGGGTGCCAGGTCCAGCTAGGGTTAACCCATTTTTTCATAAACATAGCAGTTTCAGAGAAACTGCTATGTTTATGTATGGGTTAAGCCTTCCCCCTAATCCTCTAGCGGCTGAGACTGATCTCGGGAGGGGCACTTTTATATTATTTAAAGAAATAATCCATGCACAATAACCACTACAGCTCTGTGTAGTGGTTATGGTGCCGGGACCCCCTCCCAGAGTAAGTAGTCAAACCGTTTAAGAACAGTTTGACAGCTTACCTGGGATCTGCTGGGATATGGGGCTGTAGTAGGGCATAGGAGCAGTGGTGTAATGTGAGGGGTGTAGTGTGTGTGTGTGGGGGGGCAGTGTGTGTGTGTGTGTGGGGCAGTGTGTGTGTGTGGGCAGTGTGTGTATGGGAGGCAGTGTATGTGTGTGGGGGCAGTGTGTGTATGGGGGGCAGTGTATGTGTGTGGGGGGCAGTGTGTGTGTATGAAGGGCAGTGTATGTGTGTAGGGGAAGTGTATGTGTGTCGGGGTGTATGTGTGTTGGGGCAGTGTATGTTGTGTGGGGGCAGTGTGTGTATGGGGGGCAGTGTATGTGTGTGTGTGTGTGTGCATGGGGCAGTGTATGTATGGTGGGCAGTATGGGGGGCAGGATGTGTGTATGGGGGGCAGGATGTGTGTATGGGGCAGTATGTGTGTATGGGGGGCAGTATGTGTGTATGGGGGGCGGTGTGTGTGTGGGGGCAGTGTGTGGGAGGGCAATGAGTGTGTATGGGGGTCAGTGTGTGTATGTGGGTGTGTGTGTGTTTATGGGGAGCAGTGTGTGTGTATGGGGAGCAGTGTGTGTATGGGGAGCAGTGTGTGTGAGTATGGGGGTCAACATGTGTGTATGGTGAGCAGTGTGTGTGTGTATGGGGAGCATGTTGTGAATGGGGGCAGTGTGTGTGTGTGTGTGTGGGCTGTTTATGGGGCAATGTGTGAATGTGTGGTGAGGAGGGTAGGGGGGGCTTTTTGATAAAAATAAATAAATAAAGAATGTATAAAATTAAATAAATATATGTCCCCCTCCCTTCTTACCTTTCTGGGAGGAGGGGGGACATATTTCGATCCCTAGTGGTCCGTGGGGAATCCCTGGTGGTCCCAGTGGTGGTGAGGTGAACTCTAGCCCGTAGCTCCAGGGCTAGAGTTCACTCTCGCGAGATTTGGAGCGTTGCCGTGGTAACTGTGGCAACGCTCCATGCTCGCGAGAGAAGGACCCAGAGGAGCTGCAGGCTGAGCTCCTGGATCCTCTCTACCTTCCCTGCCGGCTGCCAGCACGGTGCCTGCGGACCGGGGAGGGAGATCAAGATCTCCCCTCCGGTCCGCAGGCGCATTGCAGGGCTGGGCTTGGACAGTGCCAGCCCTGCATTAGCCGGCAGGGGAGAATCTCGGGGCAACGGGCAATTGGAGGCCAGTGGGAGGCGGGCAAGCAGCCCCCTCCAAGAACACGTGGCGAGGTCTGTTCTGCCACACCTGTCTTAAAGGGACATTACATTGGCCAAAATGTCTTTTTTTTTTAAATCCCTATTTAGTATATATATTTTCCCAATGTGAACATGCATTGATCATTTAATTATGCATTTTTTTTAAATTGAGGTATATCTAAAATCAACTTGTTTCAGATCACTTGACTGAAGTCTTTGCAAATCCTCTTCTTCTAACCCCCCTCTCCCCTTGAGTTCAGTGTAACTAAGCTAACTGATCTAGGAAGTAACAGGACTGATTGTGTGATTGACAGCCAGTTAAGGTGTAACAAGGTTAATTTATAAAAGTGTCAATTTCTATAAAAAATCTGAAATTTTCCCCACCTAACAAAGACTTTCAACCACGCTATAGCCCAGAAATCCCTTCCAAAAGAGATGCTATTGGCTCACATAATTACGCTGCCAAAGCCCAATAAACCACCCACGACGCCGAAAAACTTTCGGCCTATATCACTCCTAAATACAGACGCGAAGCTCTTCGCCAAACTATACGCCACGAGACTGGGACTAATCATACCACACATTATTCACAACGACCAGGTGGGATTTGTAAAAGGGAGACAGGGGTCAGACAACACAAGGAAGGCCATAAACCTGCTATACAAACTACAAACACAAAAAGAGGGGGGATTGTTCCTCTCTCTAGACGCCGAGAAGGCTTTTGACAGGCTACACTGGGGGTTTCTAAAAGCAGTCTTACGGAAGTTCGGAATACCGGACGAATTTGGAGCAGTGGTAGACGCATTATACAGCTCACCCGAAGCACGAGTGTTAAACTCGGGTTTCCTGTCGGAGCCGTTTCGGCTCACTAACGGAACGAGGCAAGGATGTCCATTATCGCCACTGTTGTACATCCTGGCCCTAGAACCACTAGCCACGCAATTCAGGGAAAATAGCAATATACACGGGATACAAGTGGGGAAGAAGGAATACAAAGCAGGACTGTTTGCGGATGACATAATGCTGACAATCACGCAACCCCACATCTCACTACCAAACATTCTTGCTGAAATAAAGGAGTACGGGGACCAATCTTACTATACATTGAACGTTACCAAAACTCAGGCCATGGGGATAGGGATGACACAAGCATCACTAGACAGGCTAAAAGATAACTTCCAATTCGACTGGAGGGAGGATTACATCACTTTTTTAGGTCTAAAACTGCCAAAACACCCTCACCAACTGATGCAACTAAATTACGGCAAACTCCTGAAGGAAAGCGAAGAAACACTGAAAAGTTGGGAACACAAATTTCTGTCTTGGGTGGGTAGGCTGACTGCCCTGAAAATGTTCTTACTCCCCAAGTTCCAATACCTTATCAGAACACTGCAGATTTTCCTCCCAAACAAATACCTAACCAAACTGCAACGCATATACACATCATTTGTATGGGCACACAAGAAAATAAGAGTGGCGTCAACAATTCTGAGCAAACCCACCTCCCAAGGAGGCCTAGGCCTGCCAACCGTCCGGCTATATTATGAGGCCGCCCTCCTGTCCACGAGTCTTACTCTACACACAGGGAGCAACAAGCCCCAATGGGCAGAGATGGAGGCTGCAGGGATATACCCGGGGGGCATAAAATACGTATTCTGGGTACCCCACAAATTGAGACCCAAACACAAAGACTTACTACCAACCACCTCTTTACTCCTAGACGTGTGGGACTCGAAGACAAAACTCCTAGGGCAAGTCACAAACTGGGGGATGGCGACCCCGATACAGAGCTTGCACATCGCAAATCCCACTTTAGACCACCGCCCTTGGACACAACGAGGGTGCACACGAATAGAACACCTCTACAAGGAAGGTAAATTAGAGCCTTATCCCACTCTAAAACACAAATACCACTTGCCAAATGCCACTCTGTTCACATACCTCCAAATAAAAGCACTTCTGGAGAATGAGATCACAATAACAACACCCTCACCCTTAAAACAATTGTATCACATATGCACCACGGGCAACATACCAAAAAAGACGCTCTCTCTACTTTACGCTACACTAATCGACAACCCTAAAACACCATCAAAAGACAAATTCAAGGAACACTGGCATGAGGACCTACATAAACATTTCACGGACAGCCAATGGCAAAAAGCTTTTATCGCCCACAAAGGGAGATCTAGATGCGCAGCACACTTAGAGCTCATGAGGAAACTGCAGTACAGGTGGTACATGGTGCCGACAAGACTGGCAAACATGTACCCACATACGTCAAAACTGTGCTGGAGGTGCGGGTTGGAGGAAGGTAGCATGTACCACATATGGTGGACATGTAGCCAAATACAACCATACTGGAGAGAAGTAGGAGACATTATTAGACACACACTCGGCACACAGTCGTCCCTCCAACCAGAATGCGGTCTGTTATTTATGACACTGGAGACATACAACAGACCTCAAGCGATACTACTCTTCCACATCCTAATAGCTGCAAACACACTGATCGCAAGGGCCTGGAAACAAACCAAGAGACCAGAAAAAGAGGCATTACTGAACCAAATCTCTACTAATTTAATGTATGAAACCAAATTAAACGCCAAATTCGGAGCATCTGCTCAAGCAAAACAAGCCAAAGACAGATGGGAAGAGGTGACGGGAACCACATGAAGTGGTTATAGAACAACCAGGCAAAAGAGGCGAGCGACAGGGTGGGAGGGAGAGGAGTAGCACACGCACAAACCAGGGGCAACAGAGAGAGAGTGAGAAACAAAGTAGACGGATACCAATATGTAAATAGATGTGTAAATAGTTGTATTAGGGAAAGCAAAGGACGAGAGGTATACCCAGATTGAGCAAACACACCAACTAGAATGGTATGACAATACTAGCGAAAAGGTGGAAGGTGTAATGTGATTGTTCAATTGAAACGCTGTGCCACAAGGGCCGATGCTTTACCCTGTTATGTTGTTATGTTGTAAATTCCCCCCCCCCTGCAAGAATATTGGATATAAAGTAACAGATGTAAGAACATGTACACCGTTTCCCCCCCCCTTTTTTTCCTTTCTGTACCCATAACACGAAAATGCCTAATAAAGAATTCAATTGTAAAAAAATCTGAAATTTTTGTAAAAAGAAAGAAGATGACTCTCTTCACACATACAGCATTTCAGCAAGTTAATATGCTTTAGGTGTTTGGAGGCCCAGAGGGGCTAGATGGTGGTTTTAACCGTATAGGGTCAGGAATAAGTTTGTGTTCCTGACCCTATAGTGCTCCTTTAACCCTGCAATTGTAATTATTGCAGTTATTGAGAAACTGCAATAATTACCCTGCAGGGTTAACTCCACCTCTAGTTGCTGTCTACCAGACAACCACTAGAGGTGTTTGCAGGTCCTTAGGTGACTTTTGGTTGCCTAATTGACACTGGACTTCCTCACGCTCTGCATAAGGACATCCAACATCAGCTAAAACCATAAAGAAAGGCATTGATTCAATGCTTCCCATAGGGTAGTTCTAAAGTGAACGCAGCGCTTGCTGCGCATGCGCATTAAGACCCTCAACCCCCAGCCGACTGATGTCTGGGAAGGAGGAGGGTAGGTGAAGCCTGATCCAGAGCCAAGGGACATCAGTGCTGGATTCAGGTCAGTGACAGTGCACTGTGCGTGTTTGGGGGAGGGGGCGTGAGCTAGAAGGGCACTATAAGGTACTACAGTGCTAGGAATACAACTTTGCATTCCGAGCACTATAGTTTCCCTTTATTTCGCCTCTGGTAGCAAGTATAAATACATCTAAAAAAAATAAAATACTTCTTACCTTGAAATTTCTGGAAATAGCTTAATTGAACCATGTGACATAGAGCCTTTACAAATAAAATAGGTGTCTGGCCTTTACTTACTCCACTAAGCTCAAATGAACACATGGAACGTTGCCTTGTGATCCAGATGCTCCGTAAAACGTGCCCAGACTATACCCCGTAAGCATTTCTCTGACATTTCTGCCCAGAATGAGAGCTGCTGCAGTGTGTAAGCTTCAGCAAGTTTAGGAATATTTTAAGATGAAAAGGGTACAGTGTATTAAAATGCATTTGCATAGTAAAGGAGGACAAAACCTATGGTTGATCTTCCTCACATGCAGTCTGAACAACTATATTTTGTATTATGCTCATTAAAACTTCCCAGGACTGTTAAAGGGACACACCAGAGCCCTAAAGTACTTTATCTTGCTTGAGGGGTTAATGTCATGCCCCTTTTAATAAAATAAATTCTCCAGGCACTCAAAGTGTTCAAGCCGCAGGCAGTTTTTATAGAACAAAAGGAGCAGCAATGTTTTGACCTGCTAACCTGCTAGGTCCTTGTGGGATTGCTGGTCGTGCTCCGGAGCACCGGGTGGCTGCTGGGATTGAGTCTGGCTCCTATTGTCACTTTTGCCCCTTTTGATGCAGGCACATGTTTCAAAAACTGCACTTTTATGAATTGAATTAACCCCTTAAGGACCAAACTTCTGGAATAAAAGGGAATCATGACGTGTCACACATGTCATGTGTCCTTAAGGGGTTAAGAAACCAGAGACTCTCTTATTAGAGCCGGCCTGGAGAGCCACTTCTCCCCTCTCTAGTCCTGAAAGCCCTGATTTAATTTTCATACCTTACAAAGTCTGGAGGTATGTTATTGTAGATCTGGTAAATTTGAAAAAAAAGTTGCATTGATTAACAAAAAATATAATTCTGTTACAAACGAGTAATAATTATTTTCTGGAACTATAAATCAGATAATACATGACGCCCACCAGGCTGGCACACATTTATCCACGCAATGCTCGCGGTCTTCAAGAGAGCCTGGCAGACTTTTACATATTTTCTGGAGCTGTGTGCGGATAGAGGGGTACTGGAACTTTCAGAACCTTATCAAGGCAGTCAGGGGTTATGTCCTTACGTAGCTTCCCCAAGTTTTCCTATTATGTATGTTGCCACACACTTCACCAGGCAGAGAGAAACCTCATTATACATATACTAACAGTGACACGCAATAACCTCGGAAAATGCTAGAAATCTCAAGATACTCCTCCCATCACTATTCTAATAGCCTCACTTCATTCTACAAGAAACTTTGAGGAAATCTCACACAGAATCAAACACTCTCTACCAAAATTCTATAAGGTGTGGGACAAATGGGAGAGCTTTCATAAGAGGCCTAAACGTGTTCCTAGATCTCCCCGTGGGCCAACCCCCTCCAAGTCTATGTAACCGCTTATCAGAGAACTGTAGCACAATCCTATGTGGCTGTGTATGTTTTGTTTCTGTTAAAAAAACTTTAATAATAACAATAAACACAAAAAAATAGATATATTATATATCACTTAGTGATAATAAAGAACGAAAAACACAGTTGGAGGACCTTGAAGCAAGAAAAGGAATACTAGACATACATGTATTTATAGCTACTGTGGAAGCATTC
>OW240913.1:299911267-299924260 GCA_933207985.1 Pelobates cultripes | reverse complement strand
GAACTGACTGTACTGGCACATATAGCCTCTTTTTTTTTTTTTTTTTTGACATTCTTTATTTTCCCATTTATTTAATACAGCACATTTAGTACAACACACAAATTCAAACATGTTTAGTAGCCTTTACACAGGCAAGGAAGGAAGGACACATTAATCCACGTAGGCCCACAATACAGCAGGATATTTGACAGTATCTTTACAAATGAATAGAACTAGGACTTAGACAACACAGAGTCAGCTGAGCGACAACAAGGGCCGCAATCCCGAGACAACCGGGAGATACATGGGATGGATGCGATAAGCGGGGCGTGGGAAGAGCGGCTTTCCATGCTACCTCATGAAACGGGAGTTCTAATCTACCTTTAGCATCTACTACCATGCTCTTGGCGACCACCTAGTGGGCTAGCCCATGGC
The DNA here is from genome assembly GCA_933207985.1 of Pelobates cultripes. Classification (NCBI taxonomy): domain Eukaryota; kingdom Metazoa; phylum Chordata; class Amphibia; order Anura; family Pelobatidae; genus Pelobates; species Pelobates cultripes. Next base: position 299,923,846 of record OW240913.1, on the reverse strand, counting down.
CCGAAGTCATAGTGGTATCCACTGACCCGCCTGACTGGTGTAGTGGTGTGTGTGAGATGTCTATAAACTGTAGGGTGCCCTCCGATGCCTCCGTACCCCCCCTCATCCCCTAACGCGATAGGCTGGAGCCCCCTAGGGATCAAATCGAGCGCCATTGTACTTATTGAATCTGAGGCCCAGAGCGAACCAAGAGCGTGGGACTGAAAGCGTCAGAGGGCCTCCTCCCCGACCCCCGAGAAACGTTGTTAGCCTCCCGCCCTCTGGCCGGGTCCCCTCCGGCATGTACACCTCCCACCCACCCCTAAGATGTTCAAGAGCCCCGCCATCCCCCCATCCCCCTGCGCCTCCGAGGACTAATCCCATTCCTTGCCCCGTGCTCCACTCCCCGTTCCCCAAACGCACTGCGTGCCAGGTTAGTGGATGAGTGAGCTTGTGAGCCTACTCCCGAGTAGTCGCCTCACTTTGTCATCCGTCTGGGAAGTGGGGAGGGAAATGGGAGGGGAAGTCGCAGTCATATGGATGGGGAAGTGCACCCCCCCACCCCCAGCTGGTAGGTACTACGGGCATCTGTCAGTCCATTGTGGATGGGGAAGGCTGTGCCGGTGCGGGAGCACCCCCGTCCCCGGTCTGGGCACCCCCCGCGGCCCCCCTGGCCGTATACTGGAAACCATGTTAGAGCACATTTATCCGAGCGTCCCTGCAGAGACGCAGTCATCAATTCCATATTGTAAATCATTTCCACCCTATCTATCCATTGGCGGAGTGCAGGGGCCACCTGACTTTTCCACATCGTGGGGATGAGAGATTTTGCTGCCGTAAGAAGGTGTATCACAAGGCCCCTTTTGTAGGCGGTAATTGGCATGCTCGTGTGGTTCAGTAGCATCGGCAACGGCTGGAAAGGGATGTCCGTCCCTGTAACGTCTTTGATGCCTTGGTGTATCGCTCACCAGAAAGGTTCACTGCGTGAGCACGACCACCAGATATGGATCCCAGTACCATCCGCGTCTCCACACCTTCAGCACTCCCCGGAGATGGACTCATGGACATGACGAAGGATGTCCGGAGTTCTATGCCAACGCGACAGTATCTTGTAGTTGCACTCCTGGAATTTGGAACAGATGGTCCCCCTGTGCGTCAATTGGAAGATCTTTTGCCATTCTGAGGCAGATAGCTCAACCCCTGCTTCCGTTTCCCACCGTACCGTGAAACCTAAGGGGCCCTGGTCCCCACCACTCTGCAGCATGGAGTATAGGTGCGATATGCCATGGATGAGATGCTGTCTGGCGGCGCAGAGTTGTTCGAAGTGGGACAATGGGCGGTGAAGGTGAGCCTTCCCAGCAAGCGAGGTTACATAGGTTGTAAGCTGGTAGTATCGAAAGTTGTCCAGAACGCTGGGTCTGCGGTCTTGGAGTAGAGCGGCCAGCGGTTTAAGGGCCGGCCCATTGCACCACTGGTGCAGGTAGGTCCAATCCGTGGCTCCAAAGTTCCTCAGATCACCTGGGGAGAGTCCATCCGCCAGTCTTGGGTTATGCGTCACGGGCGTAAGTGGATTCGGCGATGACGTAAGTTGTTGAGAATACCGAATGCCGCACCAGACCTTCAGAGTCACGTCCATCAACGGGTTGCCCGTTCGCAGTTCCTGAAACGTGGCGTGCCACAGCTGGGACGGGATTTTACCCCCCCGCCTGTTGCTTTTCCATGTCTACCCACTGTTTCCCGCTTGGGGCTGCATGCCAATCCACTACCCGAGACAGGTGTGATGCCCGGTAGTAAGTAAGGACTGAAGGCTGGCAAACAGTCTTCTCCAATGCCCAGTGGCGAGGCTGGTTCCGCCACAATAATTCTTTAACTCGAAAGTGTCCTATTTGTGCATTGCTTAGAGCATGGGTCGTCAACCTGGTCCCTACCGCCCACTAGTGGGAGTTTCAGGATCCCAGGTGGGCGGTAGGGATTTTCTAATTTTGAGAGATTGGGTGGGCGGGCGGGCGGGTGCGAGCCGGCGTTACCCCTGCGACCGGGTACCACCATCACCACTTGCGGCCCCGGCCCGCGCGGCAAACCGCCGGGGCCGCATATGGAGGGGTCCATCGGGTGGCCCATGCTGTCAGGGCTACCGGATGGATGTGGATTGTGAGGGGGCCCGGTCAGCGCTGGGCGATTTAACAGCGCGACCGGGCCCCCTGTGATTACATCACACGCTAGGAGGAAGTGACTGCACATCACTCCTCCCAGCTAACACACAGACCGCGCGGGAGGAAGACCAGGGAGTCAGAGTGGGAACTCTGACTCCCATCCACCTGAGCCACCACTGGATCCCAGGGAAAGTCACCCTCCTGCACCTAAAAGGTAGGAAACAGGAGGGTGACTAAAGTATTTTGTGTGTGTTTGTTTGTGTATGTGTCTTTGTATGTATGTCTTTTGTGTGTTTCTGTCTGTATGTATGTGTCTGTATATGTGTGTATGTATTTGTATGTGTCTAATGTGTGTGTGTGTGTCTGTCTGTCTGTCTGTATATATATGTGTGAGTGTGTGTCTGTCTGTATATATGTGTGTGTGTATGTATGTGTGTCTTGTTTTTGTATGTATGTGTTGTGTGTGTGTATGTGTCTTTGTATGTATGTCTTGTGTGTGTGTGTCTGTCTGTATGTATGTGTGTCTTTGTATGTGTCTTGTGTGTGTGTGTGTGTCTGTATATATGTGTGTGTGTCTGTCTGTATATATGTGTGTATGTATGTGTGTCTTGTCTTTGTATGTATGTCTTGTGTGTGTATGTGTCTTTGTATGTATGTGTGTCTTGTGTCTGTCTGTATGTGTGTATGTGTCTTTGTATGTATGTCTTATGTGTGTGTCTTTGTGTGTGTGTGTCTGTATGTATGTGTGCCTGTCTGTTTGTATGTTTGTGTCTTATGTGTGTCTGTCTGTATGTATGTGTCTTATGTGTGTCTGTATGTGTGTCTGTATGTATGTGTGTGCCTGTCTGTCTGTATGTATGTGTGCCTGTCTGTTATAGTGCGCTATAGTAAGTAATAGTAAGTGGGATACCTAACTCAGCCTTCCTACTGGGCATTGCTATAAGGAAGGTTAAAACATTTTTTAAAAAGGGGGGGGGAAGGTGGGGAGGGGAATTGAGGAGGGAGAGGAGGGGAGCTGATGCACAGATGAGAAATCATATTATGCGCAAACAGAGAAGACGTCTAAATATCACCGAAAGAGGAGACCTTGGTTTGTTCCTTACGAAAATCGAACCAGATATCAAATATTTAGTCTTGCAGCATCAACCTCAAGGATCTGATTAATCACTAGTAAAGGTAATTTCAATTTACTTTATTGTTTTCTCATTAACCTTTGTAAAGTAAAAAACATTATAAACATGCATTAAGTAGAAATAAAAAGATAAATGTACGTACATTTATTTATTTTTAAAACACCCTCCTTTCGAAAAAATATTCCGCACTTGCGCGAAAACTGGTGGGCGGTAAGGAAATTTTTTCAACCAAAAAGATGCATTAGTGGGCGGTAGGTAGGAAAATGTTGACTACCCAGTGATTGACTTAGAGGGTCTGCCTGCAACTGGAAGTAGCCCACTCCATCTGCAAGAAGAAATACTCAATGGGGAGGAGAGATTTATGGGATAAGTACTTTCTTCACATGACTCCCTTTGGATTACTTGCATGGCTCAGTAAACTGATAGCAGCCATACTGTTACTGTTGCAGTCTGAAGATACCTGAGACTGGGATGAAGGTTCATATCACTGCCAAAGCTACATTGGAGTGTCTTAGATTGGCTCTGTCGAAGTAAAGATCTCAATAGGATTGAAAATCTGTGGAAAGACTTTAATAATCGTGTTCACCAAACTTAACAAGGCTTGAATAATATTACCAAGAAGAATAGTTAAATAGTGCTGCTTCCAGATAGGTAATGCTGATAGACACCTACCCCAAAAAGGCTCAGACCTGCCACTGTAGTGGTAATGTTGTCTATAGTGCTTTAGCGCCATAAATAGTTTAAAATAAAACCACTAAGAAACTGTTTTCTATACCACGCATAGATCACCTCTATCTTGAGACTGCTTTGAGAATGTGGTATTAAAACATCCCTGTTATCTTTGTCAATTTCATCAAGCCTGTACATCATTGATGGGTAAATAATAATAATTAACTATTATTGATATAAAATGAAGTTATCATCATTATAAAAAAATTCAGCAACACTGATAAATTTCCCCCACACATCATATTATTGCATTTATACTAAAATGTGCGAGTCTCTGAAGTCCTCATTTTGGACGTTGTACTATGTGACATGTTACTAGCATCAATATAACATACTGAATACTGTGTTCTGCTCACCATATGACCTACGATTTGTTCATTGCTGCCAATGCAGTCTGTTGGATATATCTAATGCTGTCCGATATCACGTGCCTTTTCTATTCATGTCCCTGCTCCAATTTCTCTTTTCCCCTCCAATCTTTATTGAGCATTGATCATCAACCAATTAACAATACAGTATTTGAGTGCGGCATATTGTATTGTACGTACATTATTCAATCCCACTCTTCTTTGCCACATGGTCAATCCATCTTTCTCCATATGTCAGTGACATCACTGTGTTCTGCTCATCCTCATTTGTTATTTGTTACGACACGTACCGTCGGGTAGATGAAGCCGCCGTTTAGGCAATAATCCCCTTCTCCAGAAATGCAGTTTAAATCCAGCCGATCGCCAAACTCCCGAACGAAGTCCACGAACACGGCAACTCCCGATCAGCCAAACAGTCGAACGCCTTCCACAGCTAGAAATAACGAAAGCGCTGTCCCAGTAATAATTCCCCCACAAACGAGACCAAGCTCCGTCTTGAGGGTCAAATGAAGTTCTGTTTAATGGGGGCTACCTGCCCGGTATTTATGCAGGTCTCCACAAGGTGGACACTCCCCGAGGGGACCTTGTGGAAGACTGTAAAACATATTGTACAGTAGCCAATCGCAGTGGCCTCAATAATAGCCCTTCCCATCTTACCCACAAATCCGTCTTCTCTACTCTGGAGATAATTAGGAAGAAACCTAATTATCTCCCAAGGTAGAGACAATCGCCATTTTAGTTTACAGTAACAAAAATATATTAAAATACATAACGACAGAAATACCGAATGCATATGGTTCGTGTAACGTATCCCCAGACAGCCTGGATCTGAGGGCATGTTTTCACCGAACAGCGCTCAGATCCGATGTATCTAGTCGAATCGCCATGGAGTCAAAGTCTTGCACCAGTCCTTCGGTATACAAATGACTCCATGGGATGGCTGTCGGGGTAAAAGTCCATACGAATGAATAAAACTCCCGAACGACCGACGTTCGCATGCCTTGTCGAAAAGGAAGGTAGGCAGCAGCTTTTCAGCGGTGTTCGGTAGTTTAAGTGTCCGTTTTTAGTTCCATACAGTTTGTACCGAACACCGCTCTGTGTTCGTATGTCCCAAAATGGCCGCTGCCTCGTGGTCGACATGCGAACGACGACCACCCGTACGAATGGAATGGAGAGGTGTCTGCGGTTAACCACAACGTTCTAATTGGGGCCAAGAGGTTAACCAGCAGCACACTCCTCTCCTGGGTGGTCGTTCGTTCGGTAGTTTCAATCGGCATTTTGCAAATTGCACGAACGGGGTTATATGAACAGGCAATTCCGCGAACAAAGGGAAACAGATGAACCAACAATGCAGATGAATCTGTCACACGGCTCCCCCCCTGTGGGACACTCCGGCAGACCCGGCTTGACCCTTTAGCGGGTCAACGTGGGGATGACCGGACTAAGATGGGGTGAGGATGTCGGTTTGCCTGGACAATCCATCTGCGTTCCCATTCTGCTTACCGGGTCGATAAGTGATGGTGAAGTTATATGGCTGTAGGGCTAAACTCCACCTCAGCAGTCTGCCATTGTCTCCAGAGACCCGGTTAAGCCAGACAAGGGGATTGTGGTCCGTCACAAGGGAAAATTCTTGTCCATATAAATACGGGCTTAGCTTCTTCAATGCCCACACCAGAGCCAAACATTCCTTCTCCACTGCCGCATAACTCACTTCTCTGGGTAACAACTTTCTGCTGAGATATGCGACAGGGTGCTCTCCTCCATCTTCCCCGACCTGGCTCAGCACAGCCCCCAGTCCATACATGGAAGCATCTGTATGGACGAGAAAACGTTTGTTAGGGACTGGGGCAGCCAGGACAGGGGCATTCACAAGAGCTTGTTTGAGTGCTTGGAACGCAGCTTCACAAGCTGGAGACCACAGGACCTGCTTAGGAAGATTTTTCTTGGTCAGGTCAGTCAGGGGTTTGGCAATAGCGCTGTAGTCGGGGACAAAGCGTCTATAGTACCCTGCTGTCCCTAGGAAGGCTAACACCTGGGTCTTGGTGATAGGTGTGGGCCAGTTAGCAACTGCCTCTATCTTGGCTGGCTCTGGCCTCTGGCTCCCACACCCTACTCTGTGACCCAGGTACTGCACTTCAGCCATGCCTAAATGGCACTTCTCTGGTTTCAATGTCAGGCCAGCGGCCCGAATCTTGTCCAGTACTACCCCTACATGCACTAGGTGTTCTTCCCAGGACTCACTGTAGATCGCAATGTCATCCAGGTATGCACAAGCAAATTCCTGGAATCCATCAAGAAGTCTATCCACCATACGCTGGAAGGTAGCTGGGGCATTCTTCATCCCAAATGGCATGACCTTAAATTGGTACAGGCCAAATGGGGTGACGAAGGCCGACTTGGGGATAGCATCCTCGGCCAGGGGAATCTGCCAGTAGCCTTTGCACAGGTCTATGGTGGTCAGATAGCGTCCCCTGGCAATGCGATCTAGCAATTCGTCTACCCGGGGCATCGGGTAGGCGTCAGTGGTGGTCCGCTCATTGAGACGCCTGTAGTCCACACAGAACCGGGTGGTCCCATCCTTCTTGGGCACCAGGACTACAGGCGAGGCCCAAGGGCTATCGGAGTGTTCGATGACCCCCAGCTGGGTCATCTCCTGTATCTCCTTCCGCATTCCTTCCCGGACTGCTTCAGGGATACGGTAAGGGGGTTGTCGCAGAGGGTTCTGTCCAGGGGTTTCTACCTTGTGTACAGCTAGGGTAGTGTAACCAGGTTCTTGGGAGAAGGTCGCCTGCTTTTCCCACAGAAGCTGTCTGGCCTGGCCCTTCTCGGTAGCGCTCAATCTGTCCCCTAGCTGTACTAGGCTAGTAAGATCCGTCTGGGGGTCCCTCTCTAACAGGTCTGGCAAGGGTAAACTTTCTGTATCATCTGCAGCAGGGGCACATACTGCAGCGACATTCTCTGGTCTCTCCTGATACTCCTTTAGCATGTTCACATGGAAGGATCGCTGGATCCTTTCATCTGAACAGCTGGCTATAAGGTAGGTAGTATCACATATCTGTGCTAACACCTTATACGGGCCCTGCCAAGATGCCTGCATCTTGTTCGCCTTCACAGGTTTGAGTACTAACACTTTCTGCCCAACCTGGAAGACTCGCTGTCGGGCACCCCGATCGTACCACCTCTTCTGTCTCCCCTGAGCCACCTGGAGATTCTCCCTTACCATTAGGGACAGTTTCTCCATGCGGTCCCGGAGTTCCAGAACATATGGTACTATGGGGGTCCCTTCCTGCTCTGTCTCCCCCTCCCAGTGGCCTCTAATGAGATCTAGGGGTCCGCGGACCCTTCTCCCATATAGCAACTCAAAGGGGGAGAACCCAGTAGATTCCTGGGGCACCTCTCTGTAGGCAAACAACAGATGAGGCAGGAATCGCTCCCAGTCTCTGCAAGTGTCAGAAAAGGTCCTCAGCATCTGTTTGAGGGTGCCATTAAATCGCTCGCAGAGACCGTTAGTCTGTGGATGGTAAGGTGAGCTAAGCAGCGGTTTAATACCGCACACCTTCCACAGTTGCTGGGTGAGCACAGCGGTGAATTGGGTTCCCTGGTCAGAGAGAATCTCTTGAGGGAACCCGACTCTGGTGAAAATCCTAACCAGGGCATCAGCAACTGTCTCTGCCTCTATATTAGACAGCGCTACTGCCTCTGGATAGCGAGTGGCATAATCCACCACGGTGAGAATATATTTCTTACCGGATGGACTAGCCCTGGCCAGTGGACCCACAATGTCAACGGCTATGCGGGCAAAGGGCTCCCCAATGATAGGCATAGACATAAGCCTAGCTCTTGGGTGGTCCCCCCGCTTTCCTATCCGTTGACATGTGTCACACGTACTGCAGTATGTCCGCACAGCCTGATTGAAGTTTGGCCAAAAAAAGTTCTGCATGATCCTATAGGCTGTGCGGCGGGAACCTAGATGTCCAGCTAACGGAACATCATGCCCTATCCGCAGAATCTCCTGCCGGTATTTCGCGGGCACCACCAGCTGTCGATTCGGCGGAGGGGCAACACTCTTCGGGGAAAGCTTGGGGATCCTATATAACCTGTCCCCCACCCACTCATACCGTTCCCCATCTAATCCTTCCTCTCCAGTATCTGCTCTGTCCCTATACTTCTGGAGGGTCGAATCTGTCTGAGTTTCCCTCCCAAACTCCTCTGGGGAATCCCAGTTAACAAAAGTCTGGTCTAGGGTACCAGTCGGGGACTCGGTCCTTACCTGGGTCTCAGCAGCAGGTGGGCTGGTTCCAGCAGCACGGGTCTGGGCACGGGTAGTCACTGGGTTGATAGCGGCAGGTCCCATTGGAGCATAAGCGGACACCAAAGGGGCCAAGTCATTCCCAAGTAAAACATCGGCCGGTAAGTCTTTCATGACCCCCACATTCACGTGTCCAGAGCCCACCCCCCAATCCAAGTGAACCCGGGCAACCGGTAAACGGAACACTGCACCTCCCGCCACCCTCACTGCCACAGTATCTCCAGTGTGTTGGTGTTCGGACACAAGGTTCTTTTGGAGCAAAGTCATAGTGGCTCCGGTGTCTCTCAGTCCAGTTACCGCTTTGCCATTTAGTTTAACGGTCTGCCTGTGCTGTTGACGGTTATCCTGCTGCGCTGCTTGGACCGGATCCGCCTCATGTAATATACCCCAAAATTCCTCCTGCTCCAGACAGTGAGCGGAAGGTTGGGGTGGCTGCTGATTTCCGCCGGCTGGTCTTCTCCACGACTGTGCTTGGCTCGAATTGTTTAATGGGCACTCGGGTCGCTTGTGCCCCAACTGCTTACACCCATAGCAACGGATCGGCTGTGAGTAATCCCGGGCGTTGAACCGGGCTGGCTGAACGTAATTGTTCGCTGTTGGCATGGTGGGGGTGCGTTGTGCTGGGTGTTGATACACTGCAGAGGTTGGAGGGGCTGCTGGTTTGTACTCCACTCGGGTAGGGACCTTGGCTGCTGTCTGGTCCAGTTTCCTGGCGTCAGTGTACTCATCAGCCAGACGAGCAGCTTCGGGTAAGGTAGCGGGTTTGCGGTCCCTAACCCACTCTCTGACTCCTACAGGTAAGCGGTCAAAACAGTGCTCCAACAAAAACACTTGCAGCACCTCTTCCCCAGTTACCGCTTGGCACCCTGCCATCCAGTGGGCTGCGGTGCGGTGTACTCGGCATGCCCACTCAACATAAGAATCACCAGCCTGCTTGTTAGTGTCCCGGAATCGCCGCCGGTATGCCTCCGGGGTCACAGCATATCTGGCCAAAAGGGCATCTTTCACTGCCCTGTAGCTGGTAAGTTCCTCCTCTGGGATGGCCCGAAACGCCTCACTGGCCCGGCCGGATAACTTCCCAGAGAGGATGGGGACCCATTCTCCTGCGGGTACCTGGTGTAAGGCACATTGCCTTTCAAAATCCGCCAGGAACCCATCGATTTCTCCTTCGGCTTCTACAAAGTTCCGAAATGCAGCAAAAGGTACTTTTCTCCTTCCATTATTATTATTGTAAGGTACCTCAGCTGCTGCAGCGCCTCTTCCTTGAAGCGCCTGTTGTGCTGCTACTGCTGCTTGCACTTGCACCACAATATCTGCTGCGGGGTTGGGGCCAAAATGTGCCAACCTGATCTGAACTGCCCGGTTAAACTGTATCTCCTCGGGTGTTAACTCCAGTATGCCAGGCACATTTGCTCCCCCCGCTCCCTGTGCTGCATCCATTTCCAATAGTATGGCAATAATCTCTCTTTTCTTGAGATTACTCGCTGATCGTCCTCTGCGCTCCAATATATCTTTAAGGGTAGCACGCCTTAACTCCTCATACTGCATTTCCAACCTGGGATGTGTAGCTGGCCTTCTGGGCTGTAGGATTCATCCCGTCGCTTGCCACCAATTGTTACGACACGTACCGTCGGGTAGATGAAGCCGCCGTTTAGGCAATAATCCCCTTCTCCAGAAATGCAGTTTAAATCCAGCCGATCGCCAAACTCCCGAACGAAGTCCACGAACACGGCAACTCCCGATCAGCCAAACAGTCGAACGCCTTCCACAGCTAGAAATAACGAAAGCGCTGTCCCAGTAATAATTCCCCCACAAACGAGACCAAGCTCCGTCTTGAGGGTCAAATGAAGTTCTGTTTAATGGGGGCTACCTGCCCGGTATTTATGCAGGTCTCCACAAGGTGGACACTCCCCGAGGGGACCTTGTGGAAGACTGTAAAACATATTGTACAGTAGCCAATCGCAGTGGCCTCAATAATAGCCCTTCCCATCTTACCCACAAATCCGTCTTCTCTACTCTGGAGATAATTAGGAAGAAACCTAATTATCTCCCAAGGTAGAGACAATCGCCATTTTAGTTTACAGTAACAAAAATATATTAAAATACATAACGACAGAAATACCGAATGCATATGGTTCGTGTAACGTATCCCCAGACAGCCTGGATCTGAGGGCATGTTTTCACCGAACAGCGCTCAGATCCGATGTATCTAGTCGAATCGCCATGGAGTCAAAGTCTTGCACCAGTCCGTCGGTATACGAATGACTCCATGGGATGGCTGTCGGGGTAAAAGTCCATACGAATGAATAAAACTCCCGAACGACCGACGTTCGCATGCCTTGTCGAAAAGGAAGGTAGGCAGCAGCTTTTCAGCGGTGTTCGGTAGTTTAAGTGTCCGTTTTTAGTTCCATACAGTTTGTACCGAACACCGCTCTGTGTTCGTATGTCCCAAAATGGCCGCTGCCTCGTGGTCGACATGCGAACGACGACCACCCGTACGAATGGAATGGAGAGGTGTCTGCGGTTAACCACAACGTTCTAATTGGGGCCAAGAGGTTAACCAGCAGCACACTCCTCTCCTGGGTGGTCGTTCGTTCGGTAGTTTCAATCGGCATTTTGCAAATTGCACGAACGGGGTTATATGAACAGGCAAGTCCGCGAACAAAGGGAAACAGACGAACCAACAATGCAGATGAATCTGTCACAGTGTGTTCTGTCTAGTGCCACGGTTTATACTGCTTTTTTCTCAATCATACGAATACTACATACACTTTTAGCTATACAGGAAAATAAACACACGAATTGCATTTGTAACACAGTCTTTTCGGACAGCCGTAATACCATCCGCTACACCTGGTATGGGAAAATGACGGTATAAAGTAGAGATATCCATAATAATAATTTTAAAAGACATTCACTGTGCATATATTATTCCTGCCTTCAGATTACTCTGTTTATTGGATTCTGCATGTGGTTATTCATTGGTGGACAGTTGTAAGGTCCCACATTGTTTCCGTCGGTAATTATAGAGATTCAGGGTGGCCGCCGTTCGGCTACCGACCACACGGCGGTCGGCCATCTTGGATCCTTTGTTAGCCCAGCGGTATTTGGTCGTTCGACGCCTGGAACTAAAATCGGCTACTCGACGGCATGAATACCACTGGACTTCCAGGTCGTTCGGGAGCCCCGGTCATTCGGTGGTTTGTTCCCCATCTGTCAATCGGTACTTTGAATGTAACTAGAAAATAATGTGTGTTTCGTGCGGCGTTCGGTTAGTTATGCTGGGATCTGAGCGGTACTTTCACGAACTGTGCTCAGACGCCCGAGGTACATATTTACCATTCTCTACTTTATTTGTCGTTTCTTTGTTTTCGAGCCTTCCAATTGGTCTATCGCTCGGGTCGTCGAGAGGCCTGACTTGACCTCCCCCGACCTCCCGGGCTCTCGTGGATTGCGGAGAACATCTCCAGCTTTCCTCAGGCTACCGACGGTCATCCTGGACCCCACGCGCGCCCACGGGATCAGGGCGGTCAGTTGGTAGTTTCCCTCTTTGTTTCCGAAGGTTGCATTTTCTCACCATCCCTTTCTGCTATTTAGGATGAACGAGGCTGTGGTTGTATACTATTCCATCGGTCTGGTTTATTGCCAGTTGATTCCACCTCAGGTGAGTGATTCAGGAAGAGGTCTCGTGATCAGAGAGAAACCCACCTCAGGATCTCAGTCTTATGCTGATATTAGCAAATGGAGTACCCCTGCAGTTGGTCACCCTGGGTCTCTAAGGGACTCTAGTTTGGTTTACAAAAGGGTGCGGCCTCCATCACCTCGATCCGAGAACGATATTTTAATTTTCACGAACAGAGAGTGAACCCCTCTCATATACGGAACTGGACACTGATTTGTTATTAGAG
>OW240913.1:299797015-299911167 GCA_933207985.1 Pelobates cultripes | reverse complement strand
GCAGTGTGAGTTCCAGGGAGCCGAAGGTGCCGTCCTTCCTCCCCAGCGGCAGTGTGAGTTCCAGAGAGCCGAAGGTATTGTCCTTCCTCCCCAGCAGCAGAATGTATTACAGGAAGGGGAGACAGTCGGTCCCCCTCTCCACCATCGGAGAGAATGTCAGGGAGAGGAGCCGGTTACCACCTCTTCCCAGCAGCAGCTTATTCCCCAAGGGGGAGACCTTATTCTCCCAGATGGGACCATGGCATCTGCACCTGGTCTACAGGGGTGCGGGACAGCCTTCCCAGATTCCCAGCAGCAGGACTGTTTATCAAAAGGGGAGACAGTCGGTCTCCCCCTCCAGCAGCAGCACCGGGTCCAGGGAGAGGAGCCTACCACCCCCTCTTCACAGCTGGGCTCCAACCAGACTACTCCAGCTGAAGTGCTGGCACCAGGGCAGAGTACCGCTGGTCTCTGCCCACTCAGCAACTCACAGATCCGGAGTACACGTACCCCACACAGCCGTGATGGAGCCCCTGGACAAAGACTGGTTGCATGTTTCCCCAGGTGCAGTAACTTTTCATTGTGGATGGGCTGCACTACTGACTATGTTTTGTGGGTGGGTTGCTGGACTAATCAAGGCACTTACCCTAAAATAGGTATTTGCAACGAGACTCCTATCACACAGAGATGTAAACTCTAACAACGTTGTTGAGACAACATATGAACTCTGTGCACTTTTTCAATGCAAGTATTTAAATGTACAGGAAATCTGTGTACACCCTGATGAGTAAAGACATAAAATCACTTCAGGAACTGAATGATAGTTTGGTACAAACATTACAGTTTAATACAAATTCAAGAAGGAAAGACCCTAAGTATGAAATCTGAAAGTCTTTTTTTCTTAATGATCTCATATCGTGAAGCAATAGTGGAAATTTTATAAAACGCTGGCAGGCGTATTTTCCCATTTTAAGTGTAAATCTGCTATTGTTTTGCTGCATTTTTCAGTGTTTTGCATTTTCATAATAATTAAACCATAACTTGTGTTTTATCTGCAAATCACTGATAAAGGAACAGTGCAGTTAAAATGCAAGCTCAGCTAATAATAATAACAACAGTTATGTCGCAATAAATTGCATTTGCATGGCAGGAATGTCACTTTAGTTCCTGGGTCCCACAAATCAGGGTTCTGGGGCTAGGACGGTTTTCAGGCTGGGAAAGTTGTTCTAACTTCAATCCCCTGCTTTCCCCAAACTCATTCAGTGTCTTCAAATCCTGGTTTCTCAATTCTCTAGACTGCATTCTAACCAAGCATCCCATAACACAGCTATAAATTAATTTTTGTAAATATAAAGCTTGTCTTTTTTCACCCAAATACACAAACAGTTGTCAAAATCACACTTGATAATTTTTGGTATTGTCAATTCAGCCATATAACATTTGCGGCTGTTTGTTTACTTGCAGTAAGTAGTAAAATTTTTTGTGTTTATAGTTATTATTGAAGTTTTAAAGGGACACTATAGTCACCTGAACAACTTTAGCTTAATGAAGCAGTTTTGGTGTATATAACATGCCCCTGCAGCCTCACTGCTCAATCCTCTGCCATTTAGGAGTTAAATCCCTTTGTTTATGAACCCTAGTCACACCTCCCTGCGTGTGACTTGCACAGCCTTCCATAAACACTTCCTGTAAAGAGAGCCTTATTTAGGCTTTCTTTATTGCAAGTTCTGTTTAATTAAGATTTTCTTATCCCCTGCTATGTTAATAGCTTGCTAGACCCTGCAAGAGCCTCCTGTATGTGATTAAAGTTCAATTTAGAGATTGAGATACAATTATTTGAGGTAAATTACATCTGTTTGAAAGTGAACCAGTTTTTTTCATGCAGGCTCTGTCAATCATAGCCAGGGGAGGCGTGGCTAGGGCTGCATAAACAGAAACAAAGTGATTTAACTCCTAAATGGCAGTGAATTGAGCAGTGAAATTGCAGGGGAATGATCTTTACACTAAAACTGCTTTATTTAACTAAAGTAATTTAGGTGACTATAGTGTTCCTTTAAATAGGATTGTGCTACAGTTCTCTGATAAGCGGTTACATAGACTTAGAGTGGGTTGGCCCACGGGGAGATCTAGGATCACGTTTAGGCCTCTTATGAAAGTTCTCCCATTTGTCCCACGCCTTATAGAATTTTGGTAGAGAGTGTTTGATTCTGTGTGAGATTTCCTCAAAGTTTCTTGTAGAACGAAGTGAGGCTATTAGAGTAGTGATGGGAGGAGTATCTTGAGATTTGTAACATATTCCTAGGTTATTGCTTGTCACTCTTAGTATATGTATAATGAGGTTTATCTCTGCTCGGTCAGGTGTGTGGCAACATACATAATAGGAAAACCTAGGGAAGCTGACTGCCATTTATATACTGCTCATAGAGGAGCATTGGGGAACATACAGGGAGTGCAGAATTATTAGGCAAATGAGTATTTTGACCACATCATCCTCTTTATGCATGTTGTCTTACTCCAAGCTGTATAGGCTCGAAAGCCTACTACCAATTAAGCATATTGGGTGATGTGCATCTCTGTAATGAGAAGGGGTGTGGTCTAATGACATCAACACCCTATATCAGGTGTGCATAATTATTAGGCAGCTTCCTTTCCTTTGGCAAAATGGGTCAAAAGAAGGACTTGACAGGCTCAGAAAAGTAAAAAATAGTGAGATATCTTGCAGAGGGATGCAGCACTCTTAAAATTGCAAAGCTTCTGAAGTGTGATCATCAAACAATCAAGCGTTTCATTCAAAATAGTCAACAGGGTCGCAAGAAGCGTGTGGAAAAACCAAGGTGCAAAATAACTGCCCATGAACTGAGAAAAGTCAAGCGTGCAGCTGCCACGATGCCACTTGCCACCAGTTTGGCCATATTTCAGACATCACTGGAGTGCCCAAAAGCACAAGGTGTGCAATACTCAGAGACATGGCCAAGGTAAGAAAGGCTGAAAGACGACCACCACTGAACAAGACACACAAGCTGAAACGTCAAGACTGGGCCAGAAATATCTCAAGACTGATTTTTCTAAGGTTTTATGGACTGATGAAATGAGAGTGAGTCTTGATGGGCCAGATGGATGGGCCCGTGGCTGGATTGAGGTAAAGGCGAGAGCTCCAGTCAAACTCAGGCGCCCAGCAAGGTGGAGGTGGAGTACTGGTTTGGGCTGGGTATCATCAAAGAGATGAGCTTGTGCAAGGGGCCTTTTCAGGTTTGAGGATGGAGTCAAGCTCAGCTCCCGGTCCACCTGCCAGTTCCTGGAGACACCTTCTTCAAAGCAGTGGGTACAGGAGGAAAGAAGTCTGCATCCTTCAAAAGAAAAAGAAACATGATTTTTCATGCAGGACAATGCTCCATCACAGCGTCCAAGTACTCCCTGGCAGTAGCTGGCAAGAAAGGGGTATAAAAGAAAACAGTACACCTCTCTGAACAGTGTCTGGGAGGCTGTGGTTGCTGCTGCACGCAATGTTGATGGTGAACAGGTCAAAACACTGACAGAATCCATGGATGGCAGGCTTTTGAGTGTCCTTGCAAAGAAAGGTGGCTATATTGGTCACTGATTTGTTTTTGTTTTGTTTTGAATGTCAGAAATGTATATTTGTGAATGTTGAGATGTTATATTGGTTTCACTGGTAATAATAAATAATTGAAATGGGTATATATTTGTTTTTTGTTAAGTTGCCTAATAATTATGCACAGTAATAGTCACCTGCACACACAGATATCCCCCTAACATAGCTAAAACTAAAAACAAACTAAAAACTACTTCCAAAAATATTCAGCTTTGATATTAATTAGTTTTTTGGGTTCATTGAGAACATGGTTGTTGTTCAATAATAAAATGAACCCTCAAAAATACAACTTGCCTAATAATTCTGCACTCCCTGTAGACACATGGGTGGCACTCGCCGCAATGCACCTACAACTCCTCCGTAGAGAATCATTGAATACAATGAATTTTTATGGCCGACCATGACAGCACTGCTCATGCACATGTGTCATCACAGTATGCTGTGGTATGAGAGCCAGGAAGTAAGATCATCATTTACATCTCTCATACCCAGCGTGCTTGGAGGCGTGTCTTGAAGCCACGCTTCCAAGGCTTCTATTTAGTTTAATATTGGGGTTTGAAGGATGGGACAGAGAGGCAGGACTGCAAGCACTATAACAACTTATAAGAAGAAGTTGTTAAAGTACCTACATTGTCCCTTTAAATTTAAAATTAACTTTTGAATTCTCACTTTAGAAAATAACCCTGCAAATATTTATATTTCTCAAATGCCCTGGCTTTGCCTTGTCTTAACTGGATTATGATGTATTTTGCTATATTTAATATGATTTTAAATTAAATAAAAAAGTAGCTTGTGCAAAAAAAGGTTAACATGAGTTATAGGCAGTGGTGTATTTCGGGTTTGTGTTGCCCAGACACGATAAATCTCAGGCACCCTCCCTAATCTAAATGTATCTCCCTGTTTAAAACCAACATCTCTTTGTCTGACAGATACACAACCTCACTCATGCATATACTGACATACACTCACTGACAGATACACTGTCATTGGCACACACACTGTTTAACTAACACAGAATTTCACTGAGACACACACATTCACTGACAGACACACATATACATTCACAGACATACAAACTCACTCACAGTTACACACACTCACTGACAGAAAAGCAAACACTCACTGACAGATGCACCCTCACTCAGTGTCAGACACACACCCACTCAGAGCCAGACACACACACTGAGAGATACACATGTACTCACTAACAGACACACATTCACTGACATACACACTCCGTGTCAGACACACACATGCTCAGTGTTAGACACACACACCCAGTGACAGACACAAACACACTGATAGACATACACATTCACTAACAGACACACATGCACTGACAAACACATATACACTCGCTGACAGACACATATACACTCTCACTAACAGACACACACACTGATACACTCACAATTTGTCCCCCAGGACAAGAGGATGACCAGGCCTCTGCCGGGGTGTTTGGTGGGGCAGCATTTTTTGTCGCCCAAGGCAAATGTTTTGTCAAACTCTTGCTAAATACATTGTTGGTAATAGGTGATTTTCAATGTTTTACTCAATGGTGCAAATCCTAGAAAAGTGACAGTTGCTCTTCTAGGAAGTCTATTGGTCTGATGGAAGATCTGAAGGGGGATCAATATTATTTTCTTACATCTCCTGCTTTTTTAAATACAATCTCTTTTGCCCTCTATATGTCTCCTTGTTCATTTTAAGATATCTGCTTCAAAACTATGTTTTTCTATCATGTACATGATTAGTTTGAATTAAAGAAACATACAACCCAAACCACTATGCGTGATAATAATGCGGTATAAAAGGTATCCTATTCTTCTTTATTATATCTTGTAAGAATACCTGAATTAATTTTTAATTAATCATGGCCGCCATGAAGAATAAGTTATATCTTGTATAAATTAGTTCCTATACAGACATTCCAATTTTTAGCAAATATTGGAGACCTTTTCAGAGACTAAATTGACTTGACTCCACTGATAATCCGAGAGTACACTTATTTTAACATTTTCAGTCCACATAAGATTATCCCACCTTTGGTCCAAGCAGAGATATATTGTAATATGGTGGAGGTTTTCTCTGCTGTTTACAGATTTCATATTTTTTTAGAGAGATTGATATCATTGTATCATTGCTACCCAACAAGATCCAGGCTTAAATTATCCTGTGTAATATTCTTCAATGCCTCGCAATCTCATAGCAGTAATCCTTATTGTGATATGTTCAAAGACGTAAACTGGAAAAGCACCCACTTCATCAAATTTTAGTAATCCATAAACAAGTGTCCTGAAATTTTCCACACTACTGAATAAATATATACACTCTAGACCCAGCCCTACGCCAACACTTTACTCATTACTGTCCACTGTGCGTCAAACAGTCATAATATAGAGAGCTATGTTAACCCTCTAGAATAATCTTCTAGAAAACATAAACTCTTAAACCAGTTTGAAATGTATGAAACATCTGCCTCTGCGTAACTGTATTTAGGCCATACTTACCATAAAAAAGCTAATAAAAAAATATATTCATTACCCCTTCCCTGTTGTTACCTTGCAGGGAGGAAGCTGATCTCTGGTAGTCCAGTGTGATTGGAGTCTGGTCTGCACTTCCACCTCCATGCATGATATTTGTTATGGGTGTGATTAAAGTGTGTATTGACTGTATGTGATATGTATTTAATTCAATTTTTAAAAATGCATGTAGGCCCATGTGTAAATGGAGGTGTGTATTTTTGCACTATCACATGTACACAGTCCCACAGGCACACATATATTGTCAAATACAACCACATGCATACAGTCCCAGGTACATAGTCACTGGCGTACCTACCATGGTTGCAGGGGTCACAGCTGCAACTGGGCTCCTCACTTCAGGGGGCCCGGCTACAGCCGGGACCCCTGCAACTGTGGGCCGCCTGGATACCTTATGGGCTGGAGGGGGGAGAAATGGAGGATATGGGACACAGGGAGGGAAGGGGGGAGTAATGGAGGGTATGGGACACCTGGATGGTATGGGACATCTGGAGGAGAGGGGGGAGAGAGGGAGAAATGGTTGAATTTTTTTTTTTTTTTAAAGGGACACTATAGTCACCAGAACAACTACAGCTTTATGTAGCACTGGAGGTGCTTCCTGGGTCGGTGGTGCACAACATGCAGCACTGACGTTCAGCTTCTCCATACTCTGCATAGAGGTGCTGAATGGCCAGCATTGATTCTGCCCCCCCACCCCACCTTCTTGGCTGAGATCATCAGAAATGATCATCTCAGCCAATCCAATGCTTTCTTACAGGAGAGAAAGAACAATGGGACACAGGGAGGGGAGGGGGAGAGAGGGAATAATGGGACACAGGGAAGGAAGAGGGGGAGGGTATACAGGACACAGGAAGGGGAGAGAGATAGAGGGTATGGGACACAGGGGAGGGAGGGAGGAAATGGAAGTATGGGACACCTGGAGGGAGGGGAGGGAGGGAGGAAATGGTACACACAGGGAGAGGAGGGAGAGAGAGGGAACAATGGGACACAGAAGAGGGGAGAGATGGAAGGTATGGGACCAGGGAGGGTGGGGTGAGGAGAAATGGAGGGGAGGGGACACCTGGAGGGGAGGGGGAAGAGAGGGAGAGTATGGGACACCTGGAGGGGAGGGGGTATAAATGGAGGGTATGGGACACCTGGAGGGGATGGGGGAGGGAGGGAGAAATGGTACACAGGAAGGGGAGAGAGGGAGAGAGATGGAAGGTATGGGACCCAGGGAGGGGTGGGGAGAAATGGAGGCAGGGCCGGCGCTACCTGTAAGGCGACCTAGGCAGCTGCCTAGGGCGCACATTAGTAGGGGGCGCCGGATCCCTGCGTCCGGCAGCTCCTCATGCTGCGCCACCTGAGCGCTTTTACAAGCCTCAGGCGGCGCAGCACTGCTGTGGAGGGCGGCCGTATTTGAGTGACCGGCAGGAGGGAAGCGCAGAGCGCTCCCTCCTGCTAGTCTCTCAATGTAGCATGGCCGGCGCGGAACGCGGGACAGGAACCTCTGTTTCCTGTACCTGGCGCCCCCTGCTAAGGTGCGCCCTAGGCAGCTGCCTAGGTCGCCTTACAGGTAGCACCGGCCCTGCCTCCATTTCTCCCCACCCCTTCCCTTCAGACCGCCGGCGGCCGGGTACAGGTAACAGAAGTTCCTGTCCCGCGTGCCGTGCCGCCCGGCCACGCTACATAGACAGGAGGGAAGAGGAGGGTAAGAACCACAGGGGGAGGGGGTGGAAGGACCACTGGGGGAAAGGACCACTGGGAGGGGGGGAAAGGACCACTGGGGAGGATCACTGGGGAGGGAGGGGGAAAGGACCACTGGGAGGGGGGGGAAAGGACACCGGGGGAAGGATCACTGGGGAAATGGGGATCACTGGGGAAAGGACCACTGGGGGAAGGACCACTGGGGTGGGGGAGTAGGACCACTGGGAGGGAGGGAAGGATCACTGGGGGAGGGGAGGTAGGAGGAGGACCACTGGGGGAAAGGACCACTGGGGTTGAGGGAAGGACCACTGGGATGAGGGGCGAGTTAGGGGCCACTGGGGGGATGAGGGGGAGGGAAAGGACCACTGGGGACGAGAGGGGGAAAAGGACCACTGGGGGGGATAAGGGGGAGTAAGGACCACTGGGGGAGGAGTGGGGAGTAAGGACCACTGAGGGAGGAAGAGGGGGAGTAAGAACAACTGGGGGAGGAAGAGGGGAGTAAGAACCACTGGGGAAGGGGGGTGGGGAGTAAGGACCACTGAGGGAGGGGAGGTAAGGACCACTGAGGGAGGAGGGGGGAGGTCCACTAAGGGGTTTGGGAGAGGGAGGACCACCAAAGGGGGGTAAGTAGGGAGGACCACTAAGGAGAGGGGAGGAGGGTAAGGACCACTAAGGGGGGGGGAGAGAAAGAGGATAATGACCACTGAGGGGAGGAGTTTACCACTAAGGGGGTGGGGGGAGGAGGGGAATGTCTACTAAGGGGTTTGGGAGAGGGAGGACCACTAAGGTGAGGGATGGAGGACCACTAAGGGAGAGAGGGGGGAGTGAGAAGACCACCAAGGGGGGATTACAGGGGGCCAAGGGAGAGCACTAAGGGACAGAAGGGGAGAACACGGAGGGACAGGAGGGAAGGGGAAATCAATAATTGACAGGAGGGGAGAGCACTATGAAAAAAAATAAAAATAAAGAGTTGCTCCCCTCTCAGTCCCTATCCTACCCCACAAACCTTCTCTTTTACACTACACACATACACAATGCATCCCCCCCCCACACACACAGAAACATACAATGCATTCCTACTCACACACAGACACACCCGAAACACACAATGCATCCCTTACACTCACACAAACACTCATTCTCTTACACACAGAAACAAAATGCATCTCTTACACAATCAATGCACCCCTTACAGACACACTGCATTCAATTAAATACACAGAAACACACCTTGCACCCCTTACACACACACACACCCAGAAACATACAATGCATTCCTTACACGCAAACACACACTGCATCCACTATAAACACACTACATCCCTTACAGAAATTGGTATCCCTATACACTACATTCTATAAGAACACACACACATTGCATCCTCTACAATAACACATAAAACATCCCCTACACACATACACTCCACTTCCTGTGAGAGAACTCATGGGTGGGCCATGTCGCTGAATTTATGGGTGGGCATTGTAGGCATACTCACGGTCAAGCCCTGGGGGCCCAGACCTTGAGCTCTGTAAGGGGCCCTAAAAAATGGAGCTGCATCCTGTTCATTAATTGTTGTGAGCACTGTTACAAACAGTCTCCAGAGAGCCTTTTCTACACTAGACCTGTGGAGCCAGACTGAGCGCATCATCAGCCTCTTGTCCTCATCTGGTGGTAAATAGGCAAGCCAATATATTATTAGTGGTACTAATCTCTAATTTACCTCACATTAAATGGATACTATAGTCACCAGAAGCACTACATCATAATGTAGTGGTTCTGGTGTCTATAGCCTGTGCCTGTAGGCTTTTTAATGTAAACACACTGTCTTTTCAGATAAAAGACACTTTGTGAAGACTGGCGTTGGCCCATATGGCAGAGCATATGGGCGGGGCATTGTGATGTCACATGATGGGCAGGACATATGGGGGGGGCGGCAAATTTTTTTTTTGCCTAGGGCGGCAAAAATCCTTGCACTGGCCCTGAATGGAGGGTATGGGGCACCTGGAGGGGATGGGGAAAAGAGGGAGAAATGGTAGAAAATTGTTTTTTGTTTTTTTTAAAGGGACACTATAGTCACCAGAACAACTACAGCTTTATGTAGCACTGGAGGTGCTTCCTGGGTCAGTGGTGCACAACATGCAGCACTGACGTTCAGCTTCTCCATACTCTGCATAGAGGTGCTGAATAGCCAGCATTGATTCTGCCCCCCACCCCACCTCCTTGGATGAGATCATCAGAAATGATCATCTCAACCAATCCAATGCTTTCTTACAGGAGAGAAAGAACAATGGGACACAGGGAGGGGAGGGGGAGAGAGGGAATAATGGGACACAGGGAAGGGAGGGGTAAGAGAAAGAACAATGGGACACAGGGAGGGGAGGGGAAGAGAGAGAACAATGAGACACATGGAAGGGAGAGGGAAGAGGGGGAGGATATAGGACACAGGAAGGGGAGAGAGATAGAGGGTATGGGACAAAGGGAGGGGTGGGGGGAGAAATGGAGGGTATGGGACACAGGGAGGGGAGGGGGAGAGAAATGGACAGGACACCTTGAGGGGAGGGGTAGAAATGGAGGGTATGGGACACCTGAGGGGAGGGGGGGAGGGGGGAGAAATGGTACACAGGGAGGGAGGGGGGGAGAGGGAACAATGGCACTGGAAGGGAGAGATGGATATGGACCCAGGAGGGGTGGGGGAGAAATGGAGGGAAGGGACAACTGGAGGGAAGAGAGGGAGAAATGGTACACAGGAGGGTAGGGGAGATAGGGGAACAAAGGACACGTGGAGGGGAGAGAGGGAGGGTATGGGATACAGGGAGGTGGGGGGAAATGGAGGGTATGGGATACAGGCAGGGAGGGGAGAGATGGAGGCATGGGACACAGGGAGGGAGGGGGGGAGAGATGTAGGGTATGGGACACAGGAGGGGAGGGAGGATGTAGGGTATGGGACAACAGGGAGGGGAGGGGAGAGAGGGAGAAATGGGACACAGTGAGCTTGAGGGAGGAGAGAGGGAACAATGGGACACATGGAGGCGAGAGAGGGAGGGTATGGGACACAGGAAGGTGAGGGGAGAAAGATGAAGGGTATGGGACACATGGAGGGAGGAGAGAGGGAAAATGGGACACCTGGAGGTTAAGGGGGAGAGAGGGAACAATGGGACAAATGGAAGGGAGGGGAGGAGAGAGAGAGGATATGGGATACATGGAAGGGAGTGGGAGAGAGGGCAGAATGGGACACAGGGAGGGGAGAAGTAGAAATAGGACACATGGAGGTGCTTGGAGGAAGGAGGGTATTATAAACATGGAGGGGATAAGGGGAGGGGAAATGGGACACATGAAGGGGCTGGAGGAGGAGCCTGTGGAACACATGGACGTGCTGAGGGGGGAGAGAGAATGGGACACATGGAGGGGCTGTGGGGCAGAGGGAATGAGACACATGGGGGGGGGCCTGGGCGCGGGAATAAGTCACCGATGGGAGAGGGGCCCCAGGGCAATTTTCGCACCGGCGCCGAGTGGTTTCTAGTTATGCCTCTGTATATAGTCACACACACAGTTACAGACAGCCACACACAGTCACAAGCAAACAGTCACACATACATTCACAGGCAGACAGTCACACACATAATTACAGGCAGACAGTCTCAAACACACAGTTACAGGCAGTCACGCACACATACACACATAGTAACATGCAGACAGTCCCACCTCCCCCACCACACACACACACACTTACAGGTAGATAGTTACACACACAGTTGCAGGCAGACAGTTACACATGGTCACAGGGAGGCAGTCACACACACACACACACAGAGTCATGTGCAGACAGTCTCACACACACAGTCACAGGTAGACACTCCGCCCCGTGCGTCTACGAGCTGTGTCGCACAGTTTGCACATCCCTAATGCCGGTCCTGTTTTTTACAAATGAAAGCAAAGCATTGATCTTTTTCTAAAGCTGAGATTTTTAAGTTATAGTATATTTAAAACCAGTGTCTTTGGCTCATGTTACTTTACATTGTAGAATTAAATCTTATCTGTAAAAATATGAAAGTGACAAAATTGTGATATTTAGTTAATAAAAATGTTTTTATTCTGTAGTGCAGCTCATAAAAAACTATGCAAGAGTGAATCGATACAAACCTAGAATAGTTAAAAAAAAGCATCTTTCAGTTCTTCTGCTAACAGAAACATGAATACTTTATAACTGCTGTCATCACTAATACATGGGGGTTTATTTATTCAACGGACTAGTGGTGACTTGGGAACCAAATTGTAAAATGTGAGATAAAAAAAAGCAGAGATGTATAAAAGTTCAGATTTCAGCATAATTTTTAAGGTGGAACATTTGTCAAACTTTGATATTTCGTTCGATATTTTGCAAGTGAATTATAAAATCATAGCAAGCAGCCGTTTAGTGAATACATTCTTTAAACTAACTATTGTCAGCAACATTGAGTACATCATGTAAAAACGGTTTAACTGCTCACTAACATGGTTTTTTACTAAAGGGAGAATTGTTGGGAATTCAAAATGAATTTTACATTTTAGACAAACGTAAACGAACAAGACTCAAATCTGTCTTCTTGATTTTTTCCAATTGAGTTATTATGAACTTAAATTTGAAACTCATTTTGAATTCACTTTAAATTACTTTACCAGATACCCCTGTATGTATACCTAATTAAAAGGTTACTGAGTCAGCATTTTTATGAATGCACATATTAAGGATTTATTTACTAAACAGTGGGTTAAATTAATAAATGACTAAAACAGTGCAGTTGGAATAAAGTTCCAGTTTGCCTGAGTTATAATTCTTTACAATGCTGTCTGTTTACCCACATATTACATGTCAGTTGTCAAACCAAGCACAATTCACTGTTTGGTAAATATATTCTTTGTAGGATTATACACTACTAAACTCTGATTTTTTCCATATTAAATCTGAATAGCAAACCTCATGGCAGTTCATCATTATTTTCAGATCAGCGCTTTTTGCTCAGTTTTGCCATTTGGATTTAACTTGCAAAAATTCAGAGTTTAGAGAATAATGCTGTTAATGTTATAATCCTTCCAATAAAATAAAAATTATTTTAAAAAATATATTTTTTTAGTCCATATCATTAATTAACTTTTTGTTTTGTTTAACCTTATTGATAGCAATAATTATCCCCATCACTTATGTGTGCACATGGGAGCCAGAGATTCTTCCCATTTTAATATTCTATTCTGGTTTTCTCCACTATTCTGTTACGTCTATGTTCTGTGAACAAGGGTCAACCATGGTATCAACAAAAACATACAGCAAAATAGTTTCCAAAAAAACTAAAACTAATTAAATAAACAAAAAAAAAGTGTTTTTGGTGGTCATAGTTTTACTGATAACTTGGTAATGAAGGTGTTAAATATAAATTGTCACTTCTTCAATAGTGACAATTCCTGATTCTTTCATCCAATAAAAATTGTTACGAAGAGTGCAGTGGAGACAAGTATAAAGCACCATTATTTCCACAGCATCTCCAGGTGTTACCATTTTCTCTAGATACATACTTCTGCCTTCAAAGTGCAGTGTGAATGCAGAGTACTCAGGCATTATTTACATAGTTTCCATAGCACCCAGAGCCTTGGCTATCAAGTTAATTTGGTTTGGTTGTGCCATTACAGTCTAGCATACAGTTGGAACGTTTTTTTTTGTTTTTTTAAAGGGACACTATTTTTTACCAGAACAACTACAGCTTAATGTAGCACTGGAGGTGCTTCCTGGGTCAGTGGTGCACAACATGCAGCACTGACGTTCAGTTTATCCATACTCTGCATAGGGGTGTTGAATGGCCAGCATTGGCTCTGCCCCCCACCCCGCCTCCTTGGCTGATATCATCAGACACCCTCAGAAAGCTATTAATTAATTAAAAGTATGTTTTAAACCATTTTAATACACACACACACCTTCATCTACACATGACAAAAGGAATAATAATTGCAATTCTAGTGATAAATAGAATAATATCTATTAGTCAGTCTGTCTGTCTGTCTATGCGTGTGTGTGTGACTTATGTTATATATGAAATTGTAACTTTTTTTCTGTGCAAAACACTTACAAAGAAAATACAGAATACAAATTAAATATGAAAAAAAGAAATAACATACAGGCAATATTTAAGACACTGGGTGCTGATTAGTGTCTACATAAGAAATAAATAAAAATAAAGAATTTACACATAACTACAAGCACAGAGATAAAAGGTAACCTTACCATTGGTCACTTGCGACTGGTCCAAGGTACGCCTGTGTGGACAACTTGGCCTCAGCTGGAGGTGCATGTAAATAGAGCAGGAGGACTGGCAGCCCTCCTACAGTCACTGCTCCTGGGCTAGAACTGTCACAAGCTACCCATTGGTTTCAGAGGCAAGAGCAACTAAGGCATTTCTATTGTTACATAACGTCCACATTCAGCAATCAGAGCTGCCTGCTCACTGCAGGAGAACACAGACAGAACTGAAACAAGGATGCTCTGTCTTGGTCCCTGAAGTCAGGAGTCCTGGGAAAGTTAATGCAAAAAGCCTTAACTCTTTCACTGCCCATTTCAAGAGGTGTCATAACTGATTAAAGAGCTTCTGTGGTGGTAGGGAAAGGGTTAACACTACAGCATGTGATTTATTCTTTTTTTTTTTTTAATTGAATACCTGCTGCAGGATGTGATGCAAAATATGTAAAGAAATCAGAAAGCTCAAATGTTTATCTGTAATCATGAGGGTGGACCTCGTGCTTTTTAAAATCACCTAAAATTGCATTTATTTGATAGATTTCATTTTTAATTGTTACATTGCTGGCAGCACAGTGAGGTGATGCTGAGACCTCCCACCTCTGCCTGTTTATTGCTGCACTGCACCACACCTTTGCCCTCACCAGTCACTTCTGGAGTACTTCTAAGCTGTGACCTGACATCACTCAAAACTGCAGCTTCTGCAGAGACACACAGCAGACATTCAATATTATATGGCCAGTGGTGTCCCCTGAAAGGCCAGTATATTGTTGGCTAGTGGCTAGGAGATTTCATGTATTAGAGAAGTGGTAATCTATTACATGGAAATATTTTTTTTTTAAAACTGTAATATTAGAAATGCATTTGAGCGGTACTGGTCCAATAGCATCAGTTTTCCCCAAATTTCCTTTTAACCCAGACACTACTGGTTTATGATCTGCCTTGCTTTTGGCTTATATATTTCAGTTTTCTGATGATGACTTTTAACATTCTTTACTTTTACAATACTAGTGTCAAAATGAATGTATTTTAACATCAATGTTAATGGATTGCAGGATAAAGCTTACCAGGAAAGGTTAAAGGATCTTAACATGTATAGCTTGCAGCAAAGACGAGACAGGGTGGATATAATAGATACATTTAAATACATAAAGGGAATCAACACAGTAAAGGAGGAGACTATATTTAAAAGAAGAAAAACTACCACAAAAAGAGGACATAGTCTTAAATTAGTGGGGCAAAGGTTTAAAAATAATATCAGTACTACTTTACTGAGAGAGTAGAGGATGCATGGAATAGCCTTCCAGCTGAAGTGGTAGAGGTTAACACGGTAAAGGAGTTTAAGCATGTGTGGGATAGGCATAAGGCTATCCTAGCTATAAGATAGAGCCAGGGACTAATGAAAGTATTTAGAAAATTGGGCAGACTAGATGGGCCGAATGGTTCTAATCTGCCGTCATATTGTATGTTTCTATTAATACTGTGGGATTAGATCAACCTGAATGTTTAAACCCTTTGATTTTACAGTCACTGTCTTTGCCTGCCTTGTAAATTTTTTTCAGAATAATGCTATATTTATCATAACCATAGGCACTGCTAGGGGTTGAACAAGTCCTGGACGTGGAGTCCTTTAGTCTTGGATTGATACTAGGGCATTTATGATTGTATACCAGGAAACATCTAATCAAATCACCACAGCCTTTCCTGCCACTGCACTAGAGTAAAGAATAGTACGTCTTAGGGGAGACAGAGAGAGAGTCAAAAGGAGGATTAGGGAGAAGGGGAGAAAGATACCAAGCATCTTTACAAGTGGTGGGGTAGAAAGACAGAGACAAAAACAGTGTTAGGAGATAGGACAATAAAATGGCAGGACTAGGCCTGAGGGGCAAAAGACTTCAGGGATATGTACCTTTCAGCACTCCACATGCTGAGGACTACATCTCCCATAATACATTGTGACCAACTCACTATTTTTCCTTCTGTTCACAAGACATTTCCCTCCTAGTTCGTGGTATACAGTTTCCTGAACACAAATACATTTCCCCAGTTTGGCAGTTACAATCTACCGAACACCGACCACCCCCTGGCTCATTAACTACAAAGAAACCACACACTTAAACGCTCTCCCTGTGTGGCCGCTGTTCGTATAACCGAACAGCACATGCTGGAGAAAACGGTGGCCATCTTGTCGCACAAACGCAGGCAGTGGAACTTGGTCATCGAGTGTCTGGAACTATAAGTCGGACACCTCGACCTTGCGAACACCGGTAAAACCACACAAACATCTGCTTCTTTCCATGACAAGCCAGGAGAGCGCTGTTCGGTAGGATTGTTCGTACGAACAAGGCGAACAAGCCAGGGTAACTGTTCGACAGTTTGTTCGTATAGAACTCCTGAAAGTGACCGACCGTTACCACTATTTCTCTGGAACTAATTTGGGCAGACGCCACGTGTGCGGTCAGTCAAAACTTTACAGCTGTGGCGATTCAGCTGTATGCGTGGGGTCTGAGCGCTATTTTGACAACTTGGGCGCTCAGATCCAGGCTGTCCGGGGATACAATATTTGTTGAGATTCCTATATGCGGTGTATATATTTTTAATATTTTATGTTTTCTATTTTGTAACTAGTGTCTGGGAGATAATTATTTTGAGCAAAGTACACTAAATTATCTCCCGGACACAGAGACTCCTGGGCGTGTTGTGGGAGTGGTTTACTATGTTACTGCTGAAAACCCCCTACTGGGGGTCTGTGTATATAAGCTGGTCACAGGGCCATAATAAACCAATCTTCTTGTACCCTTCATCAAGTCTTAGCTGTTGTTTGGGTAATCACTGCTTCACTTGGGATTTGGGAGAACTACACCGGATATACTCAGTTGGAGTATAGGGGATCCGTTACATACTTACAGCCACAATGATGGCAAAGCACAACATCTGGAGTGCTAAAGGTTGCCTACCACTCGATGTTATAGGGGATTGGCTTTTAATGTTCAAACTCAAGGAAATCAGTCTAGGTGAAAATGCTTGTTCTTGGGTAGAACATTGGCTTAAAAATAGAGTACAAAGAGTTGTTATTAATGGTAAATTTTCAAGCTGGACAGAATTGGCAAGTGATGTCCCTCAGGGTTCTGTTCTGGGACCCCTTCTATTTAACATCTTTATAAATGATCTGGAAAAAAAGCATTGAAAGCCATGTTTCAGTGTTTGCAGATGACACAAAACTCTGTAAAGTAATACAGTGCGAGCAAGATATTACTTTGATGCAGAGGGATTTAGATAGACTGGGGGACTGGGCACTCAAATGGCAGATGAAATTTAATGTTGAAAAATGCAAAGTTATGCACTTCGGCGTAAAGAATGCACAAGCAACGTATACCCTTAATGGAAGCGAATTAGGGATAACAACACACGAATAGGACTTGGGAATTATTATAGACAACAAACTATGCAACAATGTGCAATGTCAGTCAGCAGTGGCTAAGGCCAGTAAGGTATTGTCATGCATGAAAATGGGCATTCATTCTCGCGATGAGAATATAATTTTGCCTCTTTATAAATCACTGGTAAGACCACATATTGAATATGCTGTGCAATTTTGGGCACCTGTTCTAAAGAAGGATATTATGACACTAGAAAAAGTGTTAAAATAATAAAAAGAATGGAATATATCAGCTATGAAGAAAGGTTAACAAATTTAAACCTCTTTAGTTTAGAAAAACGTTGCCTGAGTGGGTATATAATAACATTATACAAAAACATTTGGGGCCAACACAAACCATTGTGTGGAAATCTATTCACAAACCGGACTTTACATAGGACACAAGGTCATGCGTTTAGACTGGAAGAAAGAAGATTTAGTCTAAGGCAAAGGAAAGTTTTTTTTACTGTAAGAACAATAAGGATGTGAAATTCTCTGCCTGAAGAAGTGGTTTATCAGAGTCCATACAGATGTTCAAACAGCAACTAGATGCATACTTGCAAAAACAGAATATTCAAAGTTATAATTTTTCAATGTAGGGTAATAGCTGCTTGATCCAAGGATAAATCTGACTGCCATTCTGGGATCAAGAAGGAATATTTTCCTAGTTTGTTGCAAAATTGGAAGTGCTTCAAACTGTGTTTTTTTGCCTTCTTTTGGATCAACGGCAAAAAACAAATGTGAGGAAGGCTGAACTTGATGGACGCAAGTCTCTTTTCAGCTATATAACTATGTAATGTAGCCTTGAGGGAGGGGTTAACACATTTGCTATGGGTTTTAAACTCCAGAAAGTTTTAAAACACTGCACACTGCCAGAGTAGTACTGCACTAACATATCACGTTCTTTAAAATGATGTATATTAATGTACTTTTATGCACTTTAAAATAGCCTTATTCATTTCTTGTGGTAATGTCCCTGGGCGCATCCCCCTGTCTCAACTACCAATGATTCAAACCTGAAAGCTCAAAGCAAGAGCTTCAGTTAGCTCTCCCGAGCTAAGCCTTGCACTCTACGCCAATTAACTAAACCCTACATCACACGGCTCTCGTGGGTGACAGGGCACATCTGGCATCGTAACCACTACAGTTTGCTGTAGTGGTTGAGGTGCTTCGAGTGTTCCTTTAAAAAGCAGGTATAAACGTGTATCTAATAAGGTTAGCCAAGAAATGAATGTGTATATTGAACAGAAATTTGTAGTCAGGCCCAGCAAGGCATGTCCGAAGCCGTAATGGGAGGAGCATATGTGATATAAAATGTAGTCAGCTAATCACTGCCTTGGGCGTAATAGTATCAAAGATATGGAGAGCTGAAGCTTAAACATAGAGACCTATGCAGTATCAAATCAAAGATCCAATATGCAAAATATAATTATCTTTATCCAAGGTCACAAAGGAAGCATGTAATATTTTAAATCAGAACACACAAACCAGATGTCATACACTTGTAATCAGATAGCAGGAATGCGACAAACTCCAATTAAAGAAGTACAATAAAGGCTCTGAATAAAAGTGTAGGCTCTGGGGTAGCAGGATAATCTAACTCTTGATGAGTTAGCCTAACTTACTGAACTGTTTATAGCAAGGTAACTAAGGAATCTTAATTAGGGAGCCTGGGCTAACAAAATCTGAGCAAATCCCGGATGGCTAGAATCTGCAAGTGCAAGAAGCGTATGTAAGAAGAAAAGCAGACTGTGACACTTAGTATGTGTACAGTAATTATACATGATCTATGTTACCCGATTTTTGCTATGCGTATTAGAATGTGATTATTTATTCTATGATTCAGCATGGTAAGAACATTTATGTTATCCACCATGCTGAATTTGGGCCTCACTGGAGCAGAGTCAAATGATATACACCAACTGAAGAGGAATTCATTTTCAGTAAAGAATTCATTAAATAAATAAATACATAAATAAATAGTTCTTTTGGCTGCATGTAAAACTATAGGTCCCTAACACCTGTAATATTAGTAGAGAGCTGCACATCTGCAGTAGAGATGTTGTGAAATCCCAACCCTTAATAGGAGGAGTAAACGATGATCATGTGGTAGAGGACAATTGTCTCATTGACAGCCACTAGAGGAGCTTCTGCGATTCTCACTGTGAAAATCTCAGTGAGAAGACGCTGAACATCCATAGGAAAGCATTGAGTAATGCTTTCCTATGGGCGGTTTGAATGCGCACGCGGCTCTTGCCATGCATGCGCATTCGGAGCTGAGAGGCGGATCGGGGCGGAGAGATCCCCAGCGCCAAGGGAGTCCGGCGCTGGAGAAAGGTAAGTGCTTAAGACACACACACACTCTTGAACAGACCCATACACACTAGCTAATAGACACACACATTTACTGACACACACTCACTCACTTACAAAACACACTCACTAGCAGGGGTTAAGACTCAGCTGCAGGGTTAAGACTAGAGGGACCTGGCACCCAGACCACTTCATTGAGCTGATGTGATCTGGGTGTCTGTAGTGGTCCTTTAAGTGTATGTGTATCTGCATGCACTGGCGTACATACCGTGGTCGCAGGGGTCGCAGCCCTGCAACCCGGTGCCCGCCGCCATGTGTTGCGGCCCCAGCCCGCGCAGAGTAAGCGCACGGGGGGGGGGCCCCACGGATCAGCTTTCACACCGAGGCCCCATGGGTTGTATGTACGCCACTGGCTCCCCTTCTACCACTCACCTAATGTGAATGAGGTAAAAGGTTAATAATGAGAAGCACAATGTGCAGAGAATGTGGGTGATAGAACAGTGTGGGTAGGCATTCCTATCGATTCAGGTTAAAGTATGGCCCAGGATGTCTCTAGTACACGGGCCACACAGGAGTTCTTAGTAACTAATAGCTGAAATTAATGACTGCCATCAGTTTCCTATTACAAAATGTAATGCTTATTGACTGGTAATTAGCAGATTCCAAATTTTTAACATCCCTCATAAAATTAGTAGGAGCTGCTAGTGCCTATTTACACACTATCTTCCTCAGACGATCGCAAGTGAAGTGTACATGCACGGAGCAAATCTTCCAAAATGTCCTGGCGGAGTTGCTATGGAAATTAAGTGGATAATGTGCCTCTGCCATGATGCATGTCCAAGTTACAAATCAATAAACACGAGTAATATAATTGTTTAATGACTACATTTTACCATAAATCATAAATCGAGATAAATCGAGCCGTGCTAAGGCACGACAAAATATGAAACTCTATAGTTATGTCACCAACTGACCATTAATATACTCTATAGTCAGAAACCAATTTCTCTTAAAAAGGAAAATTGCATTGCTTGTTAGTCCAGGAAACATTACAATTTTTTCCCGATAGCACAGGTTTTGTACTGAAACCTGAAATACTACGGATTTGGGAATAACCTTTTTAATCAGGATGTGTGTGTTAGTTCTATAGAGAAACCAATAGCAATGTATAATACACACACTG
This sequence comes from Pelobates cultripes, assembly GCA_933207985.1. Classification (NCBI taxonomy): domain Eukaryota; kingdom Metazoa; phylum Chordata; class Amphibia; order Anura; family Pelobatidae; genus Pelobates; species Pelobates cultripes. The sequence continues at coordinate 299,890,175 of OW240913.1, read as the reverse complement.
ATAATGAATTAATAACAAACCAAACATTATAAAATGTACTAAATGTACTTGCCTGCTCAGACTGTCCTCACCACCTTCAAGCACCCCAGAACGTGAATGGCAGACAAGTCCCCTATGCACAAAAGATTATTCTAGGAACAGAATGTAAAAGTCTATAGACAAGACATGACGTCTTTCTGGAGCCAGTGACTTAGGAAGCCAAGAGATCAGACGAAAAAAAGATAGCAATATTAAATATGCTGCTATCTTTGTTGTATATGGTTTACTAAATTATTGACCACTCGTGTAAAGAAGCAAACTGGATTATTTGCAGTTGTTCTGTGTTATCTATTATTTAATGATGAGGAACTCTGAGCCGTTAAAATAGTGATGTGATACAATCAAATTTCATGGATGCGAGGGCTGAACTAAAAACCCTATAGGTGTTGTATCTTCTACCTGGACAACAGTTCCATAGCTCTTCAGAGATATTACTCATGCCATGAGTAATCACATGTCAAGATCATGCTGAACATGTTTGAATATACCACCTTTTCAAAATGAGGTCAGCTGTGTGTATGTGCCCACATAAAACCATTTGCCATGATGAATCTAAGTCATTTACCTATTCCATTTCACAAGGTTCGATTTTCATAGAAAGTGATCTATTAGTGCAAATAAATGAACCTAAACCAGGCAGCTCTGTGTTGACTAACTGGCTGTACAAAAAAAAAAAAATATTGGCAAAGATGTGGGATGAAGAAATTAAGAGACTTTTCTACAAGAAACATAAAAGGATAAGACATGGCTTAAATACAAACAAAACATAATTTTGGACTGAAAACAAAATATAATTTTCCAACACCAATAAAACAATATTATCTAATACAGAGAAAGAATATCTGCTTTAAATTATATTTTTTAACTTGTATTCAAGGAGCCCTCCGTCACATTGTCACATAAATTCTGAGAGAAGAAGCAAGTTACCATTAAAAAGAAAAATCCGAGAAAACAGATTATATCATCTGCTGATTTACTACATGAAATGATTTTGTTTTATGCAAAGAAGGATTAATATGTCACAGGGCCCTGGGCAAGATATCAGTTTGGGGACCCTTTCATCCTTCATAAAGAGGATGAATAGGGCCAAGCAAATTCATGATTCCAGAGCCCATATATAACCCTTGGATCCTATGAAGCTGCCAACTGTCACCATATAGTTGGTTCTGTTCTTGTATTATGACATATTCAGTCCAGCCATTAATATTGAATTACACGACCATAACAGCACCAAGTGAGTTATTTGTTTAAAGCATAGTTTATGTGCAGTAGAATCACAGCTCACGTTTGCCATTTTGTGGGTCTGTTTACTAAAGTCGGAATGACATTTTTCATAGTATTTAACTATATCCAAAAATTGCAATTCTGGCTCTAAATGACCAACAATTGTCTGAACGACGGAAACTCAGGCTTGGATGCTTAATATCTGGGACAGGATGTTAACGGTTTATACTATTTGCCAATGGGCAAACAGTTTAAAAAATACTCAGCAGTGCAAGTTTAGTTATGTGGTCGCTTGCTAGCACTTGCTGCCACCCACCCAAAAAAAGTAAATCATAAATAAATGCCTATGAGGATCAGTGTGAGCCTCTATTTATCTATCTATTTATCTATCTATCTATCTATCTATCTATCGGTTTAAAGCCTCCCCAACCCGCATTGCAAGAATGTATGATAAACAGTGAGTAGTTAGTGGCTGGATGGAAGCAAGGGCATATCCCTCTCATTGCCCAAGGGTGGAGGCACTGTGGGACCAAAGCCAATAATTTGGGGATGGGACCTGTTTAGCAACCAGCTGCTCAGTCACTAGTTTTAGGAAGATCGATTAGCCACTGGATGCTCACTGTTTAGCAGATATGCCCCCACCTGGGTCATGATGCGTGAGGGCCTAAGAGATGTATAGGTTTTTTTAATTCTTTATTTTTGTTGTGCACAAATAACAATCAGTCTTACGCTGCCACAACAGCAGGGGCAAGAGTATAAACACATATAGTATAACCGTGGCATTAGATATAACTGCATATTTTAAATATAGATGCAAAAGGTAACAATGGTAAGCAGTAACACATGCATTAATTTTATGTTCAGGCTATCAAACGGTGTGCGAGTCGTTGTATATGTAATGCAAGGATACCTGTTTGCATGAGTGTGAGTGTACGCCAGGAGAGGGCTTTTTCTCAAGATGGTGGATTATGTTAATAGGCTTGCTAAATGTGAAAGAAGCAGTGGATGGGTGCAACTAGCCTATGTATAATTATCCTAAGATGCGAAAGTGATGCCGGTCCAGCAATGTGTATGTTAATATAACCACAAATGTATACAGCACCATAAATCATAATATAGGGCCCTTAACTGAGGGGGAGTTATGCATAAGTCAGTGAGGGAGAGAGGGTTAGTCAGGCTTCCCCAGGGAGGAATGTCTAGTGAGGGTCGCATGAGCCGCTTTGGTAGGCCCTGCCATTGCACCATGGTCATGTACGCCAGAATTACCCTGTGGCGCAGAGAACTGCATTTCTGTTTAAGCATAGTATGACAAACAAGCTGCTTGTCGTGATGATATGTAACAAGATATAGCAAGAGTAGGTACAACAAGATTATGTCACTGGTAGGTTAAACTGTGTGACTGGTGAGGGACTGACTCCACAGAGCCTCAGGAGGAAAACAATTAAAGAACGCTCAGATAAGCTCTATGTATATAATAAAGGTGCATTCACTTGGCTAGCCAGCAGTAAAACTAGAATTCCCGTTAATTGAGTACTGAGTACCCCGTTAATTGAGTACTGTGAACAGCTTCACCTCTCAGCTCAGTCCCAGTGTCTTATTCAGCCTAGGGCAGAGCACAGTCCAGCAATAGAGAAGCTTGCTGTGTGCTGTGTAGCCAAGGTTGTTGGTGCTGGACTGGAGCTCCTGCCCAGCTTGGGGTTCCCCACAGGGTCACTGACTTGTAAGGTCTGCATCTGCTCTGCTTGGGTGTGTGCGTCTTGTGTTTGAGGGGCGCGTGGTGTTTGTTTCTCCCCCAGGGTGTCGCTAGTACAGCTGAGGACTGTGGTGGGTGCCGCCGAGGTATGTATTTACCCTTTTGTGGAGGAGCAGCTGTGTGTCCCTGTGAGGCCCGTTTCCCGTCCTGCTGCCATTTTGGAGTTCGATGCATTGCCGCAGCTGTGGGCTTCACCTGAATGTGTGGAGTCAGCATGTGCGGTGGGTGGTCGCCCGGGTGGGTCAGAGCTGGCTGGCACATTCTGTTCTCCAGCTTGCATCAGAAATCATTGACAATTCTGTGTAGTCTGGACAGGATACCATATTTGTCCTCCAGGTTGCCTGGGTCCCCCGTCTCGTCTGCCATTTTGGGTATGGCGCCGTAGTTTGCGGTAGATGATATGGCTTTCCCTCCACTTTCCACCATCTCAGGGCATCCTCCAAGGGGTGGACCGTAATCACCCCCACCGGTCCAAAAGGGTGGGTAACGGGGCTCCGCTTAAGTGCTAATTGCCGTCGAGCTACCCTGGTTTGGGAGAGCGGCCGCCTCTCCCGTCTGGTGCACGACTGGCCACATGGATAGAGCTGTACTGTAGGTTCGCCTCCTACACTCTTAGTGGGTCTCCGGTGAGTCAGGGGTTGTGTAGGTCGCTTATGCCGCTCCAGTTGAGGCTGAATGAGGGTTAAAATCGCAGTTTTGCCTCGTGGAGGAGAGGAGCTCGAGCAAAGCACGTCTCTCCTCCATGACAGTCAGGCCCCGCCCCCAAGAGATGTATAGTTAGATGACTCCCATCCCACATAGATATTTTTTTTCAAGCTTTATTAAAGTTTAACCCTCACGCAACTGGGTGGTCATTATTATCGTTTACTTGCAAGAGCAAGTGAACAATTATTTGAGAATGTGCATGCTACATGCATTGGGTCCTGATTTTCTCTGGAATCAGTGCTTTATAAATGTCCAGATTATATCACGTATCTAGAAATCGAATGCAAAAAGAACAGAATTTTATTGCAACCGGCCATCAGGAGGACCCAATTTTGCTGGATTTGGCATAAGTAAGTATGAAAATTGCCAATTCAGTGTATGTGGACAAAATTCTGTGCTTAATACAGACATTATCACTGAAGGCTGGGGTGTTACTTTCTCCTTTAATGGTGCAATGCTGTGGTAACACAAGCAAACCCATTTCATGTCTATTTGAGCTGCAGGTTGAGGCTCCAGACGCATTTCGAATTATTAAACCCTTTAGCCCTTTCTGATAGAGGCTGTTGTATTCTGCCTTTCCTGATGTTCCCTGGATTGTTGAACATTTTTAAACACAACATAATTTTGTTTAGTGCTTTATACAATAAACCAGGAATTGTTCGAATTTACTAGAGAACTGCAAATTTTGGACCAAAGAAGCATATCTTTTCAATTCAGCTTTTTTTGCAAGAATGTGCAACACCCCAGAAAATCCCTGATTTAACAAATATACTTCTTATTGTATAGCACTGTTGGAATGTTGCAGATCCATGAATAAATGATCGCAGTAAAGGAATTAATGTTCCTCTTGTTTTTTTCTTACTACGCAAATTAAACAAAAACATCAGTGTAAATGTGAAAGAAACACAGTGGAAAATGATGTCTCATTCTTTTTTGCTAATATTTTTATTGTATAGCTTCAAGAGACATACAAGCAGAAGCAGATACAAGAAGCTGGTCAAGGGAAATCATACATGTTTGCAGACATGCTACAATTCTATGCTGACTCTGAAATATGGCACAGCAACAATCTGCTTAATGAGGAAAAGAAAAAGCCATAAACATCATAGTTATATGTTTGTATATGTTCAGTTTTTTACTCAGTAGCAGAAAAAAAAAGTATAAAAAGACTTAGAAAACACAATTAAGTTGACTTAGAAAAGGAAAGAAAGAGACCCTAGCATCATTAAGAACACAGTGAGGCTATTTTACTTACATTGCAGACCTAAGGTACTCACAAAGAGAGATTCACCCAATTCCAAGTCTCATGAAGAAGAGCATGATACAGCAATATGGCTCTGCGCACAGACACATTATCGGTGGGTCCTAAACTAAATTTTTTTTAACTTTTGACTGAGAAAGGGGGAGGGGGAGGTGTGCTCTCCAAAGCCTTGTCAGGACTCATATGCAAGCAAAAAACATTATTTGGGGGCACATCCAAAACATGCATTAATTAGTTTCATTAATATAGCTTCACACATACACACAAATAATGTATCGAGGCTTTTTTTTTTTTTTTAAACACCTATTTTATATGTAAGATATGGGGATTAAGTCACACCTTATGGCCATATTGGTTTTAAACTGAACACTTTTACGGAGTACCCCAAAATCGGTGAATCCTAACCTACACTGGTAAAGTTTTATTGCAAACATGCAGATGAATAGGAAGATTGCATGAAAGGAAGTTGTTCGCTCATGAGCCCTTGAAGATAGCAGACATACAGGGGTACTGACGGCAGGTGAATTAGACAGTTACTTTGGTCAGCATAATACGGGAGATTATTGAAATTTCCTTTCCAACTATTGCAGTTTTCTGCAGACCTCGTTCAGATTGTGTGTGTAGTGGATGTCCCTTTTGTCCTTCTGAGGTAGTGAAGCTTCAGTGCAGGATTGAAATGTTAGAGGTATCACACTCAACTGGCTGTGGAGGAGCAATTTTGGGTGGTAGGAGTAGTAGAAGCCTCAACAGATACTGGGGAATAGATACCCAAAAAGTACACTGCAACCATTTCAGGGCTCAACCATTCTTTCAGTAAGCTCTGCATAAATGGCACTGAACTCTGCCACATGGTTTCCATCCTATGGCTATAGACCAAGTAGGTAGCATGGGATGATTTCCTAAATCTTAAGTGTAAAACGTTCTCTGTATACCATGTTCTAATTTTAAATACCAAGCAACCAATCAGAGATAAGTTGGCCAAAGATTCACTTAAATGGTGGTGTTTCAATAGAATAGTACAAGGTATGTGTGGATGTGGGCGGCAACCTAAAATGAGACGTTCCCTCACAGTACGTCAAAGGAAGAGGAGAATCAAAAAGATAAAAAATATTTTTTATCTCAGAGGTCTCTGTTTCTATATGCCAGTTGAAAAAGCCCTGTGTGGCGAAACGCGTTTTGGCTATTTTATTATAGTATTTTATTATCTCATATTGTATTAATAAAGGATTATTGGCTAATATATATTTTTTCTTCCTGCCATATTCCTATTATTTTCTATTTTTTATTTATTTTATTCTTGGACCTGGTTTTTATTTCAAGCACTTTTTATCTGTGCCAAAGAATCCTAGGTGGGGATTATACCACCCACGTTATATCAGTGAGCAGTATTTTCCTGCTCACTTAAATGTGAGTATTCTATATATATCTTTCTATTTACGTCTACATCCAATTATACAGTGAGCACTATTTTGTGTTACTCTCCATTTTTCCCGAGGATTTTCTCCACGTGCGCAAGTCTATACCCCATCAGTGGGGGATGTATACTACTGAATGTGAAGTAAAACCTGAGCTAGTCCTAGCTCTTAAATAGGTGAGTGGGATACCTTTATTACCTTGAATCCACACATACGATTTTTATAGACTACACTATTGGAATCTCCCTCTGTTCTATTTTACATATCGTCATTTGGAACAAGAAATTCCTGACCACTTCTTCGTTTGGACCATTATCTCCTTCATAATTCCTCGAGTGATTTTTACTGTTTTAAACTCATCCAAAGACTTATTTATGTTCTTTTATAATATTGTATATGTAAGTATTTTATTATACAATTGTATATGTAAGTACTTTTTGTGTTGCTCTTTTATAGCTTTTTATACCATTATCCTTTTTACTTCTTTTTCATTTTTTTCACATTAGTTTGATTATAATTTGTAATAATTCTTGGCGCGACCTAATATTTTTTATCTCAAAGATTCACTTAGTTTACATATCTAAAAATGTAAAACCCAGATTTTCATCCGTAATTGTGTTCTAAACCTATTTTACCTACTGTTGTTTACCATTGTCCTCTGCCACCAGGAACCATCTGGGATTTCTACAATGATTCTCCAGGATAAGGTCTTGCCTAATATCCACTGGACTGGCAAAATCGTTCTTCCAGGCAGGTATTGTCCCCTCAGCCTAATTCTTTTATATTGCAGGCAATACAGGGAGTGCAGAATTATTAGGCAAATGAGTATTTTGACCACATCATCCTCTTTATGCATGTTGTCTTACTCCAAGCTGTATAGGCTCGAAAGCCTACTACCAATTAAGCATATTAGGTGATGTGCATCTCTGTAATGAGAAGGGGTGTGGTCTAATGACATCAACACCCTATATCAGGTGTGCATAATTATTAGGCAACTTCCTTTCCTTTGGCAAAATGGGTCAAAAGAAGGACTTGACAGGCTCAGAAAAGTCAAAAATAGTGAGATATCTTGCAGAGGGATGCAGCACTCTTAAAATTGCAAAGCTTCTGAAGCGTGATCATCGAACAATCAAGCGTTTCATTCAAAATAGTCAACAGGGTCGCAAGAAGCGTGTGGAAAAACCAAGGCGCAAAATAAATGCCCATGAACTGAGAAAAGTCAAGCGTGCAGCTGCCACGATGCCACTTGCCACCAGTTTGGCCATATTTCAGAGCTGCAACATCACTGGAGTGCCCAAAAGCACAAGGTGTGCAATACTCAGAGACATGGCCAAGGTAAGAAAGGCTGAAAGACGACCACCACTGAACAAGACACACAAGCTGAAACGTCAAGACTGGGCCAAGAAATATCTCAAAACTGATTTTTCTAAGGTTTTATGGACTGATGAAATGAGAGTGAGTCTTGATGGGCCAGATGGATGGGCCCGTGGCTGGATTGGTAAAGGGCAGAGAGCTCCAGTCCGACTCAGACGCCAGCAAGGTGGAGGTGGAGTACTGGTTTGGGCTGGTATCATCAAAGATGAGCTTGTGGGGCCTTTTCGGGTTGAGGATGGAGTCAAGCTCAACTCCCAGTCCTACTGCCAGTTCCTGGAAGACACCTTCTTCAAGCAGTGGTACAGGAAGAAGTCTGCATCCTTCAAGAAAAACATGATTTTCATGCAGGACAATGCTCCATCACACGCGTCCAAGTACTCCACAGCGTGGCTGGCAAGAAAGGGTATAAAAGAAGAAAATCTAATGACATGGCCTCCTTGTTCACCTGATCTGAACCCCATTGAGAACCTGTGGTCCATCATCAAATGTGAGATTTACAAGGAGGGAAAACAGTACACCTCTCTGAACAGTGTCTGGGAGGCTGTGGTTGCTGCTGCACGCAATGTTGATGGTGAACAGATCAAAACACTGACAGAATCCATGGATGGCAGGCTTTTGAGTGTCCTTGCAAAGAAAGGTGGCTATATTGGTCACTGATTTGTTTTTGTTTTGTTTTTGAATGTCAGAAATGTATATTTGTGAATGTTGAGATGTTATATTGGTTTCACTGGTAATAATAAATAATTGAAATAGGTATATATTTGTTTTTTGTTAAGTTGCCTAATAATTATGCACAGTAATAGTCACCTGCACACACAGATATCCCCCTAACATAGCTATAACTAAAAACAAACTAAAAACTACTTCCAAAAATATTCAGCTTTGATATTGAGTTTTTTGGGTTCATTGAGAACATGGTTGTTGTTCAATAATAAAATTAATCCTCAAAAATACAACTTGCCTAATAATTCTGCACTCCCTGTATCTCATTTGCCAAGATACACTGATCAGCCACAACATAAATCATCTGCCTAATATCATGTAGGTCCAATTCGTACTAATAAACAGCTCTGATGCGTCAAGTCACAGATGCATGGCCCAGGGGACGCAATCTCTAGGTGACCGACAGAAAAGGTGCGGCACATAGCACAGCGCTCCCCTCCTGCCAGTCACTATATGTAGCGAGAGCGAGCAACCGATGCAGAGCCTTTTCTGTATCCTCTACCTGGTCTAACATGAAGTGCCTGCTGGGACCAACTAGCAGCTTCCTATCATACAGATCCCCTACTGCAGTCCACCCGACCATGCTACAAGCATTAAGCTTGAAAGAGAGACACACAAAAAAGGCTGGGGAAAGAAACACATAGAGGGGCTGGACTGGAAAAAAAGAGAGAGGATCTGGAGAGAGAATGAGACACATAGGGCAGTGCAAGGGGTGAAAGAAACACATAGGCGCTATGAGTGAAAGACAGAGGGGCTGGGGGAAAATGAGACAAACAGGCTCTGGGAGTGGGAGGAGATCCACAGAGGGGCTACAGGAGAGAAAGAGACACATACAAGGGCTGTGAGGGAGAAAGACACATAGAGAGGCTGTGGGGGAAAGGGAGACACACAAAGGGGCATGGGGAGAGTCACAGGGGAAAAAGAGACACAGAGGGGCTGGGGGGAAAAGAGAAACATAGAGGGGCATGGAGAGAGTCACACAGAGGGGATCCAGGGGAAAAAGAGGCACAAAGGGCCTGGGAGAAAAAGAGACACACAGACGGGCTGATGTTGAGAGAGAGACAAACAGAGGCGATTTGGGGAGAGAAAGACCCCCAGAGGGGCTGTGGAAGAGGAGAAAGAGAAACACAGAGGGGCTGTGGGGAACGATACACATAGAGGAGCTGGGGGGAGAAAGAGAAACACAGAGGGGCTGAGAGGGAGAAATACACAGAGAGGATGTGGCGGAAAGAGACATAGGGGTAGGGGGAGAGACACACAAAAGGGCTTCGGGGGAGAAAGAGACACACAGAGGGGATGGGGAGAAAGAGAGACACAGTGGGGCTAGGGAAGGGGAAAGAAACACACAATGCGGCTGGAGGGAAAAGACATTGAAAAGAGGATTGGGAGAAAGAGACACAGAGGGGCTGGGGAAAGGGAACAAGAGGCACACAGAGGAGGTGAGGAAGGGGAGAAAGAGACACACATAGGGGCTCGGGAGAGAGATACACAAAAGGGGCTTACGGGAGAAAGAGACAAACAGTGGGGTTTGGAAAGGCTAATTGACAAACAGAGGGGTTGGGGGCAATAGACACAGGAAAGAGGATTGGGGGAGAAAGAGACCCAGAGGGACTGGGGAAGGGGAACAAGAGAAACACAGAGAGGAAGGGGAGAAAGAGACACAGATCGAAGCTTGGGGGAGAAAGAGATACAACGAGGCTTGGAGGAAGAAAGAGATACACAGAGTGGCTTGGGAAGGGGAATAAGAGACATACATATATATATATATATATATATATATATATATAAATACAATATATATGACACAAATGTACTAGACACTGCTATATTTATTGTGTATATAGGCAGGAGGGAACCAGATTATAGTGAAAACATGACTTAGAATCAGTGCAGTAACAGTATACATAAGTGTATCAAAATCATTAGTATACATCAATCAAACAAGCCCCTTTTATTAGTGAAAATTAGTAAAACCTGGTGCAACAACTATCCAATAAAACTTGTTTTAATAAATCAAACATGTTATTATTTGTCACTTTTAAGTTACCAAGTTTAAATAAAATAACCTAAAAAAAACACACAATTATATTTAAAAGATGTACATATTGTTTGTGACTAAGCAGTTAAGCGTTCCAATATTTATTTATTTTTCATCCACCAAGCTGGTAATTTGCCATTTCCACTTTAAGCAGAACTGTCACCTTCTGAGGACTTTGCATAATTTGCGAAGACCCCTGACAGTGACATCGCCGCTTGGGGAACAGTGGCCAGGGCTGGAGGGGGCAGGGAAAGGTTAGTTCAACTGCCAGGATGGATGGGGGATTGACACTTCTTCAAGACGGTAGCTCCGCCCAGTATCAAAAAGTGCCAAGCGGAGGAAAAATACTGAGACATAGTAGTACCAACTTTGTCTCAGTATATCTTTTGACTGAGTTTAATTTCTGTTACATTCCAACACAGTTAATATGAGTATTTCATAACAATTATATCTTTATGATAAGGGGTAGCAGCGCCGCTTGAAAGGAACCTTGTAATGTTAGGGATACAAACATGTATTCCTAATGGTAGAGTAAAATATGGCCTATTTAGATGCACGGTTAGCATGTAAACATAGATTAACTTACCCTTAGTCCACCGGTGCCCCTGTCTTACCACAGCCACCACTCCTCCTTGGCTGAGATCATCATTACTGATGATCTCAACCAGTCCAAGGCTTCCTCGTAGGTAAGCGTTGGCAGCTGCAGCGCGCGTACATCAATTTCTGTGCTGCACCAATCAGCATTTCCTTATAGAGATGCATTGCCTCAGTGCATTTGACGTCTCAAGGCAATTTTTTGAATATTAAAAAATTGAGGCTAAAGTAGCCTAGTTTTGACTATAGCCCACCTTTTAAAAAGAACAAACAAAAAAAAACCAGATATCATTGAACAACATAATTGCTTAAATACCATGCTGTATATACATACATTAGGTTTATACTACAGTGAGCTGCTGTGAGAATGAGATTGTTATTGCACTTGCTAGTATCTGACAGTGCACATCATACAGTATTTTATTTTCCATTATATACTCCTTCTAGTGTCCTCACCTAGTACAATATCTATGTAGATTGTCCCCTACTGGCACATTCAGCATATTACAACAAATACCAAGGTGGTTGCAAAACCTTATGAAAATAGAGAAGGGCTTTCAGTACATATACACACACACACACACACACACACACTTCTTCTGTACATATTAGATAATATGAACTGCAATATGGCACAAAATACAATACATTGTAGAAGGTTTTAGGATAAAAACTACATCTCCAACTTTAGCTTCAGTCCTGGTGCAGCTGTGTTATAAAATATTCCTTTCCACTCGAGCTTCTGTGAGTCCACGTATTTACCTTCTCCCTCCATCCTGAGAAAGTAAAGAGACGCGGTGAAACCTGATTCTCTTTGACACATACTTCATGCATGAAATGCTCTAATTTGCTGTCCTAGATGGCCTTTCTTGCTTCCGAGTTGATTGTTCTTTTAAACTGGATTACATCTGACAGATTAACATACACTCAAATAGACTAAAATACTACTGCAAATGTCTTTTAATTAGCAGTGCAATTAGTGGTATTTTTAGCATGGTCCCATTTATAATTATTCAGTTCAGGAACTAAACTTGCCATACTGTAAGGCTTTTTACAGATATTTTTCACAGTTCATGTATGGATTTGTATATACCCGCAACATAACTAAAATAAAATTAGAAATAATTTTAAGGTTTGTCCAGAGTTGACTCGCTCATCATATTAATGGAACAGCCTTTGCAAGCCCTCGCCTTTTAACATGGCCCAGAATTTCGGCAGCTTTTGCGAGCTGTTTTTAGATATGCCCAATGAACAAATGCATAATCCAATTCATGAATGTTTTCATTGCGGGTATATCTAATAAACAGTGTTCTTTTCAATTAGTTTTTTTGTTTCTGGGTATTGGAGTGTCCCATTAAAGCAGGCTTCCCCAAACTCCGGCCCTCCAGATGTTGCTGAACTACAACTCCCATGATTATCAGCACATCAGCACATCATGCACATTCAAACATATGGAGGCCACCTAGTTTCTCTAATGGCCATGAGAGAGTTTAGCCCACCGCCACCTCAAGGCAAACCTCTCAGGTGGGTCCTACACTAACCTTTCATCTTGCTTCCTTGAGCTTCTGGTAAAGATATCTCTAATGAGACAGAGAGAGGGATTTGTTCTCATTAGAAATATATTTGCCAGAATCTCAAGGAAGCAAGGTGAAAGATTAGTGTAGGACCCACCTGAGAGGTTTGCCTTGATGTGGCGAGTGGGCTAAACTCTCTCATGGCCATTAGAGAAACTAGGTGGCCTCCATATGTTTGAATGTGCATGATGATTTGGGAAGAGCGCAGGCAACTTTTTCCTTTGGTTTTTACAGTATGTATTTGGGCTGATGTGTACTATGGTCGTTGCTGCCGCCCAATAGTAGTGGGAGTTTAAGCGCAGGACTTGTTTTTTTGTATTTATGCTTTAAATGCAGCTACTCTGTTCTTAAATTTGAAATTCATTGTGAACTCTCACCTTAGTAAATAACCCTGATAATCTTGCCCCTAATTAAACCACTAACCCACAATACAAACCCTAAATCCCACCACCTATTCCTACCTCTGATGAATTCCCTCTGCTGATGTTAGTACTTAGCACTATGTACTGTGTGGTTGCAACATGAGAAGGAGATTGCCCTTCTGCAGCTCCTGAAACTGTGATCAGTGGCAGGCAGTTGGCAAAGCCCAGCACTGGGCAGAGGACATGCAGGGAGACCTAACCAGAGTGTTTTCAGATCCTTGGGGTCTCCCTCATACTTGGGGCAGACTCACAATCACTGTGGTAGAGCGCAATCGCCCAGCTCCGGTATTTAAATGGGACTAAAGGGCTATGTGCCATGCTCACTTTTACAGCTCATTTGACACTCCAGAGCCACTATTTGTGGCCCCAGCTGACATCGGTGACCCTAAGGTATGCATTGATACCTGGGGAACCTTGGTATCAGCAGAGATTTAACCATGCTCGTACTTTCAATGCATGACGATCTATACTGTCAACAGGTGTAAGAAAGAAAAGACAATAAATATAAATAAAGACAAGTTACAAGCAAGTATGCTGCAATTAATCTAAATAGACAAACTGAAGGAAAAATTCTGGAAATAGCAGATTGTTTTCTTTACATGTATAGAGAAGCATGTGTTTTAAAATTGTGTATTTTTGGCCACAAACATATTTATATCGATCACATTTGTCATGATGAATGTGCCAATTATGTCTATATAAACACATGGTGTTGTTGGTTATTTATAGGGATCTTCAGGTATTTTGCACCAAAAATGCATAAACAAGAATACTATTTGTATGCCCCTCGATCCAATAAAGTGGTTCACAAATGTCAATAATCCAATATGAAAGAAGGTATCATGAAATTGTGCATTGTGGGTAAGCACTGACTTTGAAGATCTATGCATTAGGTATGATAGCAGAAGAATTATTTTTAAGTATTTTCTCGAGGTACCTGGGCTTAATCTTTACTTTTTATTGGATGTGGATGTCATACAATCACTTACATTTGATCTTAATGAAGATCAACATAAATCCCTGGGCGTTGTTTCATTCCATGGTTTATAAAGGCAAACTTTCTTACTTATTTTGCAGTGAACTTTTTAGAGAGGTCACTCCCAAGGCCATAATTACATTGTAAGCCTTCATGGGTTCTGGTGAATATGACAATCACGCTTGGTGAGTCTGCAGGATATTATCGGTGACTGATGAACCTATACATACCTAAACTAGGTCAGCACAGCTTTGTTGCCTGCAGGACTGCTCTCAATAATTATTGAATTATCATTCAAGATAACCCTTCAAACATAGTACATTGTGATCTTGAAAACATTGAAAGTTTAAAGGGACACTATAGTCAACAAAACAACTTTAGCTTAATAAACCTGTTTTAGTGTATAGATCCTGCCCCTGCAGTCTCACTGCTCAATTCTCTGCAATTTAGGCATTTAATCACTTTGTTTATGCAGCCCTAGTCACTCATTCCTGCATGTGACTTGAACAGCCTTCCTAAACACTTCCTGTAAAGTGTAATCTAATGTTTAGGCTTCCTATATTGCAAATTCTGTTTAATTTAGAATGTCCTGTCTCCTGCTCTGTTAATAGCTTGGTAAACCCTGCCGGAACCTTCTGTATGTAATTAAAGCGCAACTTACAGAGCAGGAGATAAATTTACAGAGCAGGAGATAACTTTTCAAGTAAGTTGCATCTAATTAAAATGAAACCATTTTATTTTTATGCAGGCTGTGTAAGTCACAGTCAGGGGAGGAGTGACCACGGCTGCACAAAAATAAAAGTGATTTAACTCCTAAATGGCAGTGAATTGAGTAGTGAAACTTCAGAGTTATAATCTATACATCAAAGCTGTTTCATTAAGCCAAAGTTGTTTTGGTTACTATAGTGCCTATTTAAACACTTTTCATGACACTTATTACACTTATGTGTTTAAAGGACCACTCTAGGCACCCAGACCACTTCAGCTTAATGAAGTGGTCTGGGTGCCTGGTCCAGCTAGGGTTAACCCATTTTTTCATAATTATAGCAGTTTCAGAGAAACTGCTATAATTATGAATGGGTTAAGCCTTCCCCCTAATCCTCTAGTAGCTGTCTCATTGACAGCCACTAGAGGCGCTTGCGTGCTTCTCACTGTGAAAATCACAGTGAGAGCACGCCAGCGTCCATAGGAAAGCATTGTAAATGCTTTCCTATGAGACCGGCTGAATGCGCGCGCAGCTCTTGCCGCGCGTGCGCATTCAGCCGGCGGGGCGTAACGGAGGCGGAGAGGAGGAGGAGAGCTCTCCGCCCAGCGCTGGAAAAAGGTAAGTTTTTACCCCTTTTCCCCTTCCAGAGCCGGGCGGGAGGGGGTCCCTGAGGGTGGGGGCACCCTCAGGGCACTATAGTGCCAGGAAAACGAGTATGTTTTCCTGGCACTATAGTGGTCCTTTAAGGAGGCTATGCCATGTGTGCTGGAGATTCGAACAATTTGATTGTTACTACATATTTACTGGATTGTGAGTCTGGAACTACAGTCATCCCACAACTCGATCAAGTGAGTGCTTATGTTTTACTGAAATTTGGCAAGGAAATAAAATCTAACCAGATAGCTGCTCAGATTTATGATAAATTGCAATTATACACCACATATTTTACTTGGCATACATGTCACCTCTGTATAGAAGATTGTCTGAATATTATTAGTTTAAAAGGCTGTATTTCTGTTTATTAAAAACAAACACCTATTATGTCCTTCAGCTTCTAAGGGCCTATATCCTCTGCCTATAACATTCTGATGTAACAACTTTACCGTTAAAACAATACTTGTATCTCAGAAAGAGCTTGGCTTACTTGTTCTGGTTGAAGCTTCCAACGTATCTAGATCCATCAGGAAATGTATAAGTACCTTTACCATGAAACATATTATCCACAAATTCCCCTTCATAGATTGCTCCTGAAGGTTGTTCTAATTTTCCAGTACCATTCATCTATAAAAAGATAAAAAAATATTATTTTATTGGTTCACACTAAATGAGACATATGTTGCATGCCACATTATATTAGAACGCAATTCCTTGTGCTGTGCTGTAAATTTTTGTTTGATGCAAAGTCATGTATACGATAAGTATTTTTGTTGAACTTATCTAATACTTACCTACACCTTTATACCTATGTTATTGGGGAAACAATAAAGTCAAGTTTTATACTACATTTTGTAAAGTTGTTAGTATAAGCTACACATACACTATCATTCTGGGAAAATATTGTGTGTACAAATTTGTGATACTTATACACACGCACTTCTGGATAGCGTTTCAAGGTGACATCTGTAGATAAATCATTTGAAAAAAAATTCTTACAGTATTGAATTTGGTAAGATTATTAAAATAAGGCTTGAAAATTGTGTTGTAGTTGCCTCTTTTTGAAAATAAATTTTTATTAAGAATTCCAGATATTATTACAAACACAACAGAATTTTATAAGCAACATTCTAATTCAAATTTAACAAATACGAAAAAATCCATAAAATGAAATTAAAATAATTAACAAACCACTACACTGGCTGCCCTCTTCTCCTGTTCCACCACCCCCACAAGGAAACCAGGCCCCTGAACTAATACAGGTATGTCAGAGGAAGTTAGTGCGGATAGCGTGACAAGTTTGGTACACATTTGTAACTAGGTCAATGGCAAAGGTAAACAAGTCACAAACGTAAAACTACAGTTTTACATAAAAAAGAGATTCACAATGTGTCACAAGATCCCTCATCTGTCTAACACCCTAGGTAGTTTATGAAAAGTGGGAATCATGTGTGTACTCCAAGATGACCTTGACCTTTAATTGGAAAGAAGAATTCAGGGTAGGGATATAAAAATTTCATTTCTGGAGAGGTTTTTGAACCAATCCATTTTAAATAGAAAAGGGATTGCAGCTAACAATAAATGCAAATGTGGTGTACCCGGCTGCTTCCAAACCTGAAGGATAGTTTTGTGCTACTGCAGTAATAATGGTTAAATATCTTTTATGAGTTTATTTAATGTATGTGGTTATCTGGGATAGGTCCCAATGAATACAGCCATAAATACCCACATAAAAACCCACGCACAAAGTCACATACATGCAGTCACACTCTCAGTTACAAAGTCACATATACACTGTCATATTCAGTCGCATGCACTCAGTCACACAAAGACAGAGAGTCACGTGCACTTTCAGACACACACAGTCACGCGCATGAGTCAGAAACTCACTCCAAATAGCAGAGCAAAGTAAGAAGTCCATCCACGAGGCTGATTAACTCTCATAAAAAAATATGTATGTACACTGAACAAAATTATAAACACAACACTTTTTTTTTGTCCCCATTTTTCATGAGCTGAAGGCCTATTCCTCTCACATATTGTTCACAAATCTGTCTAAATCTGTGTTAGTGAGCACTTTGCCATCCATCCACCTCACAGGTGTGGCATATCAAGATGCTGATTAGACAGCATGATTATTGCACAGGTGTGCCTTGGGCTGGCCACAATAAAAGGCCACTCTAAAATGTGCAGTTTTACTGTATTGGGGGATCCGAAAGCCAGTCAGTATCTGGTGTGACCACGATTTGCCTCACACAGTGCAATACATCTGCTTTGCATAGAGTTGATCAGGTTGTTGATTGTGGCCTGTGGAATGCTGGTCCACTCCTCTTCAATGGCTCTATGAAATTGCAGGACCTGAAACACACTGTCGTATACACCGATCCAGAGCATCCCGAACATGCTCATTGGGTGACATGTCCGGTGAGTATTCTGGCTATGCAACAACTGGAATGTTTTCAGCTTCTAGGAATTGTGTACAGATCCTTGCAACATGGGGCAAGTCATTATCATGCTGCAACACAGGGTGATGGTCGTGGATGAATGGCACAACAATGGGCCTCAGGATCTCATTACGGTATCTCTGTGCATTCAATAAGCCATCAATAAAATGCACCTGTGTTCGTTGTCCATAACATACGCCTACTATAACCTCACCGCCACCATGGGCCACACGATCCACAACGTTGACATCAGCAAACCGCTCACCCACACGACGCCATACATGCGGTCTGCCATCTGCCCTGCACAGTGAAAACCAGGATTAATCCGTGAAGAAAACACCTATCCAAAGTGTCAGACACCATAGAATGTGAGCGTTTGCCCACTCATTGACGACGAACTGCAGTCAGGTCGAGACCCCGATGAGGACGACGAGCATGCAGTTGAGCTTCCCTGAGATGGTTTCTGACAGTTTGTGCAGAAATTCTTTGGTTATGCATACCATTTGTTGCAGCAGCTATGGATTATCTCAGCTCACTAACACAGATTTGTGAACAATATTTGAGAGAAATAGGCCTTTTGTGTACATAGAAAAAGTTTTAGATCTTTGAGTTCAGCTCATGAAAAATGGGGGCAAAAACAAAAGTGTTGCATTTATAATTTTGTTTTGGGCTGCAAATTCAGTTGGAGCTGTTGAGCTGCCTCAATATGTCTTCTCTCCACACTGTTTCCTCCAAAACAGGTTACAGTTATAAACCTGGTAGGAGTGTTTTGGGTGGGACACTGCTAGGTCCACGGATATCCCTTCAACACCCAATGTCTCACTGATAAACAGATGCTAATGGCAGCAGTCCATGGCAAGCAGGACTTGGGAACTGTTATAGACAACAAACTATGCAACGATGTGCAATGTCAATTAGCAGTGCCTAAGACCAGTAAAGTATTGTCATGCATGAAAAAGGGCATTTGTTCTCGGGATGAGAATATCATTTTGCCCCTTTATAAATCACTGGTTAGACCACATATTGAATATGCTGGGCAATTTTGAGCACCCGTTCTAAAGAAAGATATTATGGCAAAAGAAAAAGTGCAGAGTCGGGCTTCAAAATGAAAAAAAGAAAGGGAACATTTTAGCTATGAAGAAAGGTTAACAAATTTAAACCTCTTTAATTTAGAAAGACGTCACCTCGGTGGGGATATGATAACATTATACAAATATATCCGTGGCCAATACAAACCATTGTGTGGAAATCTATTCACAAACAGGACTTTCCTTTGCTTTAGACAAAATATTTTTTTCCCAGTCTAAAGGCATGCCCTTGTGTCCTATGTAAAGTCATTATTATTATTATTATTATTATTAATATTAATAATAATAATGACTTTACATAGGACACAAGGGCATGCCTTTAGACTGGAAGAAAGAATATTTTGTCTAAAGCAAAGAAAAGGTTTTTTTTTACTGTAAGAACAAAAAGGATGTGGAATTCTCTGCCTAAAGAAGTGGTTTTATCAGAGTCTGTACTTAACCCCCTAAGGACCAAACTTCTGGAATAAAAGAGAATCATGACATGTCACACATGTCATGAGTCCTTAAGGGGTTAAACAGCAACTAGATGCATGCTTGGAAAAACAGAATATTCATTTATATAATTTTTCAACTGTAGGGTAATAGCTTCTTGGTCCAAGGATAAATCTGACTGCCATTCTTCAAGAGCGATTTTTTTTTTTCATAGTTGTTGCAAAATTGGAAGTGCTTCAAACTGGGTTTTTTTGCCTTCTTTTGGATCAACAGCAAAAAACAAATGTGAGGAAGGCTGAACTTGATGGACATGTGTCTCTTTTCAGCCTATGTAACTATGTAACTCTGGTGTTTAAGGATTCCAGCCTTCCTTTCTATGTTGACTTCAGCAGGGCAACACTCACCTTGCTTGTTTCCCTTCGACCTATCACCCAACGCTTGCAAACCACAGGTATCAAATACAGATGGGGCCCTTTCACTGGTCCTGGTAGCAACTCAAGATGGGAAGGACTCTATTTCTGGGGCCCCAACCTTTCTTTTAACATTAGGCCTGAACGACCAATTGCCTCCTCCAAAAGCCTCTACAACAGGACCTCAATGGGACATTGATAATGCCGTACCATTTTCGTCATGGAACGTTGCTTGGAAAATGGCTGAGGTGCTCCCAGACTAGTCCACACCATGGTCCGACACCACCATTGTTCCTGCAGTTGCCAATTTATATTTCTCACATCTAAATTTACCTAACGTATTCACAATGTGCTTTACATTTTATTTATTGCTGGCAAATACAGTTTCAGCTATTGGCTCATACTAACCTTGATAGTTATTACCCCTCTCCCCCACTGAGACCCAAGGGTAATAGGGCATTGTAATGCATTAACATATTATTTTCTGTAAAAGTTATCACTTATATGACACTGCTTATGATATGTACTGTGCATCTATCTCAATACAAATGATTGACAAAAAAAATCAACAAAAACCACAAGACCTTTTTATACATATATTATACATTTTAGAGTTTTTTCCCCTCACATTTTGTCTTTTATAGGTTTATGTTGTTGTATCATTGGGTTAGGGGTTGATTACAGAGAATTAAGTGGGCAGGTCCAGATCAGGAGGCTGTGGCGTACATACTGCAGTCGCAGCTGCGACCGGGCCTGCCACTCTAGGGAGCCTGGCCGCCCCCTGCCCGCCACCATGTGTTGCGGCCCTGGCCCACGCGGTATTACTGCCGGGGCCGCACGTTAAGGGGACCATCGGGTGTCCTATGCTGTTAGGGCCACCCGATGGCTATGGATTTGTATGTATGTGTGTGTGTACAGTGGTGTACATACAGGGTTCGCAGCTGTGTAACCGCCAGGGGGGGCACACGGATCAGTTTTCGCACCGGGGCCCCATGGATCGTGTGTACGCCATTGTCAGTAGGTGTAATTTACAAACACATGGGGCAGAGCTGAATTCTAAGGGTAAACTTCAAAACCTCACTAGCCACCACAGCATACCTTACAACTTTGGCAGTCCACAAATATGGATACTGGTGGGATGGAGGTAAATGAGGACGCCAGTGATGCAATTGCATTACTGCCTCTACCCAGAAGGTCTGTACACATTAGTGGCAGGTCAATGCGGTGTGAATACACCCCATGCTGCTTGCCAGTATTGCAAGGCCAGTCCATTCAGGGCAGACCTTGCAGGGAGCACTGTTCTAGTGCTCCCTACATAGTCCTAGTGCTCTGAACATAGCTTTAGTGCTTCTAATGATGTGTTTACGCGATGATTTTTGGAGACAGTTCCCTGGGGAGCTAAATTGGGACGAGGAGACAGGACCCAAAAATCTGGACTGGCCAGCCTAAATCTGGACTGTTGTGAGGCATGCCACAGTACTGATGAGTTTTATTATAAATTGCTCTTCCTCTTTAGCCCTTAATTTGTATCATAATTAAAAAACTGTTACCCTGTCATTCTTCCAGGATCCAAAGTAAGTTACACCAGCAGTACTTCGATGGACTCCTCTTCCATTTCTCTTCAGTGATCCAGAAGGTGACCATGTACATTCGCCATCTTTAATGTGAGCCATAAAAGTGTTTGTTATTTAATTAAACTTAAAGTAGATTTAAAAATTGGGCACCCCCCACCATCTCCCCTGCCACCAGAAGCTCAAGACACTGAACTAAGCACAGCTGTGCAGAGCCTTGGTGGCGGCATGCTCTGGGAGACCACCAAAGCACTCTTGGCAGCATAACACACTACAGTTTGCTGATGGCTATAGTTGTTATGGTGCCTGTAGTGCCCCATGTAAAGATATCTCTCATCTTTCATCCCCCAAAAAAGAGGGAAAGCAATTAAGAAATACCCATAATGGGCATTCATTTAGAAGGATGTTATGTACATAAAATGAAAAAGAGCTAGGTATCAGAAAGACACATGGTAGGTTGTGTCATGGTAGGCTACTTTACAACAACAAAAAAAGCATTTAAAACATATGTACCATAAAAAAATAAATAAATAACAGACGTTTTAGATACATGCTGAGTTATTTTAGAATTGTTAGGTTATGTAGACAACTCTCATCAAATTTTCATTGCTCATTTTTAAATGTTTATTACATTTAATTAAACTTTTGTAAAAAAAAATCTATTTTTTTTTTTATTTATTTTTAGAAGATTTCACTTGTATGTGGGTGAACAGCTATGTTTGCAATCCTGTTGGGTCAGACTCTACTGTTTTCTGAGCAATTGTTGCTCAAACTAACTTGCCTGCACCTGCAGTTTCACACACAGTAATCACAGCAACAAGCAAGTTAGGTTGAGCAGAGTTTGTCACATAACAATAGAGTCTTACCCAACATGGCTGTTAAGCCAGATAAAAAGTGATTTAAAAAAAAATCAATATACATCAATAAAAAAAATTTTTTAAAATCACTAAACAACTTTATTCACTCTCTCGAACCGCTTAAACATCCGTGGAAAATAATTTAAAACCGCCTATGCCAATTATCTGCTCTTGACTGTGACCAGCCCTTCAAACTCTGTACCACTACTCCTAACCGCACTACAAGACTATGCTGTAGTCTTAGGCTATAAATTAAATATAGATAAGACAGAAGTCCTACCTATTCAATTTGACCCAGCGACCATAGACACCCTTCAAAAACAATATCCACTTAATTTCCAAGCCACTACAATTAAGCTTAGGCACTGCCTGTAGACCTCTCCTGAACTTATGATTTGAACTACACTACTCTGATTGAGAAAGCAATACAAAATTTAAAGACCAATATCCTGGCTAGGCTGTTCAGCCTCATTAAAGATGAACTTACTACTGCGGTTTCTATACTTCTTCCAAGCTCTGCCAATTCCCTTTGCAATACCTGACTTTAAAATGCTACAAACAAACACTGACAAATTCATTTGGGCCAATAAAAGAACTAGGATCAAATGCCAAACTCTCTATGTTCCAAACAAAGCAGGAGGTTTCGGACTACCACACTTTATCCAGTATTTCGACACCGCCCAACTGGCCAAGACTCAGAACCTTCATGCCTCATATGGCTTCAAAAATGGGTGGACTTGGAGCATATGATATTTGGGGTATTTCCACGTCCCAACCCACTCACAACTTTCAATTTTTTTCGCTAAGTCCAGATCCGGAGCTTCCTCAACACATTCACTTACAAACTAGCAAGCACAACCCCCTTAACTCCTTTTGACTCCTTCAATCTAAAAAGGTCAAATCCCCACATTATATGCCCTCATCACTAAGAAATCACGGGAAAGCTCTGTATCCTATATCAGACAGGCAGACACTGAAAGATCTCGCTCCTGACCTCCCGAATAAATCCCTCCCATTCCTTGACCTCATCTCCCCCCCCCCTCTTCCAGCCTCTCACTTTCTTCCTCAACACTTTTTTCTCTCTCTCTCTTCCTCAAAACCTAATTCAAGGGCAAGACATCCTCTGAATACCGTATCAGTAATGGTATGTACATCCTACCCCACTACGTGCAGGGGTTCTCAGTGCACTAACTCCTCTTACCAAACTCCACAACTCCAGAACGCACCGAGTCACCCAAATCCAAAAACTTACGAAGGCAGATAACTCCGCTCTGGGCTTGCAATAACAATAGAGAACGGTTGGTCCTCGCAGTTTCTTTCTTTGTTATCCCCCACAATACCTACCTCATAATATAGGAGGTGTTTCTACTGAGACTATGAATTCCGACAAACTGTTACCAATGCTGAGGAACCCTCTTCCTCCTACGACACTGACAAGTCCTTACCGACTTCCAAATTGCCGATCATGTCTTTATATAACAGGGTTCTGCACTATGTTATTATATTACAATGTTTTTTATGTTTTTCTTCTTTTTTATACATTACGTAAACTTGAGATGTGTCATAGCAATAAAAAAAAAATTAAAAGTGAAAAATGTAATGACAGTTGTCCTTTAAGTTTTGCATTCAAGATAGAATAGGAAAGGGTCCATTGACCGCACATCTTACCATAAGCGTCTCCATTTGGGAACACAAATGAAATCTGGAAGACTTCAGGAGCTGTACGAAAAATACCAGATGTAAAATTATATATTAAATCTGAATGGGTAGCATATACGTGGAACACAATACACTTTGAGCATACTTAGCCATGATAATCTGCTAATCATTTTAGAAGGTAATACACAAATTGTATTTACTGAGTAAATGTCAAGGTAGGAACAGAATATCTGAAATATCAGCTCTACGGTGTTAATGTTCCTTTAGAATTTGATGATAAGTGTAGGCAATTTTCAGAAAAACAACAATGCATCAATATTGTTAAACATACAGGCAGTCCTATAGGCTAAACCTTCATAAACCCAGGTAAGGGGTAGGCAACCTTTTAGTAGAACTGTGCCAAAACAAGATCTTGGCACACCAGTCCTAATTTGTTAACCTTAGGTGTGTATGTTGCTGTATTCTGCTTGTGTTATTTATGGGTGCTACAGTTGCTGTGTAGTGTTGTATATGTTTGTATGCAAGCTGTTATATTGTATATTGTCATGAGTAGTTTGTGGAATTGTGATGATACATTACATAGTGTGTTTGGTGGTGGTGGTGTGTGTGTGTGCATGTGTGGTAATGCTTGAGGCTGCTTGTTCAGTTGTGTGCGTGGATTCTCAGTGGTGTTGTATTTGTAGGGACTGTGGTTGTTTGTGTGTAGGCTGTTTGTATTAATTACACATGGAGAAGGCTTATTCTGCTGCTCAGTGTATATTTAGAGGCGTGGGTATCTTCCTTGTGCTCCAGTGAGGACCGTGTTGGCCAGGTCAAGGTCAGGAGCTATGATAACTGCTGTGGGCTGCTCTACTTCAGTGTAGATCCCGTTTACAAGTGCAGGATAAAAAGTGAACTGAAATCATTTCCACCAAATGCAGCAATGTGTAAATTGAGGATTGTCCCTCACCACCTGCAATTAGCACTTGGTTTGCACTAGCAGATATCTGAAGTCCCAGTGGGACTCCTGATAGGCCAGAGCCTGTTTGGCTCTGGAAGCCTTATGTGATGTGTAAAGACACCTCCAGTGCCATGCAATACGTTGCTGATCCATGACCTAGGTCTTTCCACTAGAGAGAGCAGACAATACAATGTGTCCTATCAAACCAGATGGTCCACTTGTGCCAGCAAAGCCAGTAAAGTCCTCCCATGTAAAAAATATTGTAATATTGGACTTCACTGAAGCTAGAGGCATGCCCCTGCAATTGGATACACAGGATCTGGTTGTGTATTAGCATCCAGGTTGGCCTTCAGCCAAGGCTCCTAGTGGGTTTAGACTATTACTCATCATCCTGAAACTAGAGGGAGTTGCCAGCTTCCTCCTGCAGTGTCCAGTGGTGAACTTGCTTGCTGGCTGTCTCAGAAAGCTGTCTTTGCATCCTCTGCACATTATTCCTCTTGCCTGCAGCCTTTTAAGTCTGCCTATATAAAGCCAAGCTGAAAGGAAATAGAGCTGTCTGTATGTAGACTGACATCATTCAGTTCAAAGTTTATTCCAAACCTTTGCTGTACTATGTCTAGACTGAAGCAATGGAAAATGCAGACCAACTCCAAAAGTGCAATTCCACTATTTGTGCCCTGGTGTCTTGCTTCTGGGGACACCAGAGAAAAGTCTGAATAGGCACAACGTGAGTTTATCATTAAACGTGCCTACGCAAAATTAACACTGGGCTTTTCTGCCCATACAAGAGCTCTCTCTGGTATTTGGAAGGCAGATCGGTAGTAAATTACGATAGTAAAGTCGAGAAAGAAGAATGTTTTAAGTATATATATATAATAAAAAAATTCCTACGATTACTAGATGCGTGTTTTTTTGCCCATGTTACCTTGAGATAGTATGAGACATTAGTATGCAAGACATTATCAATCTCCATTCTCGCTATAATAACCTGTCACTAGAAGGAGGCCAATGTCGCTTCCTTGGAGAAAATTATCTTTATAGTCAGGTGCCTGTAGGCACAAAATTCTAAGGCACCCCCTGCTCCCCAACCCCAAAATAAAGCAGATAAATTAAATAAAGTGAATTTAAGGTCTAGTCTGTAAATGCTAGAGTTTGAAGGATTATTTGAAGAGTATTCACCTTACTATGACTAATGATATGAGAGCTGTAGGAGTGATTACAGAGCGCTTCCCCTGCTTCTCCTGCAATGCATTTCATTTGTGAGAGGTTACTAGAGGGCAGATGGATAGTGATCCCTTCCATGTCAAGTCACAAACTGACATTGAAGGATCTGGGACAGCACTGAATTATACAGCCTCTATAACTGTTCCTGCAGCTCTGCTATCAAGCATAGGATGCTGAATGAGCCAAAGAGGACACTGGCCAAAGTTCCTGGTACCTATTTCTCCTCACCTGCCTATTTAAGCTCAAAAATGACCATTTAAAGGATTGATCTGGAATAGAAATGTAGGAGTGGGGAGAGTGAGGATGGAATGTCATAGGGTTAAAACACTGCAACACAAATGAAGGGGGGTGGGGGGGTCTTTTAAGACTACTGCCTACTTTATTTCAGGAGTGGAGGACTGGAGACTGGGGGTGCCCTCCAATCAGCCAGTATAGGTATTTTCCCCCTTCCCTCATATAGGTATAGTACCAAATTAGTTTAGTTTGCCTAGATCGTTGGTTTGCAGCTGTCAGAGTGTTAGGCCAGACTGTGAGTTCCAGTCTGTACTGGGTATAATACCCTGTTGCTACTCTTGCTAATTAATAAAGTGAAACTTTCCTTAACCTTATCACTGCTCTGTTTCTTTTCATTGCTGCTTTGCTTATTATTCCATTATACAGGCAGTGTATATCACATTGCAGCAACATTGAGGAGATTTTTTTACATTATGTTGTTGGTTCTGTATGTATATATTTTTTTGTTTTTTGCTTGTATATATTTACTTAACTTTTATTAGTATAGATAAAAACTAAGTTTTATTTACTCTTGGGATGTGTTTAGAAAATATTTAGATCATAGAAGTCTTTCTGAGTTTGATATCTTGAACCATATACTCATTTTCCACACCCCTCCTTTTTTATTTTACTTAGTTCACTATTTAGGGGTTATGCCCCATTTTTGGAATGCTTGGCTCCAATCCCTATTGAATTATTAGTACTTGGACAACTCTCACAATATAAAGGATATAGGAGTTACTGATCAAAGCATCTTCATGGCTCTTTGCCTAACACCACAACCAATATTCTTGAATCATTTCTACCCCTCCCTACATTATGGGGTACACTGCTGAGCCCTGCTTCATTGTAGCACCAGGCGATAAGCATGAACACAACAGACAGTGTAATAACATAAATAACTATATTATAAGCTTATATTAATTAGCACATAGTGTAATAACATAAATAAACATATTACACGTGTATATTAATCATCGTATAGTGTAATGCCATAAATAACCATACTATAAGTTTATATTAATTAGCAGGTAGTGTAATGAGATAAATAACCATATTATAAGTTTATATTAATTAGCACATAGTGTAATAAAATAAATAACCATATTATAAGTTTATATTAATTAGCAGGTAGTGTAATGAGATTAATAACCATATTATAAATTTATATTAATTAGCAGGTAGTGTAATGAGATTAATAACCATAGTATAAATTTATATTAATTAGCAGGTAGTGTAATGAGATTAATAACCATATTATAAGTTTATATTAATCAGCAGGTAGTGTAATAAAATAAATACCCATATTATAAATTTATATTAATTAGCAGGTAGTGTAATGAGATTAATATCCATATTATAAGTTTATATTAATTAGCAGGTAGTGTAATGAGATTAATACCCATATTATAAGTTTATATTAATAAGCAGGTAGTGTAATGAGATTAATACCCATACTATAAGTTTATATTAATTAGCAGGTAGTGTAATGAGATTAATAACCATACTATAAGTTTATATTAATCAGCAGGTAGTGTAATGAGATTAATATCCATATTATAAGATAATACCCATATTATAAATTTATATTAATTAGCAGGTAGTGTAATGAGATTAATAACCATATTATAAGTTTATATTAATTAGCAGGTAGTGTAATGAGATTAATAACCATATTATAAGTTTATATTAATTAGCAGGTAGTGTAATTAGATTAATTTCCATATTATAAGTTTATATTAATCAGCAGGTAGTGTAATGAGATTAATAACCATATTATAAGTTTATATTAATCAGCAGGTAGTGTAATGAGATTAATAACCATATTATAAATTTATATTAATTAGCAGGTAGTGTAATGAGATTAATATACCCATATTATAAGTTTATATTAACCAGCAGGTAGTGTAATGAGATTAATAACCATATTATAAGTTTATATTAATTAGCAGGTAGTGTAATGAGATTAATAACCATATTATAAGTTTATATTAATTAGCAGGTGGTGTAATGAGATTAATAACCATATTATAAATTTATATTAATAAGCAGGTAGTGTAATGAGATTAATAACCATATTATAAGTTTATATTAATTAGCAGGTAGTGTAATGAGATTAATAACCATATTATAAGTTTATATTAATTAGCAGGTGGTGTAATGAGATTAATAACCATATTATAAGTTTATATTAATAAGCAGGTAGTGTAATGAGATTAATAACCATATTATAAGTTTATATTAATTAGCAGGTAGTGTAAGGTTAATAACCATATTATAGTTTATATTAATCAGCAGGTAATGTAATGAGATTAATACCCATATTATAAATTTATATTAATAAGCAGGTAGTGTAATGAGATTAATACCCATACTATAAGTTTATATTAATTAGCAGGTAGTGTAATGAGATTAATAACCATACTATAAATTTATATTAATCAGCAGGTAGTGTAATGAGATTAATATCCATATTATAAGATAATACCCATATTATAAGTTTATATTAATTAGCAGGTAGTGTAATGAGATTAATAACCATATTATAAGTTTATATTAATCAGCAGGTAGTGTAATGAGATTAATAACCATATTATAAGTTTATATTAATCAGCAGGTAGTGTAATGAGATTAATAACCATATTATAAATTTATATTAATTAGCAGGTAGTGTAATGAGATTAATACCCATATTATAAGTTTATATTAACCAGCAGGTAGTGTAATGAGATTAATAACCATATTATAAGTTTATATTAATTAGCAGGTAGTGTAATGAGATTAATAACCATATTATAAGTTTATATTAATTAGCAGGTGGTGTAATGAGATTAATAACCATATTATAAATTTATATTAATAAGCAGGTAGTGTAATGAGATTAATAACCATATTATAAGTTTATATTAATTAGCAGGTAGTGTAATGAGATTAATAACCATATTATAAGTTTATATTAATTAGCAGGTGGTGTAATGAGATTAATAACCATATTATAAGTTTATATTAATAAGCAGGTAGTGTAATGAGATTAATAACCATATTATAAGTTTATATTAATTAGCAGGTAGTGTAATGAGATTAATAACCATATTATAAGTTTATATTAATCAGCAGGTAGTGTAATGAGATTAATACCCATATTATAAGTTTATATTAATAAGCAGGTAGTGTAATGAGATTAATACCCATACTATAAGTTTATATTAATTAGCAGGTAGTGTAATGAGATTAATAACCATACTATAAATTTATATTAATCAGCAGGTAGTGTAATGAGATTAATAACCATATTATAAATTTATATTAATTAGCAGGTAGTGTAATGAGATTAATATCCATATTATAAGATAATACCCATATTATAAGTTTATATTAATTAGCAGGTAGTGTAATGAGATTAATATCCATACTATAAGTTTATATTAGTTAGCAGGTAGTGTAATGAGATTAATAACCATATTATAAGTTTATATTAATAAGCAGGTAGTGTAATGAGATTAATATCCATATTATAAGTTTATATTAATTAGCAGGTAGTGTAATGAGATTAATATCCATACTATAAGTTTATATTAGTTAGCAGGTAGTGTAATGAGATTAATAACCATATTATAAGTTTATATTAATAAGCAGGTAGTGTAATGAGATTAATATCCATATTATAAGTTTATATTAATTAGCAGGTAGTGTAATGAGATTAATATCCATATTATAAGTTTATATTAATAAGCAGGTAGTGTAATGAGATTAATATCCATATTATAAGTTTATATTAATAAGCAGGTAGTGTAATGAGATTAATATCCATATTATAAGTTTATATTAATTAGCAGGTAGTGTAATGAGATTAATATCCATATTATAAGTTTATATTAATAAGCAGGTAGTGTAATGAGATTAATATCCATATTATAAGTTTATATTAATAAGCAGGTAGTGTAATGAGATTAATATCCATATTATAAGTTTATATTAATTAGCAGGTAGTGTAATGAGATTAATATCCATATTATAAGTTTATATTAATTAGCAGGTAGTGTAATGAGATTAATATCCATATTATAAGTTAGTATCAGGGTCAGCAGGCAGTCTGCCCTGCAGTGAGCTCTCACCAGGCTGCTCCATGGCCGCCTCCATCCTCGCTCTCTAATGACAGCTAGCGAGCATGGTTGCCGCGGAGACAGAAATCTGTAAACAAACATCTGATAGGCGAGCCAAAGCGGACATTCTGCTGATGGACGTCTACACCAGCCAATCGCAAGAGGGCAAAGAGCCAGCAGCTGGAGGAAGCACGTGGTGATACAGGAAGAGACGCCGGTGTGGGCTGGAATAGAGTGTGAGTACTGTTCTCTTTGTATGTCTCTGGCCTGTATGTTCCTGTCTGAATTAGCTTTTTATTTATTAAACTTGGCATATATAATTGCTTCTGTGTCTGAGATCTGCTTAGATAAGTGGTTTACAGCTGAGCATCTTGGGACATGTAGTACACAACACCTGGAGTGACATGTACTAGCACCACTTCATCTCATGTGCCCTGTGATTTAAATCACTGTGGCTGTAACATAGTTGTATACATAGTGATGCTATCTAGACTGAAAGTTCATTTGGACAGGGTCCTCCTCTGCCTATTGTCTCTGTATCATTTTGTAAATGTCTCATTTATTGTTAAATTTCTCCCTCTCATTTTATTGTAAAGTGCTGCAGAATAAGTGAGCGCGATAATAAATACCAATAATAAGGATAATTATAAGTGATGCATGTGCTGGCTATGTGAAGGCATTTTAGATTGCTGTATATAAAACATATACAGACATAAGGTTTGACGAAATGCTCAGATTGACTGACTGTATTGGAATTTCACTGAAATTCCAACCCAGTCACCGGGTATCCTGAGTAAAAGTAGGGACTACTTTGTCTTGGTATTTTTCTGCTGTCTGACAAAGTTTGACATGAGGCAGAGCTACCGCTGTCAAACCTTTTTATTTCCCCCAGCTGTCACCAATGACGCTGCAGGAAAATGAGCTTTTTCTACGGAGGATCCCTTTACTTTTGTGCATGCGTGAAAGTATAGGGCTGACGTTGGCTCCTGGCAGGTGAAGCTGATGAGGAGCATACTGAAGAGGATGGAGTGCTCACAAGCTACAGGTTCAGGTAAGTAAAACTCACCATTGCCTGCCCCCGGCTACTGAACCCCCATTGGCTATGTCACCATCAGGGGTCTTTGCAAAATTTCACGAGACGCTGACTGTTCCGCTTTAATGAAAATTTGAATTGCAAAATTTAACCTCAGATAGCCAAGTTGTGAACTTTAGATGAGTTGGAGAATGTTTCTGCATCAGATATTTTGACCTAGATTATAGAATCTGTTTTTTCATTTTCTTCAATTTGGAGTTTAGTGAATAACCCTCATTGTCATGCTACACGTGCCTTTTTTATATTGGATCATGCTAAAGGTTTGTTTTGTTTATTTTTCTTCAAATGGTGTGTTTAATAAATCTGTAATATCCCTATGGGTACATAGTGAACTACTCAATAAAAAAAAGTCAGATAGTGATGATTAAACCAACCCTTTTTTTTTTTTTTTGGAGAATACAAGAGAGGTGTTACGTGCCCTAAATAAGTGAATCATTTAAACTTACTTAAAACACTTGCAATTTTAGAAGCTGGTTTTGAAAAGTTGTTTTTTCTTATCAAATAGACATTAAGCATATAGTATTTATTGAAAAAATACATTAAAACAGATGGGATGATGGCCACTGGGGTTTATTTACTAAACTGGGAATCGTGGAGAAACATCAACTGCTCTAATCACAATGAGAATTGTCAGAAAGGTAAATATCATATTTTAAACCAAAATAGCTGAACTGGAAGCATAGATAAGTTTTTGGCCTTGAGTTTAAAATTCACTTTGAATTCCAGACCGTTGTCACTGTAATATATAACCCTGACTGGATCTTGTTTTTTTTCAAAACTATTTATTACATTTGTATCATGTATGAACAGGAACAGATGGATTTTCCTGTTCGTAGGAAAGGAAAACCAAACAAGGGCGGCGGCAGAAAACCTCGGGGTGGAAGAGGTGGTTCTGGTGGAAGAGGTGGTTCTGGTGGAAGAGGTGGTTCTGGTGGAAGGGGAAGTTCCAGGGCACAAGCAGGGGGTGGAGGAGGCGGCAGCAAAAAGAGCTCCGCTAAAGCTTGGGATGATGGCGATGACATCTGCTTCTCAAGCAAGCCAATGGTCGCTTCAAGGTAAGGTCAAGTGATCTGATGAGCATGCCTGTCCATGAATGCAGTCTGAGGAGGTAAAAGGTAGAAATAAGACGGCAAAAGCAAGCAAAAAAAACTATAAAACCAAAACCTCTACTTTTAATAATATCACTAGTAAACCTATACTCTTAATAACCAGCACATTTGTATTTTCCCCCCAGAAGGTAGATTAAGCTTATTATTTTATTTTCTATAAAGTTTAGTCTTTTCCTTCTTTTTTTAATTTAATTTATTTTATATTGTACTAAAATGTGTGGATAACTACATTAGCCAATTAGAGAGATTTAAACTAGTGCTTTAGATCTATCTTGCCATCCAAAGATGCTTTGGATTGCAAGATGTATTGAGATCACTGGTTTAAATCCCTTTTACTATCAGCCTATAATTGCCATCGAAGTACAGCAAGATGTTTTCTCCCATTATTTTCCACTGGTTCAAAGTACATGACCACTGAATTCAAGTATAGAAGCAGTCTGCAGTGCGGGCTATGGTATTTAAACCCTTTGAGTTAGGCAAATCATCTAATATCTTGAGTCTGGGAATGTCACCTCTTAATGTTTTACCATTTAAAAAAAAAAAAAAATTTTTGCATTGTTTTGTTTTATTTTTACAATGCAGACCTAGCTATGCTCCTAGGCGTACATCACAACCTCGCATTAACTCTGCGGCCAGCACACCACTTCAGACTTTGCACATGACCACTGAAAATCAGGAGCGGCTCAAGGCCCTTCTACGTGATCTCCAAGGAAATGAATTGGATGCAGTTACTGAGTAAGTTGTCTTCTATGTAGATTGTGTTTACTAGTAATTTCTCTGTAAAGAGATCAATATAATCATTCAAACGTTGGTGAAAGAATAAAACCATGGAGAGTGCGGACACCAGGGAAGACTCTCCTCATACCTACACATCATTCCTTAACTTTCTTCTTCTCACCCTACAACACATTATATTTCTTGTTACTCTCATATGTCTCTCAGGGATATGTCACTAACCTGACGACTGAAAGCAACATCTGCCTGACTATATCTAGGGGGTCGAGCACCAAATGTGGAACATGCCCCACACAAACACACTAGATAATGTCCTGCAAACAATTACTGAAAATGCTCTTTTGTGCTGTATTTGTGCAAATAACATGTACGCTAACTATGCCTTAAACTGATATCGGAGTGTAAAAGCTTTGAAGTTATGGGAAACCTCCAATGTATTGTTCTGAAGACTAACATATGTTGTAACACGTAATACTGCTTTCCATTGAGGCCTGCGAGCCTAATTCTTTTTCTTCAATAAAAACAGATTTGCAAAAAAAAAAAAGGAATAAAACCATATATTTTGAAATAAGTTTGATCCTTTTTTAGAAGAAATCTACAGCTAATATACTAGCTTTGCATTTCTGAATGTAGTGTAGTATCCTCTTTCTATGTATGTATTTATAGGGAAACTATCGTGCCAGGAGAACTAACTTTGTCACGGCCCACCCGTGGTGCAGAAGGGGTTAATATCTCCTTCAGTCACTTACCTTAGTCCAGCCCCGATGTCCCTCGGCGCTGGCTCAGCTCCGCTCCGCCCACGTCCAGCGGGGGAGACCTAATGCGCATGTGTGGCAATGGCCGCACTCGCATTATGATTTTCCCCATAGGAAATAATTATTCAATGCTTTCCTGTGGGGATTCTGGTGCCCTGGAAGCATGCATAGCATGAAAACGTCCAGCGTTGTTTAGGCGACCAAAAGTCGCCTTCAAGCTCGGAGGTCCGTGTACTGGCTGTCTGGTAGACATCCAATAGAGGAGGAGTTAACCCTGAGAGGTAATTATTGCAGTTTGTAAAAACTGCAATAATTACAACTCTAGGGTTAAGGGTGCTGGGAGTTTGCACCCAGACCACTTAAATGAGCTGAAGTGGTCTGTGTGCCTACAGTATCCCTTTAACATGCAAATGCTAATACAGCAAGAGAAATACCATATCAACAAACAGTATTTCTAATATAAATCTAAGTTTTCTTTTAAAGAGTACTGCAGAAATGGTTTAGTGTAAAACAGTATCCAGTCAAGAAAACTACTCCCCAGTCAAATGATGTAAACACATAGAAATGTTTACTTGTATAATTAAAAGGACACTATAGTCACCAGAACCACTACAGCTTAAGGTAGTTGTTCTGGTGTCTATAGCCTGTCCCCTTTGATTCAATGCATCTTTACAAGTAGATGCTGATTGGACCAGAGCAGCATTTTTCCGCTCATGTTCAGTAGCCTCCCAATGCTTCCCTATGGGAAAACATTGGATTTGCCGAGATCATCAAGATTGATGATTTCAGCCATAGAGGCGGATTCATCCACAGTGTTACCAGTGCAGCATGAGAAAGGTGAGTTTAAACACTCTTTTATTGCACAGAGGGGGAGTCTAAATAGTTAAACACTGTAGTTGAGTCTTTCCTGTGTGGCTTTTCTGGTTGCACTTAAAGGGATACTATAGTGCCAGGAATACAAAGCTGCGTTCCTGGCACTATAGCTCCCTCTGTTTCTCCTCCCACCCAGGGAATAAAGTGTTAAAAACCCTTTATCTTACCGGTGTATGTCGGCACGGAGTCGTGGCTCTGCCTACTCCTCTGTCCTGCAAAGAGCGGGTGCATTAGACCTCTCCATAGGAAATGCTTTCCTGTGGGGAAAAGTTTGATGCTGGATGTCTTCATGCAGAGCGTGAGGACGTCTAGCGTCAGATACCGGACCAAAGGCTTGTTACGATGCATGAAGCCCTCTAGTGGCTATCTAGTAGACTGCAATGTAACCATTGCAATTACTCTGGAACTGCAATGTTTAAAATTGCAGCACTAAGTGCAAAAGGGCCACTGCACCCTGACCACTTCAATGAGCTGAAGTGGTCTGGGTGCCTGTAGTGTTCTTTTAAAGGGACACTATAGTCACCAGAACAACTACAGCTTATTGAATTTGTTCTGGTGAGTAGAATCATTCCCTTCAGGCTTTTTGCTGTAAACACTGTCTTTTCAGAGAAAATGCAGTGTTTACATTACATCCTAGGGATAGCTTCACTGGCCACTCCTCAGATAGCTGTTACAGATCCTTCCTGGGTCATTGGATGCATTTTAGGCAGCAAACATGTAGTGTATCCTCCCTCTGCTTGCAGACACTGAACTTTCCTCATAGAGATTCATTGATTCAATTCATCTCTATGAGGAGATGCTGATTGACCAGGGCAGTGTTTGAATCATGCTGGCTCTGCCCCTGATCTGCCTCTTTGTCAGTCTCGGCCAATCCTATGGGGAAGCATTGTGATTGGATCAGGCTACCACTTCTGATGTCAGCAGACTGCTTGTTTTTTCTTGGGGGGTGGGGGGGGCGGAGTTTTGAGGCAAGCAGCATGCAGACCTACAGCTTCTGGCTTAAATGCAGTAAGATGTTGCTATATTTATGGAGGCATGAGGGACCAGGGGGGCTAGATGGTGGTTTTAACACTATAGGGTCAGGAATACATATTTGTGTTCCTGACCCTATAGTGATCCTTTAAAGGTGGATGTTGCAGCTACTCTTATCCAAAGTGAAATTATTTTAGGTCATATAATTTTTTGCTTCAGAATTGATCAAACATGACATTGGTGTGGAAACATTGAAATTGTTTATTACTCCTTCCATAGAGATGTGGGATCTGAGTTAGAAGATGAATATGATGAGCCATGTTCTCAAGATGATGATGATGATGACGAAGATGTAGACTGTGAGAATGATGACCGTGAAGAAGCATGTACCTTTGACTTCTGGTCCTCAGCTACCAAAATTGCTCCAGATCCTTCTACCAAAGTGTTACCGGAAGCAATGATATCAACTTTTGCTATTGGCAAACTGTCTAGGTAAATGTTAAATTCATTGTCAATGTTTTTTTTTTGTAGTATTGTTTTATATATTATCTTCCTTTTATACAAACAGTGTATGTTTAAGAGTTTCTTGTATTTTTCACATTATATTTTCCCCTCCCACATTTTATGCCAGCTAAAAATTTTAATCTGGCTATTAAAATTTCTAAAAACTTTGGGAAAGTCACATACAGGACAAGTATTTTCATTTCTTGCTAAAGGGGAAAAAATACTGGTACCAAAGTAGTCAGGAAAAAATAGAGGACTGTTCGGGGAATTAAATCGAAATGGAAATGGAAAACCTGACCTGTCAGTGACCATAATTTGAATTGTTTTAGACAAAACTAAAATAGCAGCCACATGCTGGTTTTAAAACCAGCTTAGCTTAATAAAAGGAAAAATAGACCAGATCTCTCTCCTTAATGTACATATTTGGATTTCTGTCAAAATGCTCTTTTATATGAGATCAACGACTAATTAAACTTCACTGCCCATTTTACTTAGTAAATGTAGTGTTTATGGCTTACCACAAATATAATACAAATTTTCACATTTTCCTTTGTTTTCCAGGTATGGTTTTGACAGAGAGAGGTGTGTAGTGGCATTACAATCCCATGACAGTGATGTTGGGACATCCCTGGAGCATTTGCTACAGCAGTGTTTTTCAGAAACTTTCGGCATCCAGACAAAGACTCCGAGGGCTGCTTCTGAAGTCAGCATGGAGGATTGCCTAGCGTGCCGGCAGGAAGAGTCTTTTGTTCTGAGCTCAATCTGTGGAGATAAATTTATTGAGAGAATCCCAAACAGAGTATGGACTGTTGGACTAGAGATGGAGTATCTGACAAAAATACTCCAGACTCCCCGTAAACAGGAACGTGCTAAAGATTTGGGGAATAACAACATGTGTAGATTTTTCCAAAGAGGAGAGAACTGCCGCTTTGGATCAAAATGCAGATTTAAGCATACTGCTCCAAAGCAGATTGTCAAGGATGACTCTCACCTTAATGTCTACAGGGATAATAAATATTTGTATGAGCTCGAAATTCGATTTTTGAAAGACAATAAATACCCATACCAGGCACCGCTGATTGCGTTTTACTCTGTCAATGAGAACCTCCAAATGGGATGTCGCCTGCATATAGCAGAGTACCTTTATGAAAAGGCCTTGACCATTGCACAGAGCGGTGAACCTGCAGTATTCTCCCTTGCCAGCTGTTTGGAAGAAGAAGATGAAATAGTCAAGATACTTGCCAACACCCATCACAGATACAGCATCCCACCACCTCTATTTACAGCCCCCACGGAAACCAAGAAAAATCCACCCATAACCATCAACAAACCAATTATTCCAGAGAAACAATCTACTCCAAACCGTTCATCAGAAGGTATGTACATCACTGCCATGTTATATTTAAATTTCCTTTTCTAATTGTTTGTGTCAATAATACCAATTGCTGTAAATTGTTCTGATGGCCTTCTAAATATTAATAGGGAGTGCATGAACAAGCTTTGTTTGTTTGTATATTATGTTAGAAAAGGGCAAACATGTTACAAATATTTTAACAATAGATTAAGAGGTGTTGGGAACTAACTGACCTAGCAGGCACACATCATACAAGTACTTGTAAGCCAGGCAAATTTCAGTGTTGCATGTTTTTCACATTTGCTTTGACCTCACTGAGCAAAGACCATCATCACAGGGAAATTAAGCATTGTCTGTGAAAGGATGCTGAGGGTTTGCACATATCGAGAAAAGAAGCGATGCAAGTGTTGTTTTTTTTGTTTTGTTTTTTAAAGATCGATAAACGTATGAGTGCTGGCATATCCGTCTGCCTCCCATTGCTGAAATCTTACTATATATTTAAGTATCCGCTCATTATCATTTAATTAAACAATGACCTGGCGCCTCACCTATCATTATTATAATAAACGTTGTTTTTAATCTAAGCGATGTGCCTATAATTTCAGCGCTTTTTAAAAATCACAGCAGTTATAAACATGGATAGTGAACATTACCTAGGCAAAGAGCCGTGTGTTTTTTTAAATTTTTATATGCCATGTAGTGTCCCTTTAACACCATAGAGAGTTTGACAGTGACATTAAAATATGCATCAATTGGTTTTGATTTTACTGTTTAAGTTCATAGCCTATTCAGAAGTACATTTGTCAACTCAGTAAACTATTTGAACCACACTAAAAGGGTTATTCACATAATGAAAACCACACTGACTTGGAGCATTTATGTAATTTGCCCTTTTTGCCTTAGTTTTGAAATCTACCCCTATAAGCTACAACTACTTTTTATGAGAAAGTGGAAATTAAGCCCAGGTGAACCTTGAAGCAGGCCTAGACTGGCCATACCAATGTCTGTATTCTCCATATATGGCACTGGCCCACTGTGCTAAGTTATGCTGAGCCTCGGGCATCCTGTGTTTATGAACTGAGAGAGCCCAGAGTGGATGCATTATGTGGACACATACTTCAAAGATACAGAACGTGTGCTGGTGTGGCTGCAACCTATACAATGAGCCACGATTCAACGCAACTATCAACTATCCATTCTAGAGAGCAACACGACATTCTCAGCTCTATCCATTCTAGAGAGCAACACGACATTCTCAGCTCTATCTATTCTAGAGAGCAACACGACATTCTCAGCTCTATCCATTCTAGAGAGCAACACGACATTCTCAGCTCTATCCATTCTAGAGAGCAACACGACATTCTCAGCTCTATCCATTCTAGAGAGCAACACGACATTCTCAGCTCTATCCATTCTAGAGAGCAACACGACATTCTCAGCTCTATCCATTCTAGAGAGCAACATGACATTCTCAGTGCTGTCTACTCTAGAGAGCATTACGACATAAGCAGCCTTATAAACTCTAAAGAGTAGCATGACGTTGTCAGCCATAGAGACTTTCACATGTCAATATTTCCCTTTTCAGTGAAGAAGGAACCAAAAATGATAAAGACAGAGGTAAATAAATCGACCTGTACAGAAGAGATTGATGACTTGGACTTGGAAACTGTGGTGGTCGAAAATGAAAGCTATGTTAATCTAAAGAAAAAACAGACCAAGAAATACAACTGGTCCCCCAAGTCTTTCCATATTGAGAACGCCAAAATCTGCAAAAACTTCCGTGTCAAGCAGGTATCTTATCTTAACCTGAGCTGTTGATGAATATAAACTGGGTTAAATAAAACTATGCAGTAAAATACCTCCTAGCACTGCCTGAACTCTTGCATGTAATTTGTTTTGCAATTAAAATGTTATTGAGAAGATGGCATGCAATAAACCGTAATAAAATAGTGACAGAAACCCCATATAAATGAGAATATAAACCTGGAAGTACATCAAAATGGAGAATATATGGGGAGAGTCCCAGTATTAAAGATTAATAACTATGAAAACTCAAAATAATGTTATTACCTGTAAAGCAAAGCAGGGATTTGAAGGGGGGGGACGGGATGCACAGAAAAAAAATGGCCATGTAAAAATTTTTTTTTTTTTTTTTTTTAAACTTTGAAAACTATTCAATCCTTGATTGATATAGCTCTGCCTCACCCAATCTCTGCACTTCATTCTAGGTCTTTGTTTTTCTTCTCTTATTCTTTTTCCATTTTATTCATTGTATATGCTGTAATTGATTTTTGTAACATGGGTAATGTTGCCTATTTTCTTTAGTCCAACAAACGCTACCAGGCAATGCTGCAAGAGAGGCTGAAGCTTCCAGCATGGGAGAAACAAGACACAATTCTTCAACTACTATCTAGGCACCAGGTTCTGGTTGTGAGTGGAATGACTGGGTAAGAAGCCTAACTCTTGTCTTGTAGTTAGTATAATGCTGTGATTTAATGGGGGAACTTACAGTTTCATGTAAAATATTTCCATTCAGGGACCAACCCTGTTAATAATAATGAGTAGAGAATATTGGCTGCCGCATCTATTTTTATACACACTTGGTGTTGTGATTTACTTTTCTCCATTCCTTTCTGCCACATTCTTCTCAGATGTATAGGGCATCTATTTTTTTTTTTTTAGTTTGTCGAAACCTAAGGTGGAATTTTTGGATGTCATCTGAACCTCAAGATGGAACTGTAGGCCATAATAAATGGCATTATGGCCATTGAAGAGGATGTAAGGAGCGTCTGAGTGGCACAAACGTCAACAGATGCCACCGCTATTAGTTCTGTACAGAAACACTGTGCAGATCTGGCTGCATGAATGGCCAATTTAGAGGACAGGGCTAAAGCCAAGAATGTGAGGATCAGGGAGATCCCCAAGGCTATTGCAACAGAAGAGCTTCCTCACTATGTTTGGCGGCTCCTTTCCACTCAGATGACCGTGAAGCTGGTTAAACAAACAGCAAGAGATGTTTTTTATTTTTTTTGGCTTCCTAAGGCCAAGAAGGCACCACAAGATGCCTCAAGGGATGTGTTGCTCCACTTTATTTGGGACTCTGATAAGAGTGCCAATATTGGGGCCACCAGAAAATACATGAAAAGGCCTGCAGGGACATACTATACTCACCAGAACAACTACGTTAAGCTGTAGTTGTTCTAGTGACTATAGTGTCCGTTTTTAAGTATATATTGTTTTTCATGTATGCACATTATTTCAACAGACTGAACCCTTTACTTATACTTACCGTTCATACTGATTACATCAGATGATTGTATTACTTTTGACTCGCAAAAACAATAAATACAAAAAAGTTTTTACATAATCTAGTTTCATGATAATAAAAGTGTTTTTACGAAGGTTCAGTCAAAATTTTTTTATATATATATATATATACTGCCAGTAAATACACAAATTTTAGAATGTATTCTGAATATAGTAAACCTGTTTTGAATTTATTTTTATTTCTTTTTTTAAGCTTGCAAGCCCTGATTTATTAATGCTAGGACAGGGATAGGCAACCTTCGGCACTCCAGATGTTGTGGACTACATCCCCCATAATGCTCTTACACCCATAATGCTGGCAAAGCATCATGGGAGGTTTAGTAAAAAACATCTGGAGTGCCGAAGGTTGCCTATGCCTGTGCTAGGACATAGTTGTATATTCTCTTTTTCTTAGAAGCTGAAATCAATAGTGCATTTTATAATATGGAGCCAACAGGTGAATTTCAGTTGATATTAAAATGTTAGTATTGTAATATATTGAATTTCCTTAATTTATGGTCCACACTGTAAATAAAAATCATATAATTTTAATATAAATTTAATTTAGGAGATCAGCCTCTGCCTTTCAGGGACATTCTTTGGATCCAATGTTATTTATTGTCTAAAACTAGATATACATCAAAATATTCAACTTGATTTGTGTGTTTGTAAACATAATTTATGTCTGTATACTTTGTTCTTTACTTAACCCACTGTCTTTTTTTTGCAGATGTGGTAAAACCACACAGATTCCACAGTTTATACTTGACGCTTCTTTACAAGGGTCTTATGACCACGTGTCCAACATCATCTGTACACAGCCTCGTAGGATCTCTGCCATTTCTGTTGCTGAACGTGTGGCCCAAGAGAGAACAGAGAGAGTCGGGCTGTCTGTTGGATACCAGATAAGACTAGAGAGTGTCAAGGTGAGCGTGTGTCTGGTTCGAGTCTTCCACTGATAGGCCAAAAAAATCCAGCCCAAATTACTTATTCTATTCTATTTTCTTTGTATAGTTTATACAATATAGTTTTCTGTTTGATCTTTGACTGCATTTGTGGTTTGTCAGTAGACTAGAACAACGATGGCCCTCTTGGGTGATGTAAATCGGTACATTTCAAAAGAGCTTGTTTTGGAAATTGCATAATTTAGGTTATTTGTTCTACACCGTATTGTAGTTTAATGGAAATATTGTAATACATGCAATATTAACTGATTCTTTCATTAACCCTGTACTTTTAGTCAGCAGCTACTAGGCTGTTGTACTGCACTACTGGTGTGCTTCTGCGGAGGCTGGAAGGAGATACTACGCTGCATGGTGTCACCCATGTCATTGTGGATGAAGTTCACGAGAGGACCGAAGAAAGGTATTTGGTGTTCTGTTGCTATGCTATTAAAATACGGGGGAACTTATCCAACCCCATCTAACACATTCTCACGTTCTCTACAGTGATTTCTTGCTGCTAGTATTAAAAGATGTGATGGTACAGAGACCGGATCTTAAAATTATGTTAATGAGTGCAACCCTGAACGCTGAGCTCTTCTCACAATATTTTCATGGTTGCCCCATGGTACATATACCAGGTAAG
Organism: Pelobates cultripes; assembly: GCA_933207985.1. NCBI lineage: Eukaryota > Metazoa > Chordata > Amphibia > Anura > Pelobatidae > Pelobates > Pelobates cultripes. The sequence goes on along the minus strand of OW240913.1, from coordinate 299,847,428 downwards.
AATTTCCATCTTTATACATTTTTGTTAAAACCCTACTATGGTGCTTTAGGGTTTCCTTAAGCACCAACTAACACTTGGAGGTATGTACCGACATATCTAAACACATATATAAACCTCAGGATTCCTAATATAGCTTATAGGGAGAACTGTGTTGTCTCCGAAATTGACAATGGAGTTTTTTTTTCTACCCTCTAGCCATGTGCTCTTCATGTTTTTCTTATTGGGTTTGTGTTTGTGGTGGGACTTACTGATGATGTACATGAACTCCAAGGTTAAAAACTCATCCTAGAGAGAAATTGTATGGACCGATTGTAGCTGAACTAATCAAATTATTGACCATTTTACAATCAATAGAAATTCATAATCTGCACTCTAAACATCCAACATGTTAATTGACACAACATAAATATAATTTAAGAAACTTGTGCGAGCAAGAGAGGAAGAATTTGCTGATAAATTCAGTAAGTCCCATTGATCCAACATTTAAAGCCCTCTCGTATATGTAAACGTTTAATCATATGAACATAATATGACACAAAACTACATTCATATATTGATAGTGTAAATCTGATCTTTTACTTCCTGTTAATGTGTGTTTTTTGTATGTAGGCCTTTTCTTGACCCCATCAATGTTTTATATATTCAAGGTCGCACTTTTCCAGTTGATCAATACTTTCTAGAAGATGCCATTGCAAAAACTAGGTAAGACATATATTTAAGGCAAGTTCTGTAAGAATTATGCAAATTACATTCTGAAGGAGACTCCATATAATATTTCTTTTTTCAGGTATGTGGTGGAAGATGGCAGTCCATATCATCGTTCTACAAAGCTTCCTCCTGGAAAGTACTCTGGACAGAAGCAGAAAGGAAAGAGTTATGGAGACTTGATGGATGATCTGGATCAGGCTATTAACTCCTCATTAAGTCTCCAGGAAACCACAGTGGTGAAGGACTCTATCCCAGACCAACAACTGAGCTTTAAAGAACTCTCCACTCGTTATTCTAGTAAGCTGGAATGGATAGCTACGTACTGTTTAACTGGGACAGTGAAACAGTGTTAGAAAATGTCTACGTCTGTAAAGATCCAATCATGTTAGTGATTCTTGTCCATAGACAACTACAGCTTAATGTTGCCATTTTGCAACACATGCGCGATAGCCTCCTAATGCATTTCTGTTGGGAAGCATTGAATTGGATGAGATTGTCAAATGTGATGACCTCAGCCAAGGAGGAAGGACTAACTGTGAGACCGGCGCAGCGTTGGAAATAAAATGAGTAAAAATGCCTTTCTAACGAGCGGGCTAGGGGCGCTAAACACCTAAACAGCACTTTTGCAACTACGGTGTCAGGAATACATGTTTGTATGCCCACACTATAGTGTTCCTTTTGTCCTTGTATTTATAGTGTCTGCAGTCCCCAGGCACCATGCTTCCATTTAAACTATCTTTAAACTATTTCTAATGTTTTAATGCTAAATGAGAGTCCCTAGTAGCCTATTCATAGTGTGTCCTGATTGGCCAAGAGTTTCAGCTGACCACTTTCAGCCTATCTCAGATCCAAATGCTGGTATGAATTTGTACGGGTAGAAGGAAATATGTCATCTATGCTTCCGTCATACCCCCCCAGTCGACCCCCTTCTTTATGGGTCACACACTCTTGAAGCATAAAGTCCAACCATGCTCCCCTGCTAGGGGCACTACCTCTTGTAATCACTGCTACCGCGGTTAATACACTGTTAGAAGCGCTTTTGCACTTTATGCATCCGATAATTACTATATGCTCAATCGTGATTACATGATCACCTATGCTATCATATCACTAGAATATATCTGTTTTGCTATAAGTCGCTCCCAGCATAAACCTTAGGTGCACACTGGACCCCATAGCTATTTACCGCTATAACTATTCATCATACTTGCAGTGACGTATCTTACACAAGGCAAACAAGGCATTTGCCTTGGGCAGCACTTTGCAGGGGGGCAGCCAAAAAGGCTGCCTCCAAACGCCTAGGCAGATCCCTTGTTTGCCTCGTGTCCTGGGGGGGGTTCAAGAGCTGTCCGGCTGGCCACTTTTGAGCGGCCCCCCCCCCCAGGAGGAATATGACATCACTCGGGCTCCCAGCATCACTAAGCGGCGCATCAGGAAGCTGACCAGGAAGATTAAAGCTGCCTCGCTGCCTGTCCGCCCCCTGCCTGCCCGTGCAACAGCCCCACTGGACCGACTGTAAATAATCCACTCCAGCTCTCCAAGGGAGGCTGGGTGGATTTCAAATAAAAAAATTTTAAAAGAATGTGTGAGCATCTGTGTGTGTGTGTGTCTGTTTCAGTGTGTCAAATCAGTGAGTGTGTGTGTGTCATTGTTTGTCAGTGTATATGAGGGTGTGTGTCTGTCAATGAGTGTATGCATCTATCAGTGAGTGAGCGTCTGTCAGTCAAAGTGCGGCCTTGACAGGAAGGGATGGGGAAAATTTTAATTAGGGGGTGCCCAAGCACCGTCCTGCCTAGGGCAGCACAAATCCTAAATACACCACTGCATACTTGTTAGTCATATGCCTTGTTCCATGTCTCTTTCATTTTTATTTTTATTTTTTTAAATGGTGCATGATTCCTGACTTGTATGCTTTGCAATGTTCATTGATGATGTATGCGTATTTTGTCACTCAATGCCATATTGAAATTGATGCACCAAGAAAATAAAGAATTTAAAAAAATTAATTTAAAAAATGGTCAAAAACACAGATGGAGGGACAGCCCCAGAGTGCAAAGACCCAAATCTGAAAACACAAAGAACGTATCGGACAAATAAGCATGATTTTTACTTTTTCTATTTCATTCTGCAGGTGTCAGCAAATCTGTTGTTAAGACATTATCTGCCATGGATTTGGATAAAATAAATTTGGAGTTGATTGAAGCCTTATTGGAATGGATAGTGATTGGCAAACATTCATACCCACCAGGTGAGTACCCATCGCACACTGGAGTAAAATAGACCTGCTAATCAAATAAAAAAACTGTTCACTTGAATGTTAGGCTTCAATGACCACAAGTCTTAAGCTGGTTGTGAGGAACACAGAATATCATGAACTATCCTCATCATGTATTCTGTCTCTACTTTTAACCACATTTAGCAGCAGAGATTGTTGTTGTATACCATGTAAAATCTATGGAGAACTTGCAGGTTCTGCTGGGAGAAATACTTCCAAGCTGTCTGCTTAGATCGTATGGTGAGCTGAAAACTGTCCAACATATAAGTCAATAGAAGCTAATTTTGCTGTAAACTACTCTGTATACCCTGCTTTCAATTTTTCCTTCACCTTTGACTCTTCCTCCCTCCCCCATTAACATAGTTACATATTCTGAAAAAAAGACATGCATCCATCAAGTTCAGACTTTTTCACATCTGCTTTTGCTGTTCATCCACAAGAAGGCAAAAACAAGTTTGAAGTGTTTTCCAATTTGCAAAAAAAAAAAAACCTTCTCAACCCCAGAATGGCAGTCAGATCTCTCATTGGATTAAGAAGCTATTACCCCACAAATCAAAAATTATATTCCTGAGTATGTGTTATGTTTTTATGCAAGTATTCATCTAGTTGCTGTTTAAACATCTGTACAGACTCTGGTAAAACCAACTCTTCAGGAAGAGAATTCCACATCACTATTGTTCTTACTGTAAAAACCCTTTCCTTTGCCTTAGACTAAATCTTCTTTCTTCCAGTCTAAACGCGTGACCTCGTGTCCTATGTATAGTCCTGTTTATGAATATATTTCCAGACAATAGTTTGTATTGGCCCCGAATATACTTGTATAATATTATCATAACCCCTCTGAGGGTCCATTTTTCTAAACTAAAGAGATTTAAATATGTTAACTTTTCTCCATAACTAAAATGTTCCATTCCTTTTATTAATTTTGTAGCCCGCCTCTGCACTTTTTCTAGTGCCATATTATCCTTCTTTAGAACAGGTGCCAAAAATTGCACAGCATATTCAAGGTGATTTTTTTTTAAAAAAAAGCAACATTATATTTTATCCCCAGAATTTGTCTTCATTAACATTGGTTCATTCCAGGTTTGTGTTGTCTCTGTCAAGACTGGCAGAGGTATGTTTAGATAAACTATATTTCCATGCTACTTTGTAAGTCTTTAGTGATGCTTAACCATCACCAGGAAGCTACATGAGCTGATCTAGTGTGTACAGTTAAGTAACAATCTGAAATCCAACACACATTTTTGTGATAATTACTGTCTCATGGTGAAGGTAGATGTAAGGTAGCAGGTAATAATGCACATGTTGATACCGTTGTCTGTAACAAACAATCTCATAGAGCTATTAATGTCAATGCTAAACTCCTCATTTCTGTTTCAGGTGCTGTTTTGGTATTCTTGCCTGGGTTGGCAGAAATCAAAATGCTTTATGAGCAGCTCCAATCAAATGCCTTGTTTAGTAACAGACACAAGAACAAGTAAGTGTGTGTGTGTGTGTTGTTTTTATCTGTGTGTATATGGAAGTTGGTCTGGAAAAATGTATTCTTGCTACTTCAGACTAATTTACCAACGCATTTCTGGCAGGGAGCTACTCTGAGCCATAACTGGATAGAAACTTTATTTTTTGATATATTAACAAAATAAAGATATAGGTGTCGAAGCCAAAACCAATATGGCTGCCAGACTGTGCCACCTTTAAGCTTCACATACTGCACACAATAATACATATGCCCTAGCTCCAATTTTTTCACATATTTCTTGTGATCACCATGTTATTATTGCATAGCTTAATGGTATTCATTCTATCAACTTCGGAAGGATAAAAACTCTGGCTGACCCTTCAGGGAATTAATACGGAGCTATTGTAATATACCGTAGCTGGAGCATTATTCGCTGATAAGTGGCACAGCCATATTAGTTCTGTGTGTGGTTCGGTGTTTTTTTTTTTCTCAGTAAACCAACCAAAGTAATATTTCTACAGATCTTAAATGAGTTGTTCACTGCTGTCTTTTTATGTTTATTCTGCTAGGTGTGTGATTTATCCTCTGCACTCATCCCTGTCCAGTGAAGAGCAGCAGTCTGTTTTCATAAGGCCACCTCAAGGTGTGACCAAGATAATTATCTCCACCAATATTGCAGAAACATCCATCACTATTGATGACGTGGTATATGTCATTGACTCTGGAAAAATGAGAGAGACAAGGTAAGTGTGCGATATAAACGGTGGCTGTCAGCTCAATAGCAGATTTTATTCTAGTGGACTTGGTGAGCATAATTTAAAATGTTTTTTACATATTACTGGTCATCTAAAATGATGTAATTCAGACCTGGAATAAACTCCCTAAATCAAACCAGTCATGTGTAAAAATGGTGTATAGCATTTATCCTGCAAATTTTATTTATAGTGGTTCATTGAAAAATTGTTAATCACATACATTTTGTTCATAACTGGGAATAATTTCCACAAACTAGTAACCTCTCTACAACTTGTGATGAAATCAACTATCTTTTGGGCAGAAAGCCTAAAACCACAGCTTCCAGTTGCCCGAACTGTTTAATGAGGTTGTCTCGATGTCATTCATTTCTTTCCATTGTCTAAAGGAAGTTTTGTAATATTTTGCTCCCTACTTAAAGGATTGCAGGGTTGTCATTATAGTGGGCCTTAGGGGTCAGAGCATCTCCAAAACGGCAAGTCTCGAGGGATGTTATCAGTATGTAGTGGTACGTACCTACCAAAAGTGTTGCAAGAAAGGACAACCGGTGAATTGGCATCAGGGTCATGGGTGCTTAAGACTCATTGAGGCACGTGGGGAGCTAGCTCATCTGGTCTGATCACACAGAAGAGTTAATGCAGGCTATGATAAAAAGGTGCCAGAACACACAGTGCATCGCAGTTTGTTGCATATTGGTCTGCATAGCCGCAGACCAGTCAAGCACCTTTAATGGGGACGTGAATGTCAGAACTGGACCATGTAGGTATGGAAGATGGTTGCCTGGTCTGATGAATCTTGTGTGCGTGTGTGTTGTTTACTTGAGGAAGAGATCGTAGCAGCATGCACGAAGGGAAGAAGTCAGGCTGGTGGAGGCAGTATTTTATGCTCTGGGCAATGTTCTGCTGGGAACCTTGGGTCCTTGTATTCATGTGGATGTTACTTTGACACGTACCACCTAGCTACAGACCACATACAACTCTTCATGAAAATGGTGTTCACTGATGACATTGGCCTCTTTCAGCAAGATAATGCACCCTGCCACACTGCAAAAAAATTTCAGAAATAGTTTGAGGAACATGGGGGGGAAAAAAAGCATTCAAGGTATTATCAATTTTAGATCTTTTAAACTAAAACATCTAATCTGATGATTGCTTCTTATCGCATATTTAGATATGACCCATGTAAAGGTATGGAGAGCCTGGAGGACACGTGGGTTTCACAAGCCAATGCTTTGCAGAGGAAAGGAAGAGCAGGACGTGTGGCCTCCGGGGTCTGTTTTCACCTCTTTTCCAGCCATCACTATGAGCATCATCTGTTAGAACAGCAGCTGCCAGAGATCCAGAGAATTCCTCTAGAACAGTTGTGCTTGAGGTATGGCAGATTTGAGGAGAGATTTATATTGGCTTTTGTATAGTACAGAAACTCACCAATGTAAACTCAATGTTTAAAAACTAAACTAAAAATAACTATTAACTAATGGATACTGTATTATAAATTTTTTCCTAAATTACCCTTTTTTCCTTTCTGAAGAATAAAAATTTTGGAGATGTTCTCAGAGTGCCGACTCCAATCAGTTTTGATGCGATTAATAGAGCCCCCACGGATAGAATCTCTCCAGGCTTCCAAGCTTCGTCTTCAGGACCTTGGGGCTCTTACGTCAGAGGAAAAGCTTACCCCCCTTGGGTACCATTTGGCGTCTCTCCCGGTTGATGTGAGAATCGGGAAACTAATGCTATTTGGTGCCATATTTCGATGCCTTGATCCTGCTCTCACTATTGCGGGTAGTCTGGCTTTTAAATCTCCTTTTGTAAGTATTATTGGCTTGCTGACAAAAATTCTCTTTAACCCCTTAAGGACCAAACTTCTGGAATAAAAGGGAATCATGACATGTCACACATGTCATGTGTCCTTAAGGGGTTAATAAAATGTGTGTTGTTGACTTAAACAAAATGGTATCCACGAAAACATTGTCTTTATGGAGAACTGTATTGGTTGTAACTTTAAAATCCTACATAAAAGTGATACATTTGGTTGGGGCGGAGCTAGCCGCGACCGCGAATGGCCGCTTGAAAACGGAGCTCCGAGCGCCGCGACGGGCAATCCGCAGCCATCAGGCCTAATTAACAAAATGGGACACCCCAAAAGAATGTCCACAGCCTCCCAACAAGCCGGCAAACTGCAAAGGCCGAAAACCGGAGCGCTCACCAAATATTTCAAAGATCACGGCGACCAGCAGCCCGACCATGCAGGCCCCAATATGGCGCCGGATGAATTCTCCCAATCACCCCCATCCAGCCCTGCAGCATCTGACACACTGTCACAGGATCTGGACAGGGAAAAAGACAAAGACCTGAGGGAGATTCTGAGAAACCTCCCATCTAAGCAAGACCTTGCAAACATGCTGCAAAAACTGGAGGTGACTTTCCAGAAAAAAATGGACGACATCACAGCAGAAGTAACACAGGTCAGTGAAAGGGTCAGCTTACTAGAAAGTGACCAAGACTACACAGCCACACAAATGCAAAATCTCCAAAGTACACTAACAGCACAAAATGCCCAAATAGCATCCATGAATAGAATGATAGATGACTTAGATAACAGAGGGCGCAGAAACAATTTAAGAATAAAGGGCATCCCAGAAAAAGAGGGGGAAGATTTAAAGGTAACCCTCCAAGAGCTATTCAATCTTATACTGCAAAGAGATGTATCAACCCCTATAGCACTGGACAGAGCCCACAGGGCACTCAGGCCCAGAAACCCCATAGCAGAGGCACCCAGAGACATAGTGTGCAGACTGCATTACTACTCTATTAAAGAAGACATACTCAGAAACCTCCGCCAGACGACACAACCGCTGCTATTCCATGAGACACCTGTGCAAATCTTCCCAGATCTCTCCTGGATGACGCTGCAGACGAGGAGGACAATGAAACCCCTCACAGACCTACTGCGCTCTAGGAACATAAGATACCGCTGGGGATTCCCTCTGGCCCTTACTGCCACGCACAATGGTACAACAGCAACTCTATCCTCAGCAGAGGACGTGCGGGTCTTCACCTCGGCCCTAGACCTACCGGACATATACATACCAGACTGGTATGGGCCGCTACAACCCCCAAATCGCTCGCAGATGACCCACAAGCAAAGGGGGCAGACGCCATCCAAACGCAGAAGCAACGACCAAACGCACCACCAAGGAGGCCCCAGACCGAGAGCAGGCCCCCCGGCCCTTCGATGGGACCCAAGGCACATGACGACGACCACCAACTAAGAAATCACTGCCCCAATCGACAAGGACCCAACTAAGGTCTAGAGATCTATAACGACCACTAATAATCCAGAAATCCACCCACAGAGACTGCATCTCAAGGCCCCACCCTAGGGACACAATACCTGAGCATCACAAGAAAACCTACAAATCAGGACATATCCCACGACAACCTAGACTTGCTTCGGTCCGCGAGCTGTATGAAAAGGAGACTCTCCACTCTACCGACACTCCTAGATGACACTGGTTCTGGACTGAAAGACCACATACTGTCAGCAGGGAAGAGGACACACAGAAACATGAGGCAATGGCACTCCGGAGGGGTATGAGAGGAAAAAATAAAAATAAAAATAAAAAATATGTATGTTTTACCGTAAATGAATGTATACGTACAGGCTCTGCTGACAAGCATAAGGCCTCCCCTCACCCCCTAAATCACCCCAGCCCCCCCTCCCCCTTTAGCCTAATAATCTACCACTCTCATAAATACACTGAGTGGCATCTCGGGTAACGGTATACCACTCCCACTCCCCTGTCCCCTTCCCCAATCCCTCCTTACTAACCCCTCTTCCCCTTGGCAACAACCTCAAGGAATGCCCCTGAGGTCAATTGAGATCTGATTGATTGTCTTACCGGGAAATGTATACCATGATATGTCAATTAATGGATGGTTTTCTATTTTATGTTCTTTGGGAGAGCTGCAAATGTTATGGGAAAAATATTTGTCTCACTCTACACTTCTTATGCACACCCGAGCAAGCAATTGAGATGCAAGCCTCCTCCAACTACGAGGCAGAGCCCCTGCCCAAGGGGACACATAAAGCCTACCCCTAGACTATTAGGCAACCCACTAGAGGCAAGCAGCCTCCAGCCCCCCCCCCTTTTTTCTGGATCATATCCTCTAAAATCGACCTGCTCCACAAACACACAATCTTACCTGTCCCACTAATTTGATCCCCTTGCCTGATCCACTACTCACTACTGACAACTATCCATAGGATTGCCCGTCTCTGGCGAGACATTTAATAACAACACCCCAACCTACCACCTCCCACGAAAATAAAACCTCGATAGCAGGTGGAAAGACTTGAGCGGCCAAAGCGGTGCCCGTGCAACTCCCCAAAGGCCCTAAAGCCTCTCAAGGGGAAAGCCACCGACAGACAAGGCTGCCAACCCTTCCCGTCAACACCAAACATCTCAATTTCTTGCTCCACCTGCCTACACACAATTTTGTACATAGTTCATTTGTTATCGGTTATCTTCCCCTGGTACACAATACGTGAACGACAGATCACACAGTTCACACAATTTCCATCATGGCAAACCTCAACATAGTTACCCTCAACGTCAGGGGTCTTAACTCCCCGACAAAAAGAGCACTAACGCTACACGAACTCCACAAACTTAGAGCTGATGTGGCATTTCTTCAGGAGACCCACCTAAAAGCGGACTCCACCATCACTATTCGCAACAGACACTACCCCACAGGATATTTCAGCTCCTACACGGACGCAAAATCCAGAGGAGTAGCCATCCTCATAGGGGCACAAACACCATATACCCACACGTACCAATACACAGATCCAAACGGTAGGCTGCTCATAATTAAAGGCAAAATTGGCAATACACTTGTAACTTTCGCAAATATCTACCTGCCAAATACCAAACAACACAAGCACCTACGCAAATACCTCAACATAATCGAAAAACATGTCGAAGGCATTCTTATACTCGGAGGTGACCTAAACATGTCCCTTGACTCGGAATTAGACACTACTTCCAGCTCCACGACATACAACGCCGCTACCAGAACCACGATGTCCAGACTATTAGACAAATCTTATTTATTCGACTGCTGGAGAACCATACACCCACAAAGACGAGACTACTCTTTTTACTCAACGGTCAAACACACATACTCTCGTCTGGACATGCTATTTGTTCCTCACAGACATATACACTTAATTCAATCATGTGAGTATGGCTTGATCACATGGTCGGACCATGCCCCCTTGTCTCTAGTTTTTCAAATCCCAACTCTGACACCCAACAACTTCCAATGGAAACTAAATGACACCATGCTGAATGACACAGCCACGGTCGATACACTAACAACCACACTACAACACTACTTTGAGGAAAATACATCCCCGTCCATATCCCCGACAATAACCTGGGAAGCCCATAAATCAGTAATGAGAGGACACATCATAGCTATAGCCTCCAAACTCAAGAAAAAGAAAGATGCCCAAATCACTGATCTCCTGCGAAATATCCGCCTACTTGAACAGACACACAAACACAACCTCTCCCTAGACCTCTATAAACAACTAGTTGACAAACGCACAACCCTACAAACCCTATTAAATTCCAAAATCAAACGATCACTCACTCACACCAAATATTCATTTTACACTCAAGGAGGAAAATGCGGGCGAATGCTAGCCAAAGCCCTTCACCAAAACACGCAACGCACATACATAACCACGATCAAAAGCAAAGACAGGACACGCACTCACCTACTCCCAGCCATACTTAAAGAATTCCACGCCTTCTACACAAACCTGTATAACCTCAGACAGACGCCACCACGACCAGAGGAAATTACCCATTTCCTCTCTAACAGAATCACGCAAGCGATCCCCACAAACGTAAGACAATCCATTGAAGGACCCCTAACAGACGAAGAATTTAGACTGGTAGTTAAAAACCTCCCCATAGGCAAAAGCCCAGGACCCGACGGCTTCACTACCAAGTACTTCAAAACATTCACAAATCTGCTCTGCAAACCCTTTGTCACTGCCTTCAATTCACTGGCTTTAGGACACAAACTCCCAGTAGAATCCTTAGAAGCCCACATCACATTGATCCCCAAACCCGGAAAGGACATAGAGGAGTGTGGGAGCTACCGCCCAATCTCTCTTATAAATTGTGATTTGAAAATCTTTACTAAGATTCTTGCCAACCGGCTGAAACCACTCCTGAACGCACTGATACACCCGGATCAATCAGGGTTTGTACCGAATAGGGAGGCCAAACATAACACTACGAAACTCCTAAGCCTGATACACACAGCCAAAGGAAAAGGACCCCAGAGCCTCATCTTAACTATAGATGCCGAGAAGGCATTTGATAGGGTAGACTGGTCCTTCCTCATGGCCACAATGAAAACTCTGGGCTTCGGCCAACAATGGATACAATGGCTCGCAGCCATATATTCAAAACCGGGAGCAAAAGTACGTGTGAACGGCCAATTGTCAGATGCCGTACAAATAACCAATGGTACTAGGCAAGGCTGTCCCCTCTCCCCACTACTCTTCATCCTCACCATGGAGCCATTCCTACAAGGAATAAGAGACAACCCAAACATATCTGGCATTAAAATAGCAGAGCAGGAATACAAGGTTTCCGCTTTTGCGGACGACCTACTGTTCACCCTATCTAATCCAAAAACATCCCTACAACACCTTATACAAGAGATAGAGGCATATAATGCAGTCTCCAATTACAAAATAAACATGGGCAAGAGCGAGATACTCCCGCTCAACATACCGAACGCCACACAAACAGCGCTCCGCGTCACCTATCCATTCTACTGGCCCACAGAGTCAATTAGATATCTGGGAGTCCAACTCACAACCACACTGTCACGCCTATACGCCCTAAACTACACAACCCTTCTAAACAAAGTAGATACCGAACTCAAATCGTGGAATAAACCACAATTCGGTTGGCTATGCAGAATCCACATCTTAAAGATGATGATTCTCCCCAAGTTTCTATACATAATGCAAACCTTGCCTATTAAAATACCAAGACCTTTCTTCTCCCTCTCCAGGCGACTATTCAACAACTTTATATGGTCAGGTAGACCCCCGAGGCTACAATACGAATGCCTCACAAAAAGCAAACAACGAGGAGGACTAGGCCTACCAGATCTTGAAACGTACCACAAAGCCATTATCCTCACGAGGATTTATGAATGGTCATACCCTAAAAACACAGCCCAATGGGTACAGATTGAGGCCAGCTTTCTCGCGACACCGATATATGCCATACCCTGGCTCGCTAACAAGACCGACACGAAAACGCGCTCAGGGACCTCTCACCCCACAATCACACACACAGTGAAACTTTGGTCGACCATTAGGAGAGACAAACACCTAGCACCACATCCATCACCACTCTACCCACTAACGGGAAACCCCTCCTTCCCCCCAGGCATGGATCACAGGGCGTTTAGAAACTTCCCCAAACAAGCTCATACACTGACTTTGGGAGATGTCCTAACGGACCAGGGGGTCACTCCCTTTGAACAACTACTACCCACTGAATCGCAAACGGGAATGACGCGACTGAGACACGAGCAACTCAAACACTTTCTAAGCACAAATCCACCACTATCACAAGGCCATAGAACCCACACTCTATACGAGACCCAATGCGCACAACACAGCATCCGGAGGGGCCACATATCCTCCTTCTATAAACAATTATGCCGACGAAAGGACGAACTCCTACCTACCTATACATCCAAGTGGGAAACAGAGCTGGGGATACAAATGCAAACCACAGAGTGGTATAAAATATTCGCCAATGTCTTCCGCACATCCAAAAGCAACAGCACACATGAGAGCAATTACAAACGAATAGCCAGATGGCACTACACACCATCCCGCATCCACAGATTCTTCCCAAACGCACCAAACACATGCTGGAGGTGCAAGAAAGCGGAGGGAACCACAAGCCACATCTGGTGGCAATGCCCAATAATAAGTAAATTCTGGGCCCAGATAACGAACGTTATTCGCACCATCACAGGACACAAACTACCCCAAGACCCTAAAGTCTTGTTGTTTTTAATGTACCCCAACCCCCTACCCAAACACTCACGCACACTGATCAACCACCTTTTAACGGCAGCAAACGCCATTATCCCAACCAAATGGAAGCAAACTGCACCCCCTACGATCAGAGCCTGGATAGAAAGGGTAGACGCTATCAGAGAAATGGAGGAGCTAGCGTACTCCTTTTCACTCAAATACCACGACTACACGGCCACTTGGGAACCATGGTTAACTTTCATACGTAACACACCTCCACAAAGGCTATAGACCCACATACCCAAACAGACAAATCTACCACAACGCAACAATCCACACTGATGAGGTTCTACACCAAGATGGTACATACTAGCTATACCAGGAAAGTTCATCACCCACCCCAATGTACTGTTATGTTATGTTATATTATGTTTTGATTTCTACCTGTATGTTAACAACAAACCACCCATGCAAAGTGAACAACGACTAAAATCAAACCGCACTCGAGTACTCTGTCCAAGGGTACCGCACACAAACGAATGCTAAAACGTAACGTGCTCGAACAGTTACCACAACCGTTCTAGACTCTCAAGCATGATAACAATGTATAACATACAAAAGTTCGTTGATACCAGATTGTATACTACAATACAGATGTTGTAATCTTGCATTATTACCCAATAAAAATTTGAAAAAAAAGAATATAATTTTGCCTCTTTATAAATCACTGGTAAGACCCCATATTGAATATGCTGTGCAATTTTGGGCACCTGTTCTAAAGAAAGATATTATGGCACTAGAAAAAGTGGCTACAAAATTAGTAAAAGGAATGGAACATATTGGCTATGAAGAAAGGTTAACAAATTTAAACCTATTTAGTTTAGAAAAACGTCGCCTGAGAGGGGATATGATAACATTATACAAATATATTCGGGGCCAATACAAACCATTGTGTGGAAATCTATTCACAAACCGGACTTTACATAGGACACAAGGCCAGACTGGAAGAAAGAAGATTTCGTCTAAGGCAAAGGAAATGTTTTTTTACTGTAAGAACAATCAGGATGTGTAATTCTCTGCCTGAAGAAGTGGTTTTATCAGAGTCCATACAGATGTTCAAACGGCTACTAGATGCATACTTGCAAGAACAGAATATTTAAGGATATAATATTTCAATGTAGGGTAATAACTGCTTGATCCAAGGATAAATCTGACTGCCATTCTGGGGTCAAGAAGGAATTTGTTTCCTAGCTTGTTGCAAAATTGTGCTTTAACCCCTTAAGGACACATGACATGTGTGACATGTCATGATTCCCTTTTATTCCAGAAGTTTGGTCCCTAAGGGGTTAAACTGTTTTGTGTTTTTTTTGCCTTCTTTTGGATCAACAGCAAAAAACAAATGTGAGGTAGGCTGAACTTGATGGACGCAAGTATCTTTTCAGCTATGTAACTATGTAACTATGTAAGGTTAGCAAACAAAATAGTATTTTAGTGAATCAGTCCCTTGTTTGGATGGAGCACTGCAAAGATAGGCAAATAACTCTTTGCTATATTGGTTATTTCCGTAGTCCAGGGTTATATGATACAGGATGGTAATGTCAAGCAGATTGGTAGGGTGGTCCTGGATGGTGTGAAGCAGGGTAATAATAAAGCTGGTTGGTTATATAAATCAGGTTGAAATCACAAAGCAGGATAGTGGTATAATGCAGGTTGGTTTTTATATCAAATGCAATGATCTGGTATTAGCAATATAAAAAATATATACAAATATATAGAAATATGATAACAGAAAAATAAGAGGGAATAAGAACAGAATACACTTTAGCTCTAAAACTGGAAAGAAAGGATTTCACCAAATCCTACAGAGTATAGAAGAAAGACATTAAAAAAAGTGAATGTCTCCAGGAGCTAAAAAGTAATCTCTGAATATTTATTTTGAGTGAAGATAAAATAGGATGAAAATAAAATACCTTATAGAACAGAAAACTCAAATGTGACCTAATAGGACCAACTGAAATGACAAGCAATAAAAACCACTAAAAGTTAAATAATAGAGCATATAAATGTAAACTTATGACATAGCATATGAGATCGTTCATTTATAAAATAATGACCAATAGGTTAATTACTATTGATTGGTATAGAAATAAATGTCCAAAAATAATGTCCAGATTAAATATTCAATGAATGTTGCATAGATCACCTAGTCCCAACTTGTAATGACAATATGGGGTTAATGGTATCTATGTCATTAATCTACTTTCTTGGATAAAGATATCTGCAGTCCCAAAAATAAATATGGCAGTTTAGTACAAATGAAACTAAATGCTCTAAATTAATGCAATAAGGTAATGTTAGGTAATAGTTGTTGGGAAAATATTTGATTGAAGCTGGATTGATGAAAAATAAGCAGTTTTACTGATAATCAAAAAGTTTTAAAAGATCACAAAAAAATATAAAAATTATTAAAAATAACTGTGCAATACTGAGGTAGGTAGGTGAACTGTAAAGTCTTGATTGTAAAAAGTAAAAAACCTGTAATCCAGACCCAGATGGTTGTGGATTGTTTAAAGCTTTCTTCTCCCTTGTAGCTGGTGAGGATGGCTTGTGTGTTCCTTGCTGCTCCGCCTTCCGACCTCACATCGAGCGGTGGGCTGGGAACTCGCGGGGAAAGTGCAGATAGTGCAGATACCGGGTCCGGAACGTGACAGGCTGCAGTAGTGAAGACTTAAATCACTCCTCCCAGTTGCAAACAGGTAGATCGCCTTACGCATTTCGTAGGGTCGCCCTACTTCATCAGAGGCATATACTGTCTCTTATTACTAGACATTTAAATACAGAATCCTTAATTAACATCAATCAGCTTAGAATGAATAAAAAAACTAGCATATAATAGAAAACAAGCATAAAATAACGAACCGATCATAATATTGTTACACTCCTAACTTTAAATCGTATTACACTGATATGTAGCATTTTATGACAACTATAATTTGGTTACAATTAAGTTATAAACTTTGGATGTAGCAAATCTGAGACTGTACACAGATGATATCATAAAATAAAAATAGAGTAAAATAAAATAAATTGGATTAAATGAATTATATAGCTCAGGTAATTGCACAACACAACATCATTATCAAGTGTTCCAGCCTTAATATCAATTAATACATTCCTTGGCATCATCGATAAATGAATAGACTGATTTGTACAAGTAAGAGATGTAAAACTTAAGTGATTACAATCATAGCTTCAATATCAATTATTAGAGTAACAGTATCAGTTAATACCTTGCTTGGCATCAACTTGTAAAAGAACGAATTCCTAACCAAGAATAAAACGTCAAATATAAAACAGAAAAACAGAAAAAAAAAAATAATAATAATAATAAGAAGAAATATATTCTTTGGATTATTTATGTGTGTTCTCCTTTTTATAATTTGGGACCTATAACGACAATTATATATGAATTGCAAAGAAAAAAGAGGTTAAAAAATATAAGGGTTAACAATTAAAAATTAAACCAATAGCGGCTGTTATGTAGGAGAAGAAATACAAGAAAACAAATTGGAGATAAAAGGATAGAAGAATAAAAAATATGGACATTTAACTTTAACTGGCTGATATTAGCAGTTAGTATTTATTTATCAGTTATGTTAAAGAAAAATTATTATTTTTTTATCTAGAAAGCATTAATTAGCAAAATGGTATCAGATTGTTACATATAAATGTGTGTGGACGGTAATGAGGGATGTTAAAAATATGGACTCCTCATAGAATTGAGGTATACTGTTTTCCAAATATATTGTATAACAAAAAGAATGTGTACTCCAAGTGAGAATAAATATAAGATAAAGCAGTGTTCATACATGAATCTAGATGGATGATGTGCAGATGGAACAAAGAATTAAAAGAAATAGGGAATAGAGAGTAGGAAATAGAGAATAGGAAATAAGACATATTAAGTTAGAAATGTCATAATTATCATTTTAAATTCAAGGTGATATGAAAAAAACATAAAGTGTACTCAAGCCTTAATTAAGTGAGTGCATGATAATAGATATAGGGAGAAGTGAAAAAATTGGGTTAAACGGTATGTGTAGATATATAATGATAAAAGTACGATGTATCCAATAATCATAATCAGTTTTCCATAATTATTAACGTATGGAATGCAATAAAATAAAGTGAATGGAACTATCAAGCGTAAAGTAAAATAAATAGTGTGGATCCAAAATATAACCCTAAAAATAAGATCCTAAAAATAAGACAAACTTGGAATTAAAATGGTGGAGTATAAAGAAAAAGGGAATAAGGTCAAAATATAGTGTAATATAATATAATAAAAACAGAGGGGGAAGAGGAAAAATATGGAATATAATACAGTATGGTATATATGTAAAAGGTAAGAAATTAAGAACAATAAATACAACTAAGTGGAAATTGGATAAGAATGAATAATATAAGGAAATACAAGATAGAGAATAAGAAATGTATTACATGGTGGGTTAACAATAGTATAAGTTGAGAACAGTGGAAGTAGGAGAAAGGCTATCAGATAGACCATAACTAAGTTAAAATAACTTTATAATAGCTTTATGTAGAGAGGATAGACAACATGACTATAATGAAGTAAAAATAATGAAAAAAAAAAAAAGATAAATTAAGTTATCACTATGAGATTATATTGAAGAAAATCTAAGATTATTAGGAGACACTAATACTTATGAGAAAATAGAATATGATCCTACAACTGCATATATGGGAACATTAAAGGAAATTCTAGATTACGGAAAAAACAGGAACATTATAAATGAAAGAGAATATAACTACATGTACGTAAAACATCCTAAGGTACCAGTGTTCTACCATTTACCAAAAATACATAAATGACTACAGAAACTTCCTGGAGGATCCATTATATCCATTATTCAGATTTTAAGAATGACCAAATTGACTTTTTAATACAGTGTATAGCTTTCATCCTGGGACACAACTACTTTTGGTTGGACGGCCATTTTTATGTCCAATTGGAGGGTAGCGCCATGGGAACACATTTTGAGCCAAGCTATGCTAACCTTTTTATGGGCAAGTGGGAAGATGAACACATTTGGGACCACTGCCCCTTTGGCACAAAACTGTTCCTATGGTGGAGATATATAGATGATTGTTTTTTTTATATGGAGAGGAGATTTGGAGTAATTGGAAGATTTTAAAGTCTATCTTAATCATAATCCCTATAATCTTAATTTTACTTTTAACCATTCAACTGAACAAATAGAATTTTTGGACTTGTGTATATACATCAAAAAAATCAAATACACACTAAGACCTTTTAAAAAGCATTGACTGTAACAGTTTCATCCCCTACCATAGTCATCATAAACTGACATGGCTCAAAAGCATCCCCCAAAGCCAATTTAGGCGAATAAGACGTAATTGTTCACAACTTGATATATGCAAAGAACAAATGGAGGAAATGCAATCAAGGTTTAAAATAAAAGGTTATCCAACTCCTCTTTTAGAAGAAGCAATGAACAAAGCATTAGCTATTCCAAGGGAGGATACTCTATGTACCAAGGTTCGACCACAAAGAACCTTCAATAAGGCCCCGGTATTTATTACTAAATACAACAATCAAACAAGCACCTTACAGAATATACTCAGGAAACACTGGGGCATCCTGAAGACTGACTCCACACTCTCAGAGATCTTAGATGATAAACCACAAGTTATCTTCACAAAAGCACTGAATCTCAAACTATTACTGACCCCAACCTTGAAATCTATAGGCTCCGGGAAAAAAAAGTGATGACACAAAAGGGTTTTGGAGATGTAAACAATGCCTAGGCTGTAAAAATAAGCCTTCTCAAAAACTTTTAAGCTCCTCATTTACATCCTTAAAGAATTCTAAAGAATATATACTTAGATCCCAGATGGACTGTAACACTGCTGGTGTTATTTACCTTATCACCTGTCCCTGTCCGAAACATTATATAGAAAGAACAAAGAGACCAATCAAAGTACGGATTGCAGAACACATTCGTAACATCAGAAGAGGATTGCCCACACACAACTTGTCTAGACATTTTAAAGAGATGCATAATGGAGACCCTACAGGCCTAGAATTTGTAGCCATAGAAAGAGTCGATGTACACTGGAGAGGAGGAGATCTAGAAAGGAACTTGGATCAAGCAGAAGCAAAATGGATTTTCTCCCTCGATACTCTAGTACCAAAAGGTTTAAATATGTACTTTGACCTTAATGCCTTTTTATGATAGGATCCCTGGTCCCCTTATTCTCTAGTTGTATTTGAGGACTTAATTTATCTTTTTTTTTTTTTCATTATTTTTACTTCATTATAGTCATGTTGTCTATCCTCTCTACATAAAGCTATTATAAAGTTATTTTAACTTAGTTATGGTCTATCTGATAGCCTTTCAACTACTTCCACTGTTCTCAACTTATACTATTGTTAACCCACCATGTAATACATTTCTTATTCTATATCTTGTATTTCCTTATATTATTCATTCTTATCCAATTTCCACTTAGTTGTATTTATTGTTCTTAATTTCTTACCTTTTACATATATACCATACTGTATTATATTCCATATTTTTTCTCTTCCCCCTCTGTTTTTATTATATTATATTACACTATATTTTGACCTTATTCCCTTTTTCTTTATACTCCACCATTTTAATTCCAAGTTTGTCTTATTTTTAGGATTTTATTTTTAGGGTTATATTTTAGATCCACACTATTTATTTTACTTTACGCTTGATAGTTCCATTCACTTTATTTTATTGCATTCCATACGTTAATAATTATGGAAAACTGATTATGATTATTGGATACATCGT
The DNA here is from genome assembly GCA_933207985.1 of Pelobates cultripes. Lineage (NCBI taxonomy): Eukaryota > Metazoa > Chordata > Amphibia > Anura > Pelobatidae > Pelobates > Pelobates cultripes. The sequence goes on along the minus strand of OW240913.1, from coordinate 299,827,276 downwards.
ACTTTTATCATTATATATCTACACATACCGTTTAACCCAATTTTTTCACTTCTCCCTATATCTATTATCATGCACTCACTTAATTAAGGCTTGAGTACACTTTATGTTTTTTTCATATCACCTTGAATTTAAAATGATAATTATGACATTTCTAAGTTAATATGTCTTATTTCCTATGTCTTATTTCCTATTCTCTATTTCCTACTCTCTATTCCCTATTTCTTTTAATTCTTTGTTCCATCTGCACATCATCCATCTAGATTCATGTATGAACACTGCTTTATCTTATATTTATTCTCACTTGGAGTACACATTCTTTTTGTTATACAATATATTTGGAAAACAGTATACCTCAATTCTATGAGGAGTCCATATTTTTAACATCCCTCATTACCGTCCACACACATTTATATGTAACAATCTGATACCATTTTGCTAATTAATGCTTTCTAGATAAAAAATAATAATTTTCTTTAACATAACTGATAAATAAATACTAACTGCTAATATCAGCCGGTTAAAGTTAAATGTCCATATTTTTCTATTCTTCTATCCTTTTATCTCCAATTTGTTTTCTTGTATTTCTTCTCCTACATAACAGCCGCTATTGGTTTAATTTTTAATTGTAAACCCTTATTTTTTTTAACCTCTTTTTTCTTTGCAATTCATATATAATTGTCGTTATAGGTCCCAAATTATAAAAAGGAGAACACACATAAATAATCCAAAGAATATATTTCTTCTTCTTATTATTATTATTATTTTTTTTCTGTTTTTCTGTTTTATATTTGACGTTTTATTCTTGGTTAGGAATTTGTTCTTTTACAAGTTGATGCCAAGCAATGTATTAACTGATACTGTTACTCTAATAATTGATATTGAAGCTATGATTGTAATCACTTAAGTTTTACATCTCTTACTTGTACAAATCAGTCTGTTCATTTATTGATGATGCCAAGGAATGTATTAATTGATATTAAGGCTGGAACACTTGATAATGATGTTGTGTTGTGCAATTACCTGAGCTATATAATTCATTTAATCCAATTTATTTTATTTTACTCTATTTTTATTTTATGTATATCATCTGTGTACAGTCTCAGATTTGCTACATCCAACGTTTATAACTTAATTGTAACCAAGTTATAGTTGTCATAAAATGCTACATAGTGTAATACGATTTAAAGTTAGGAGTGTAACAATATTATGATCAGTTCGTTATTTTATGCTTGTTTTCTATTATATGCTCGTTTTTTTATTCATTCTAAGCTGATTGATGTTAATTAAGGATTCTGTATTTAAATGTCTAGTAATAAGAGACAGTATATGCCTCTGATGAAGTAGGGCGACCCTACGAAACGCGTAAGGCGATCTACCTGTTTGCACCTGGGAGGAGTGTTTCAAGTCTTCACTACTGCAGCCTGTCACGTTCCGGACCCGGTATCTGCACTATCTGCACTTTTCCCCGCGAGTTCCCAGCCCACCGCTCAATGTGAGGTCGGAGGCGGAGCTGCAAGGAACACACAAGCCATCCTCACCGGCTACAAGGGAGAAGAAAGCTTTAAACAATCCACAACCATGCGGGTCTGGATTACAGGTTTTTTACTTTTTTTACAATCAAGACTTTACAGTTCACCTACCTACCTCAGTATTGCACAGTTATTTTTAATAATTTTAATATTTTTTTGTGGTCTTTTAAAACTTTTCGATTATCAGTAAAACTGCTTATTTTTCATCAATCCAACTTCAATCAAATATTTTCCCAACAACTATTACCTAACATTACCTTATTGCATTAATTTAGAGCATTTAGTTTCATTTGTACTAAACTGCCATATTTATTTTTGGGACTGCAGATATCTTTATACAAGAAAGTAGATTAATAACATAGATACCATTAACCCCATATTGTCATTTCAAGTTGGGACTAGGTGATCTATGCAACATTCATTGAATATTTAATCTGGACATTATTTTTGGACATTTATTTCTATACCAATCAATAGTAATTAACCTATTGGTCATTATTTTATAAATGAACCATCTCATATGCTATGTCATAAGTTTACATTTATATGCTCTATTTATCTTTTAGTGGTTTTTATTGCTTGTCATTTCAGTTGGTCCTATTAGGTCACATTTGAGTTTTCTGTTCTATAAGGTATTTTATTTTTATCCTATTATATCTTCATTCATTTATTCAGAGATTACTTTTTAGCTTCTGGAGACATTCACTTTTTTAGTGTCTATCTTTCTTCTGGTTTGTAGATCAGTTCAGGTTGAAACTAAAGTAGCTTGATAGAGTAGACCAGGGTAATAATAAGAAGCTTGTTAGCAATGAAGGTTGGTAATGGAGATTGGCTTGGAATAAAGAGGTATGGTAGAGTAGATAAGATTAATCTCCACTAGGACAATAATGATGAAGGTAAGTTCACAGGAACCAGGAACAGAAATCTTTCCAGAATGACCATAAACTTCAGTCTAAAGGCCCTTTATTGAGCAGGGTGTAGCCTTTTGTAGGTGAAGTAATTAACCCAGGCAGGTGAGATAGAAACAAGGGAAGTTCAGATCTAGTGGTTAGGTAGGCCACTAGTGGCAAAACATAGTCAGTGCAGGAACAAAATTAAATGAAAGGCAATAAAGTTCTGTAATTATGGTTTGGAACCTGACAATACCATAGGAAACATTTAGCTCACTTGAAAATTCCTTTACACCTAACACAAATCTTCAAAATCTTAACTCATTAGAGAATTTATAAGCTGCAATATGAAAAATTTTATTTATTTGCTTGAATGCCCATGTGGTTTCCAGTATGTTGGAATGACCACAAGGTGCTTAAAAACGAGATTAACCGAACATTGCAGAAACATTAAAAATGGATACTTAAACCATTCCGTATCCAAACATTTTATTAATCACAATAAAAATCCAAAAATGTTTAAGTGTATGGGAATAAAAAAGTGTATTTTACCTTGGAGAGGTGGAGATATTAAGAATGTCCTAGGAAAAGTAGAAATGGAATGGGTCTACAAACTACAGACCCTTACTCCCCGTGGTTTAAATGCAGACTTTGATCTGCACAATTTTTTATAATCATTTTTATTGACATATTTATTTATTATTTCTTTTTTATATTCTTTCATTTTTTATATATTTTTTTATATCTTTTACAAATATTTTCACTGCTTTTATGTACTCCTTTATTCCTTTTTTTTTTTTACATAATGTAATGTTACCAACATATCCCCATATAAAGGACACTCTTTTTACCTCTCTTTTATACAGGTCTTGTACAGTTTTTTATTCTTCTATATATTATGCTTTTATGTATACCTCTAAGTGATATGCTTACATGTATTTTGTTACTCCCATATATGCAATTTTCTTATTTATTTTTTCTGAAGTTAAGGTAGTGGGTTTCTCCCCTCACCCCTGTATATAAGTGGTTCCCGATGGTACGAATAATCAGTGTTGCCGTTGGTTTCTGAGCGACAATTTTACACTGTTCGCCACTTCCCTCCCAGCCCCTCCCCTTGTATTTGTAGTTTTATCGACTACTGGTGCGAGCTAGCTGCTCGTCACACTCCCTAACTCAGCCCCCCTTTTGCCGGCTAAAGCCAACCGGTGAAACTATATTACCCACGGAGCTTTGCTCCAAATAATGACGGTCACGTGACGCAATTATTTTTATTAATATTCCACTAACCAGACCTCGTTTTTAATATATAATTACACTATCTAGCTTATATTTGCTTAATCTATCAAACTATATGTGCTATTGTTTGTTTTATACAAGTTTTTGAAACTCTGTCTCTATTGGCTGATCAAAGTTTTTACGCCAATTTTAAATTTACATATGCTTATATAAACTCTCCGTGCCAGGAATAATGTCATATACCATTTTGATAAAGCCTTAATTGGTGAAACGCGTTAATGGTTTTAATTGTGCATTTTAAACAATAAAAGTCTTTTGGTTATCCCTTTTACAAGGACCAATTTTCATTTTATTAGATTTTATATGCACTTTTTTTTATAATTTCTCTTCCTGGCACCCTCGGTATTCTGACTCAAGAAATCCCAGGTGGGGATCATTCCACCAATGCTGTATTGATAGAGCAGTACCTCCTGCTCTACTGCTGTGAGTATATTTTATTTTCCTATTCCTATAAACTGAGAGCACTATTGCTGTCTTTTACTTTTATTTTGGAGCACTGATTCTACTAAGCCGAAGTGACAGACGTACCTCTTCCATATATCCTCTAGCGGGGATTATACTGCTACATGCCTATCATCCCAGAGCTGGTTAATAGCTCTCACAAATGTGAGTGTATTATTTTCCTTTTATCTATTTTACCTTGGATTTTACAATATTACGCTATCGGCTGCTTGTCATATTCTCACTTTTTTGTCTCCACATATACGGAAATTTTATCAATCCAGACGGATCAAGTCCTGAGGACTGTGCCATTTCCTTACTCTACATATTAGTGATACTTTCTTCTAGACTTTTTTTACCTCCATTATATTTTATCATTTGGACTGATTTAATTTGATTCTGTTCACTTATTTTGTATCTTGTTTTTTATTCTGTTGTTTCAAGTGAGACATTCCCTCACTATTATATACAGGGAGTGCAGAATTATTAGGCAAGTTGTATTTTTGAGGATTAATTTTATTATTGAACAACAACCATGTTCTCAATGAACCCAAAAAACTCATTAATATCAAAGCTGAATATTTTTGGAAGTAGTTTTTAGTTTGTTTTTAGTTATAGCTATGTTAGGGGGATATCTGTGTGTGCAGGTGACTATTACTGTGCATAATTATTAGGCAACTTAACAAAAAACAAATATATACCCATTTCAATTATTTATTATTACCAGTGAAACCAATATAACATCTCAACATTCACAAATATACATTTCTGACATTCAAAAACAAAACAAAAACAAATCAGTGACCAATATAGCCACCTTTCTTTGCAAGGACACTCAAAAGCCTGCCATCCATGGATTCTGTCAGTGTTTTGATCTGTTCACCATCAACATTGCGTGCAGCAGCAACCACAGCCTCCCAGACACTGTTCAGAGAGGTGTACTGTTTTCCCTCCTTGTAAATCTCACATTTGATGATGGACCACAGGTTCTCAATGGGGTTCAGATCAGGTGAACAAGGAGGCCATGTCATTAGATTTTCTTCTTTTATACCCTTTCTTGCCAGCCACGCTGTGGAGTACTTGGACGCGTGTGATGGAGCATTGTCCTGCATGAAAATCATGTTTTCTTGAAGGATGCAGACTTCTTCCTGTACCACTGCTTGAAGAAGGTGTCTTCCAGGAACTGGCAGTAGGACTGGGAGTTGAGCTTGACTCCATCCTCAACCCGAAAAGGCCCCACAAGCTCATCTTTGATGATACCAGCCCAAACCAGTACTCCACCTCCACCTTGCTGGCGTCTGAGTCGGACTGGAGCTCTCTGCCCTTTACCAATCCAGCCACGGGCCCATCCATCTGGCCCATCAAGACTCACTCTCATTTCATCAGTCCATAAAACCTTAGAAAAATCAGTCTTGAGATATTTCTTGGCCCAGTCTTGACGTTTCAGCTTGTGTGTCTTGTTCAGTGGTGGTCGTCTTTCAGCCTTTCTTACCTTGGCCATGTCTCTGAGTATTGCACACCTTGTGCTTTTGGGCACTCCAGTGATGTTGCAGCTCTGAAATATGGCCAAACTGGTGGCAAGTGGCATCGTGGCAGCTGCACGCTTGACTTTTCTCAGTTCATGGGCAGTTATTTTGCGCCTTGGTTTTTCCACACGCTTCTTGCGACCCTGTTGACTATTTTGAATGAAACGCTTGATTGTTCGATGATCACGCTTCAGAAGCTTTGCAATTTTAAGAGTGCTGCATCCCTCTGCAAGATATCTCACTATTTTTGACTTTTCTGAGCCTGTCAAGTCCTTCTTTTGACCCATTTTGCCAAAGGAAAGGAAGTTGCCTAATAATTATGCACACCTGATATAGGGTGTTGATGTCATTAGACCACACCCCTTCTCATTACAGAGATGCACATCACCTAATATGCTTAATTGGTAGTAGGCTTTCGAGCCTATACAGCTTGGAGTAAGACAACATGCATAAAGAGGATGATGTGGTCAAAATACTCATTTGCCTAATAATTCTGCACTCCCTGTATATATATATATATATATATATATACACACACACACACACATACACACACATATTATATACCATTATACCATTTTTGTTTGGTCTCAACTATTTTTCATCTATAATTACAGGCCTCTTTAGCGCAGCCCTTACTTCAATCTTTTCTACTTATTTTATTAACCCCTTCCCGACCGAGGACGGTTCAGGACCGTTATCGGCATGTTTGCCTTGCAGACCGATGACGGTCCTGAACCGTCCTAACGGTCTGAGCTACTTACCTGATCGCCGTCGTTCCCCCGGAGGCGATCAGCGTGGCTCCGGTTGTGGGGAGACTGCCTGCAGCCCAGACAGTCTCCCCACACTGAATTAGGACCCCTGTGGCCATGTGATCGCTTAACACAGTGATCACATGGTCACAATAGGTGTCCATGTGTCTGCCTGCAGGGGGACTGCCTGTGCTGACAGGCAGTCTCCCTGCTAGTGTAAAATCAAAAAAAAAAATAAAGTTAGTGTTAATTAAAAAAAAAATAATAATTATATATGTGTATATATGATATATAGACATATATTATATCTATATAATATATGTCTATATATCATATATATATATAATGCCATACTAAGTGTATTTTTATATTAATATGTGCTTATATTATTGTAAAAATACACTTATAATTAAATTACACACGTATATATATATAATATATATAATAACTATATATATTGTATATATATATTATTATAAAATATAAATAATAAGTAATTTAAATTAAATATTTTTTTTTAAATAATAAAAATTTTAAAAAAATTATATATCTATATGAACTTTTATTATAACTGTATTTTACAAAAAGAATTTTTGTACAAGCACTCTTTTATCCCTATTGGTGCAAAGTATCGAGGTGGCCAAAAGTACCTCAGAAAAATACAAAATACAAAAATGATACTGCACTCATAAATAGAGGAAAATTCATAGTTAAATTTAATAAATCAATGGTGAATTCATTATCTTGTAATTCATTAGTGAGGTTATATATTGGAATTTGAAAACTTGATATAGTATACACATTGATGAAGAGTTCTGAAAAATTGATAGTATATGCACATGAATTTGATAATATATGTACAAAAACAGTCAATATTTGATAGATCCCCTATTGTGACCTCATGTTTATAACAGGAATCTGCTGTCAAAAATGGCTATAATCAAATGTTCAAAAATTGTTATCCTTAAGGTAAATGGGATAAGTAGGAGCCAAAGGGAGGCAAGAAACTTAAAAATTTTGAGAAGATATGGTGTATTATAGTCCAGAGTTTCTTGCAAAAAAGAGTCCAAACAAAAGAAAAAGAAAAAGAAAAAAAGGAAAAAAGAAAAAAATAAGGAAAAAATATGGAAAAAATATATATAAACAGTCCCAGTGTGTACACACAATGGTATATGGAAAGATCTCACCGGTGGAAAATAGAGGTTCTGTAGTCCAATCTCTTTCAATGTGGCAATGGCACTTCTGTATTTTAAAGAGACCTTTGTGTCTTTCTTCCTTCCTCCTTTATCCGTGGTGAATATAGTGTGTCTCCTTACTTGCTCCTACTTGTTCCCGGGGTGTCAGGATACATCCATAGATTTCTTGCCAAAAATATCTTCTATATGTGCTGGTGCAGAGGCTCCTGTGCAGGATATGGGCTGTGCGCTCGGGATCTATGACATCCCTTCAATCTTATATAATCTTATATATCTTACACTTTTTTGTAATCATATTACTTTTTTGTACCCTATTGTATTTTACATATTTTCTATGTATATATGTTTTATATTTCTTGCCTGTGATAGGATCACTTCCTCTTATTTTATCCATCAATATCAGTATAGTACATTTGTTGTGTTTATACTTATCCCTCCTTCCTATTTTAACCTTGCATATGTTATCTCATGCAAACACTATTTGGAACACAAAAACGAACTTTTATGAAGAAATTACCCATTACAGAACAGTGAAACAGTCTCTTTTATATGAAAACCGGAATCACAACACATGCGTTCCACCGTTGGAACGCAAATGCCGAAACCGGAAGTTAGTGAATCAATGCGTTCCACTGTTGGAACGTGGAAGTAAAATGCCGCGATCTGACAATTAAGGGAAAAAAACGGCGCAAACTTCAACTATAAATAAAGGACAGCTATAGCAAGCACTTACAGCAACTGAGGAAGCCTCTATAAGAGGTGAAACGCGTTTTGCTACCAGAGATTATCTCTTCAAGATTACCTTCAATTGTAAGGTTTCTGCTTTTTTATATTTTTGTGCACTTTACTAATAAAGCACTTATTTATTATTTATACTTACCTGTGAGAGGACATCTTACTATCCATCACCTCCTGGCAGTATAAAAAAGGGAGTGGGAACCCAAATCCCACAATGCTGGATGATTGAGCTTTATCCCATAAGCTCTAGCTTTGTGAGTTTATTTTCACATATTTTCTCCATACTTATAAGGGATCCAGACAATATTGCACTATTATGTGTTTTGTTTTACCTTATCTCTAGGTCATTGCTCCATTTATTGTAAACAAGAAGACACTCCACCTTATATTGTATGTATATTAAATATGCATATATATTTAAATTCTACGTGCGTATTTATGTAATATTTTTACATAATTCAGTAATTTTATTGATTGCAATTTGAGGGACCTGCCTGCCAACCCAGGCCGAAATTCCAGAGAATTTAATTTGCTAGCACTGTATTTTACCCTGTAGCGTTCTACGACACCCTAAAACCTGTACATGGGGGGTACTGTTTTACTCGGGAGACTTCGCTGAACACAAATATTAGTGATTCAAAACAGTAAAACATATCACAGCGATGATATTGTCAGTGAAAGTGACTTTTTTTGCATTTTTCACACACAAACAGCACTTTTACTGATGATATAATTGTTGTGATACGTTTTCCAGTTTTAAACACTAATATTTGTGTTCAGCGATGTCTCCCGAGTAAAACAGTACCCCCCATGTACAGGTTTTATAGCATTTTTGAAAGTTACAAGGTCAAATATATGGGTCAAATATTTTTACATTGAAAATGGCCAGGTTGGTTACGTTGCCTTTGAGAGCGTATGGTAGCCCAGGAATGAGAATTACCCCCATGGTGGCATACCATTTGCAAAAGAAGACAACCCAAGGTATTGCAAATGGGGTATGTCCAGTCTTTTTTAGTAACCACTTGGTCACAAACACTGGCCAAAATTAACGTTCAATTTAGTTTTTTTACTTTTTCACACACAAACAAATATGAATGCTTACTTTGGCCAGTGTTTTCGACTAAGTGGCTACTAAAAAAGACTGGACATACCCCATATTGAATACCCTGGGTTGTCTACTTTAAAAAAAATATGTACATGTGGGATGTTATTCAGAGATTTATGACAGATAATAGTGTTACAATGTCACTATTGATAAATTTTTAAAATTTATGTTTTGAAACCGCAATATCCTACTTGTACCTATAGCCCTATAACATGCAAAAAAAAAGCAAAAAAGCACGTAAACACTAGGTATTTTTAAACTCAGGACAAAATTTTGAATCTATTTAGCAGTTTTTTTCATTTGCTTTTGTAGATGAGTAAAAGATTTTTCAAGTAAAAGTCAAAAAACATGTATTTTTTCAATTTTTCATCAGATTTTTTTATTTTTTTTAAATTAAAATACATGAGATTATATAAATAATGGTATGTAAAGAAAGCCCCTTTTGTCCTGAAAAAACAATATATAATTTGTATGGGAACAGTAAATGAGAGAGCGGAAAATTACAGCCAAACACAAACACCACAAAAGTGTAAAAATATGCCTGGTCGCAAATGTACAACATGGCAAAAACAGTCCAGTCCTTAAGGGGTTAAGGGTTTTGAGGGATTACTTGGGTTGCTGCTTTATATTCTAGTTATTTAGCGCTGACTCTTCACCCCTTTTGTTTTTATCACTTTGTATAAGTGGTTAATTGAATTTCGTGATGCATTTTACATGACCAATATCTTATGACGCATCAAGCTAACTAATAGAAATAAACAAGTAGAAAATGGCGCTTCCAATTTTTTGTATAAGGAAATATATACAAAAAAAACCTGTAGCTGCACCTCTAAAGTATAAATCCAATAAAAACCACACTTAAAATAGAAACAAAACCATATGAAAAAAGGTGCACGGTGATTTTACCGATATGTAGCTAATGCACTGGACTCTAGCCAATCAATATTGGCAGATTACAGACTTCAGTATGAACAAGCCCACAGTAGGTGGACTTAAAAGTGAAGTGCAGGCACTGACAAGGTAGATCTGAAGAAGCCACTACCGCGGTGAAATGCGTCATCACGCTACTACGCCATCACACTATTACGTAATCACACGCGCAATACGGATAATATACCTCGTGAATGGAACCCTGACCCAATATCATGGCCAGATTGTGGGAACTGGGAAGAAGCTTCATGAGGAGTGACGGAGAAAGAGATGATCCGTTAGCTAAGTTGTTTTAGGCTGTTTGAAATAAAGATTATATTTTACTACATTTCAGCCTCAAGTTCACCTGAATTTTCCTGGGGATTACTTATTGGAGCTTTAAAGTTAGAGCAGATGCATCTGCTCTATACTTGTGATTGTGCATTTTCTAGTGTATATACACGTATTATTACCCAGACAATATTATACCATATATTCTATTTTTTTCCCCTCATATGCATGCATGAATATGTATTACTTTGTGAGGACACTTCTGTACAAGTGACCCCCAAAAAAGTTATGATTTTTAAAATATTTTTAGTGTGTGGTTTACACTACGTTGGCACCTGGATCTAGCACATTGCACTTTATGTGTTTTAATATTTTATCACTGTACACTAAGAGTACTAGATAAAGAGTATCTTACACTTTAATATTATTGTTACTTTTATGTCAGGATTACTAATTGATCCTGCACGCAGAATTGTATCACACCTAAAACTAAGGATAACGTCTAACCGGACCTTAGAATAGCCAGACTTAACGTATCCAAGAAGAGTCAGAATACTTGCCGAGGTCAGGGATAGAGAATCCGACATAGCGATGAGGAAAAGCCAAAAGTCAAGGATACCATAAATCAGGAAGTCAAAACGAAGCCAAAGTCAAATACCCCCAAAAAAATCAAGATCAGGCACGCACTCTCGGATTACCATCAGACAAAAACAACGACAGGGCAATGAGAGAATGTAAAAAAAAGTTTAAATAACCCTCCTGTTATTCTGATTGGCTGTAATCGGTCTTTGACCCCAAAATGTGCATGTGCGTGACGTCACGTGCACGCCGACGTCATTCTCAACATGGGCGGTCATGGGGCTATAACGTGGCAAAAATCCGCAGTGGGTGGCATCCCTAGACATGCTGGGTTTATCAGGTGTCCCGGCGCATGACTTTAAATGGGCCACAACTATTCCTGTCAGGATGGTAAATACCATGAACCACTTTACCATAAGTGGATGAATTTGTTACATTACCCCCCACCTGAAGACCACCCACCGGGCGGGCAGGACCCGGCTTGAGGGGAAACTTGGCATGGAAAGAGCGAACCTAATGGCCAGCATGGATATCAAAAGCAGAAACCCAAGAGCGGTCGGCAGGTCCATACCCCTTCTAATCAACCAGGTACTGCAATGAACCATGAGAGAACCAGGAATCAATAATAGAGGACACCTTGTACTCCTCCTGATCGGAAACAACCAAAGGAGGAGAGGGAACCCCCGGGACTGAATATTTATTGCAAATAAGTGGTTTGAGTAAAGATACATGAAACGAATTAGGAATGCACAAGGAAGCAGGAAGGCCCAAGGAATAATAAACAGGGTTAATTCTTTTAAGGACACGGTAAGGACCAAGAAACCTTGGAGCAAATGTCATGCTAGGGATTTTCAGCCTAATGTTGTGAGAAGACAACCAAACCTGGTCCCCCACCTTGAAGACTGGGTTTGCACGCCACTGTTTATCAGCATGGGATTTAAAGCGAGCAGCCGCAGTTTCAAGAGCGGAGTGAACCTTAGTCCAAGTATCACAAATAGAGACCAGGTGGTCATCCAGAGCGGGGATAGCTGTGTCAGAAAACACATCAGGGAGAATAGTAGGGTGGCAACCGGTATTGACAAAAAAAGGACGGTGTCCAGATGCGGCATGGGTAGCGTTATTCCTAGCAAATTCTGTACAAGGCAACAAATCAGCCCAGTTAGACTGAATACTGTTCACAAAGCAACGTATATACAGCTCAAGCGATTGGTTAGCCCTTTCAGCCACACCATTGGTTTGGGAATGGTAAGCAGAGGAAAAAGACAAGTTAATGCCCAACTGTTTATTAAATGCCCTCCAGAATCTTGACGCAAATTGGGAACCCCTATCTGACACAATATTTTGAGGGATCCAATGAAGCCTAACAATGTCACGTATAAATATGAGGACAAGCTCCTGAGAAGATGGCAATTTGAGTGGAATGAAATGTGCCATTTTGGAAAAGCGATCAACTACCATAAGGATGGTGGTATAACCATTAGAACTAGGTAGGTCCACAATGAAATCCGTAGACAGATGAGACCATAGAACACTGGGTATGGGAAGTGGATGTAATAATCCACACGGAAGTGTATGTGGAGACTGCACAAACAGAACATGCTTCCACATAATCCTTAATATCCCTTCTGAGTGACTCCCACCAAAATGATCTGGAAACAGTCTTATTTGTACCAGGATGCCCAGCAGTAACATTGTCGTGGAATATTTTCAACACCTCTTTCCTGTCATGTAATGGAATAAACAATTTACCTAGAGGTTTATCGTTCGGTGTCTGGGACTGAGCCGCCATGATAGCACAAAGCAATGGTGATGACAAGGAAAGGACAGTGGATGCTATAATACACTCAGGAGGAACCATGGGTGACGTCTCTTGTTCTAGTTCTAACTCTTTGTCAAATTGTCTAGATAACGTGTCAGCTTTAACATTTTTAGGACCAGGCCTGTAAGTAACAATAAAGTTAAAGCGGGACAAGAACAGAGACCATCTAGCCTGTCTAGAAGACAGACATTTGGCATCACCAGTATAGGCCAGATTCCTGTGATCGGTTATGATCAGTAGGGGGTCTTTGGAACCTTCCAAAAGATGTTACCAATACTTGAGCGCCAATATAATGGCCAACAGTTATCTGTTACCTGTGTCATAATTACGCTCAGCTGGAGACAACTTTCTGGAGAAGTAACCACAAGGATGCAAAGGGGCATCCTGACTATCTCGCTGGGAAAAGACAGGCCTGACCCCTGCTTCGGAGGCATCAACCTCAAGTATGAAAGCTTTGCTAGTGTCAGGATGTATTAATATGTCTGCAGAAGCAAACAATTTCTTGAGACGTTCAAAAGCCTTTTTGGCTTCTTTGGACCATACTTTACAATTAGCCCCCTTGTGTGTCATATTGGTGATGGGGGCAATTACCAAAGAGAAACCCTTTATGAAACTCCTGTAATAATTGTAGAAACCAATGATTCTTGAGTAAAGTTTGTAATACTGGTTTAACATGATCACGATGGGTCTGGAGGTCGGAGGAATAAACGAGGATATCATCAAGGAATACAAGTGAAAAATAGTAAATATGATCCCTTAGCACATTGTTAATGAAGTCCTGAAATACGGCCGGGGCATTGCATAACCCAAAGGGCATAACAAGATATTCATAGTGGCCAATTCTGGTATTAAATGCTGTTTTCCACTCGTGCTCATTCTTAATCCTAACCAAACTGTATGCACTCCTGAGGTCAGGTTTGGTAAAGACCTTAGCACTAGTTGTGATGAAGTGCCCTTTGCCACTTGGTCCTGGAGAGGCCTGCTTGCCAGCCTCCTCCCCTGTGACTGTGACTCTTTCATGTATTTGGCTTTAAAGCCCATAGTCTACCTTCAGACAGACTATGTATGTAGGCTGCTTTATTTATCTTATGTTTTAGTCACCCTGTACCCATTATAGGTGCAGGGTGTGTGTAATGTAATTGTTTATAGTGTGTGTGTGTGTGTACTGTGAAATGTATTGCCTGCTCTCCTGTACTGCTGAGGTTTGCTACCAACTAGGTGGGTTTGGCTATGGAGCTTGTCTAGTGCCCTCTGTTGGTAGCAACAGCAATATGCACTACCTGAATTGCAAGACTGGTTCATTTGCATATTCGGGTAGATTTGCATATTGCTAATTCTGCAGGCAGGTGAGATATTTACTGTTAAATATTGTCTCCCCCACCCCTTTAAAAATGTGCCATTGTGTTGTGATAAGTCACTGTGTGTTGCCTGCTATGGTTTGACTGTTTTTGATTTTATTGAGGTTTCACAACAATGTTATTGTGGTGACCCTATGGGCTGGTCCCAAGGGAAATAAAGGTTTAGACAGTTCTTCTTGATCCCTCTAAACTTAGCCTTGTCTCGTTAATGTCTCTGTTATAATCACACTGGGGATTGCTATGCTCTGCATGCTCCCCTGAGCTTGAATCACTTAGCTCTTTTAAGAGCTTGTTCCTGACACGCTCTCCTTGGAGGAGGGGTCTTCACCACACAGTCCTGGATGCTGGAGGTTCATACAGGGTGGAAGGAAGAGTTCTTTCCCACACATTCCTGGAAGACAGAAGCTGATCCAGGGTGGAAGGAAGACGGCGAGACTCCAGCCAAGATACAGCGGTTGCGGAGTCTGCGGTGGTTGTGGTGTCTGCTGCACTGCTTGGAGTCCTCAAGAAGTGCTAGGAGCATCCGTCAACGGAGGGTACTCAGTGGGAGTACAAGGAGCTCCGTTACACTAGTGATGTCCCGAACGGTTCGGGACATCACTACTTAGCACCATGAAGTCTGTCAAACAATTCGGTGATAAGAGGAATGAGACAGGCATTTTTTATGGTGATTATGTTTAAAGCCCTATAGTCAATGCAATGGGCGTAATTCTCCATCCTTTTTAGATACAAAAAAGAAACCTGCACCAACAGAGGATGATGATTTGCATATGTGACCCTTACTTAAGGCATTTCTGATGTACCCCTCCATGATTTTACTCTCATGTGTGGACAGAGCATAAACCGCCCCTTTAGGAGGCATGGCCCCGGGCAACAGATCAATGGAACAATCATATGATCTATGTGGAGGTAGAACATCAGTTTGACTTTTACTGAACATGTCCCTAACCTCCCAATACTGCTTGGGTATTTTGGGGGTAGTGGGTGTAATAGTAGGTAAAGTAACGATGCCCACTCTTTTAGTAAGAGGTGACATACGACCCTCCTGACAGTCTTCACACTATACCAGTATTTCCCCTTTGGTCCAGTCAATATGAGGGTTGTGCTTGATGCAATGCCCCTATACTGATACAGATAGGTAAGGTCTTGTGGGTAATCAGTGGTTGAGAGAGATGTCTCCCGTCTATAGCCTCAACCGCCAGAGGTGGAGGTTTCTCCTTGACAGGTATTGAGTGTTTTTTTAACAAAATACATGTCAATAAAGTTACCTGCCACACCTGAGTCTACCAGGGCTTTGCATGAAAAGTTTTTCTTTTTGCAAAGGGTGACAGTGTCAAGGACAAATCTACTTTGGTTCTTACTAGAGGACGTATGCATCACACCTAAGACCTGCCCCCTTAAGGTTCTTAGGTGCGGAGGTTTTCTGGGCGTATAGGACAAGTATGTCTCATATGTCCTTTTTTGCCACAATATAAGCATAGACCCTCTCTTCTCCTATACTGTTTCTCTGCCTCTAACAATCTCTTAACCTCTAGTTGCATAGGTTCTGATTCAGGTTGCACCGGGAGGTCAGGGACAACATGTTTGGAGAATTGAGGTGCTAGTGACAAGGTCATACGTCTGGTTCTGCCTCTAGTAATTTCTCTGGTCCTAAGTCTATTATCAATCTGCATCACAAAGGTAATAAAATCATTTAATTTTTCCAGTAGATCTTTCGCAGAAATTTCGTCAAGTATATTCTTGGATAATCCTTTTTTAAAAGCAGCGATTAATCTGTTGTTAGTCCAGTCTACCTCAGAAGCCAAGGTGCGAAATTTGATGGCATAATCTGTGATAGATTGATTCCCTTGTTTGATAAGCATTAAGGCAGTGGAGGCATCATCCTTCCTACCTAATGGTTCAAACGTTAATTTGAATTCCGCCAGGAATTCCTGGTAAATACAAAAAATACTCCTTTTACTCTCCTGTAATGGATTGGCCCATGTTAAGGCCTTACCCTTAAGTTGATTCATTAAATACCCAATTTTAGCTCTATCTGTGGGAAATGAACCAGGTGAGGCCTCAAAGTGGTATTCAATTTGATTAAGGAATCTCCTACATTCAAAAATATTACCATCAAAATGTGGTGGAGGAGATAGGGAAATGGTAGGTGCCTTTTTAACTATAGGCAGAGGTACAGTAGGTATTGGAGGCCTAGTTGGAAAAGCCTCAGGCTGTAAATGAGCCATCCGAGTAAGGAGCATGATTATTCTCTTCTAGCTTTTTCTCGCAAGCAGCTATGTGCTGACACGATTCTACAGGATCTATGGCAAGAACTAAGGATAACATCTAATCAGACCTTATAATGGCCGGACTTAACGTATCCAAGAATAGTCAGAATACTTAGAACAAATACAGGGTTGGGTGAAGTGTAGTGATATCTGTATGCAGGCAAGCCACTGTAAAAGGTCACTCAAACCTTAAAACATACAATAGAAACAAAAAAAATATACAGGGCGCCACAATCACCAGATAAATAAACGAAAAAGATGAAGATAATATTGTTTATTTGATAATGTGCACCAACAATGTGCAAATAGTAAAAAATATATTCACATAAAATGCCTCAATAGGCTAGAAGACCCATAGGTATAGCAGCTCTTATATAACATGAAAAAGTGCTAAATGCTAAAGTGCAGACAGTAATATAAAGTGGCAGAGTGCAACTCCCATCACTTCAAGCTGGTAAACATAAACAATGTCCACAACTAGTCACATAGACAAAAATCATGTGAAACAGAAACTGCTGATACCAAAGTAGAAGGGTCCCCAATGCTGCTCAACGCGTTTCGTCCTTGAGACTTCGTCAGGAGCTTCTTGATCTTCCCTCTTTCTTCTCTCTTTTAAATCCGCCGGTCTGCCGGTTCTTTCGTGACCACGCATGCGCCCGTCACGCGCACCGTCATACGTCATGACGCACGCGTGAACGTACTGCGCATGCGCGGCCACGTTGGAACGCAAATAACTTTATTGTTCAATGTGCATAGTAGCAACTGAACGTCCTACAACAAGAACGTTCATAATACTGCTGAGACTATCGGATGATTGAATAAACGTTGCTTCATAGGGAAGGGAAGAAGGGAAAAGGGGAAGAAAAAAAAATTATTTAATAAACCAAAAAATGTGTGTATATATATTAATATAGACCAAAAATCAAAATATATATATAAATATAAAAAGAGGTGCATATAGCACAAATAGAGAAATTGTATATTTAAAAATATATCGAACAGGAGGGGAATAAAAAATAGTATAAAGCACATTTATTCTTAAATAAATTGAATACTCATTTTTGACACTCATTTGTAACATCAAAAAATAAAAATAAAATACAATAGATGCAGTATCTAAGGAACAGGTTATACATATAAAAATCCTACATCATAATGATAGAAAAACAGATACTGCATATATAAGGGGATATTATGTCCATAAACATAAATATAAATAGATATGTAGACATAAATAGAATGGGGACATCCATAATAATACATAGATAACAGAGGTAAAGATGTTGAACTTTTTTTAAAATATTGTCTTTTAAAACATCATTTAAAAAACATAAAAAAAATAAAAAATAAAATAATAAAAAATCCTTTAATCAATAAAGGATAAAATATCTAAATCTGTATTAAGACCCAAGGGAACAGATGATTTCATTTTATAAATCCATTCAGTTTCTCTTTTTACTAGCATCTTTTCTGTATCTCCCCCTCTCCAATGTGGTATAACTTTATCAATCCCTATACATATAAAATCTTTAAAATCAAACACATTGCATTCATTAAAATGTCTAGGAACACTATGTTTCGTATTCTTATTTTTAATCCCGTTAAAGTGTTCAAGTAATCTTATATGAAGTTTCCTAATTGTGCGTCCTATATACTGGGCACCACATTTACATTGTAACATATAAACAACAAATTGCTAACAAAACAATGAGGAAAAGCCAAAAGTCAAGGATACCAGAAATCAGTTAGTCAAAATGAAGCCAAAGTCAAATCCCCAAAAATCAAGATCAGGAACACACTCTCGGATTACCGTCAGGCAGAAACCACGACAGGGCAATGAGAGAATGTAAAAATAAGTTTAAATAACCCTCCTGTTCCGATTTGCTGTTATCGGCCTTTGACCCCAAAACGCATGCCGACGTCCTTCTCA
The DNA here is from genome assembly GCA_933207985.1 of Pelobates cultripes. NCBI lineage: Eukaryota > Metazoa > Chordata > Amphibia > Anura > Pelobatidae > Pelobates > Pelobates cultripes. Next base: position 299,808,647 of record OW240913.1, on the reverse strand, counting down.
ACATGGGCGGTCATGGGGCTATAGGGTGGCATAGATTCGCAGCGGCCCTAGACATGCTGAGTTTATCAGGTTTCTGGGCGCACACGCCTGTAAATGGGCACAACTATTCCTGTCAGAACTGTAAATATCATTAACTACTTTACCATAAGTGGATGAATTTGTTACACTTTGTGCACAACTAAGCATTTAGGTGTTCACTTCATATTAAGGTCTTAAAAACAAAGCACACCTTTTTGGTTTTGCTTCAAGCTAAGTGTCAGTCTAACAAAATCTTGTGAAGTTAAGTGTTTACTCTTTGGGCCATAAAATACACTGCCAGGCCAATTTAAAAAAAAAAACGCCATCTGGATTTAACTAAGCAAATAGGTAAGAGCCTCCTATTGGATAGTTACTGCATGGGCGATTATCTTTTAGCTGGCAACAAGTTATTTACCCCCAACTGATGCAATGAGTAACAACCATGTCGAAAGAAACATCCCATGGTCGTAAAAAATTGTTAGTCTGTTTGAGAAAGGTCAAATCATTGACATGCATCAAGCAGAGAAAACATCTAAAGATATTGCAAAAACTACTAAAATTGGGTTAAGAACTGTCCAATGCATTATTAAAAACTGGAAGGATAGTGGGGAACCATCGTCTTTGAAGAAGAAATGTGGTCAAAGAAAAATCCTTATTGCTCGTGATAGTGATCACTTAAATATTGGTGAAATCAAATCGTAGAAAAACAACAGTAGAACTCAGGGCTATGTTTAATAATGAAAGTAAGAGCATTTCCACACGCACAATGTGAAGGAAACTCAAGGGATTGGGACTGAACAGCTGTGTAGCCTTAAAGCACCACTATAGTGCCAGGAAAACATACTCGTTTTCCTGGCACTATAGTGCCCTGAGGGTGTCCCCACCCTCAGGGACCCCCTCCTGCCGCTGCTCTGGGGATAGGAAGGGGTTAAAATCTTACCTTTCTCCAGCGCCGGGCGAGGAGCTCTCGTCCTCCTCTCCGCCTCTTCTCCTCCTCTTCGGCTGAATGCACATGCACGGCAGGAGCTGCGCGCGCATTCAGCCAGTCTCATAGGAAGCATTCATAAAGCTTTCCTATGGACGCTTGCGTCTTCTCACTGTGATTTTCACAGTGAGAAGCACGCAAACGCCTCTAGCGGCTGTCATTGAGACAGTCTTTAGAGGCTGGATTAACCTATTTAAAAACATAGCAGTTTCTCTGAAACTGCTATGTTTATAAAAAAAACTGGGTTGACCCTAGCTGGACCTGGCACCCAGACCACTTCATTAAGCTGAAGTGGTCTGGGTGCCTAGAGTGGTCCTTTAAGAAAACCACTAATCAGTGAGGCTAATTGGAAAAAAAGCTTACATTTGCTAGGGAGCATAAAAATTGGACTCTAGAGCAATGGTAGAAGGTCATGTGGTCTGATGAGTCCAGATTTACCCTGTTCCAGGGTGAAGGGCACATCAGAGTAAGAAGGGAGGCAGATGAAGTGATGCACCCATCATGCCTAGTGCCTACTGTACAAGCCTGTGGGGGGCAGTGCTATGATCTGGGGTTGCTGCAGTTGGTCAGGTTTAGGTTCAGCAACATTATATGCCAAAATAATGAGGTCAGCTGACTACCTGAATATACTGAATGACCAGATTATTCCATCAATGGATTTTTTCTTCCCTGATGGCACGGGCATATTTCAAGATGACAATGCCAGGATTCATCCGGCGAAAATTGTGAAAGAGTGGTTCAGCGAGCATGAGACATCATTTTCACACATGGATTGGCCACCACAGAGTCCAGACCTTAACCCCATTGAGAATCTTTGGGATGTGCTGGAGAAGGCTTTGCGCAGTAGTCTCTCCCATCATCAATACAAAATCTTGGTGAAAAATGAATGCAAAACTGGAGAGAAATAAATCTTGTGACATTGCAGAAACTTATCGAAACAATATTAGAGTGTGTGACCTTTTTTTTTTTTTTTAGTGGCAACTTTTTTTTGGGCCAAGCAATGTACATTGTCTTAGAATGGTTTCTTGTAGAAAATCCCATTAAATTTAAAATAATAAAATTCTTTACTTTGGTAATATCTCTTTGTGGTAATCCTGTGTCTGATTTTCTTAGTTACACTGTCTTATTGTATTGTGTGGGCTATGTGTCTATTAGTAATATGTGACACATGTGATTCCATCTATGAATATTCAATATCATTAACATAGGTAGTATTTGCATATGATTAACCCCTTAAAGGACCACTACAGGGAGTGCAGAATTATTAGGCAAATGAGTATTTTGACCACATCATCCTCTTTATGCATGTTGTCTTACTCCAAGCTGTATAGGCTCGAAAGCCTACTACCAATTAAGCATATTAGGTGATGTGCATCTCTGTAATGAGAAGGGGTGTGGTCTGACATCAACACCCTATATCAGGTGTGCATAATTATTAGGCAACTTCCTTTCCTTTGGCAAAATGGGTCAAAAGAAGGACTTGACAGGCTCAGAAAAGTCAAAAATAGTGAGATATCTTGCAGAGGGATGCAGCACTTTTAAAATTGCAAAGCTTCTGAAGCGTGATCATCGAACAATCAAGCGTTTCATTCAAAATAGTCAACAGGGTCGCAAGAAGCGTGTGGAAAAACCAAGGCGCAAAATAACTGCCCATGAACTGAGAAAAGTCAAGCGTGCAGCTGCCACGATGCCACTTGCCACCAGTTTGGCCATATTTCAGAGCTGCAACATCACTGGAGTGCCCAAAAGCACAAGGTGTGCAATACTCAGAGACATGGCCAAGGTAAGAAAGGCTGAAAGACGACCACCACTGAACAAGACACACAAGCTGAAACGCCAAGACTGGGCCAAGAAATATCTCAAGACTGATTTTTCTAAGGTTTTATGGACTGATGAAATGAGAGTGAGTCTTGATGGGCCAGATGGATGGGCCCGTGGCTGGATTGGTAAAGGGCAGAGAGCTCCAGTCCGACTCAGACGCCAGCAAGGTGGAGGTGGAGTACTGGTTTGGGCTGGTATCATCAAAGATGAGCTTGTGGGGCCTTTTCGGGTTGAAGATGGAGTCAAGCTCAACTCCCAGTCCTACTGCCAGTTCCTGGAAGACACCTTCTTCAAGCAGTGGTACAGGAAGAAGTCTGCATCCTTCAAGAAAACATGATTTTCATGCAGGACAATGCTCCATCACACGCGTCCAAGTACTCCACAGCGTGGCTGGCAAGAAAGGGTATAAAAGAAGAAAATCTAATGACATGGCCTCCTTGTTCACCTCATCTGAACCCCATTGAGAACCCGTGGTCCATCATCAAATGTGAGATTTACAAGGAGGGAAAACAGTACACCTCTCTGAACAGTGTCTGGGAGGTTGTGGTTGCTGCTGCACGCAATGTTGATGGTGAACAGATCAAAACACTGACAGAATCCATGGATGGCAGGCTTTTGAGTGTCCTTGCAAAGAAAGGTGGCTATATTGGTCACTGATTTGTTTTTGTTTTGAATGTCAGAAATGTATATTTGTGAATGTTGAGATGTTATATTGGTTTCACTGGTAATACTAAATAATTGAAATGGGTATATATTTGTTTTTTGTTAAGTTGCCTAATAATTATGCACAGTAATAGTCACCTGCACACACAGATATCCCCCTAACATAGCTATAACTAAAACAAACTAAAAACTACTTCCAAAAATATTCAGCTTTGATATTAATGAGTTTTTTGGGTTCATTGAGAACATGGTTGTTGTTCAATAATAAAATTAATCCTCAAAAATACAACTTGCCTAATAATTCTGCACTCCCTGTATAGTGCCAGGAAAACATACTCGTTTTCCTGGCACTATAGTGCCCTGAGGGTGCCCCCACCCTCAGGGACCCCTCCTGCCCGGCTCTGGATGGGGGAAAGGGGTTAAAACTTACCTCTTTCCAGCGCTGGGCGGAGAGCTCTCCTCCTCCGATCCTCCTCTTCTCCTCCCCGTCGGCTGAAAGAGCACGCGCGCATTCAGCCAGTCACATAGGAAAGCATTCATAATGCTTTCCTATGGCCGCTAGCGTGCTCTCACTGTGAAAATCACAGTGAGAAGCACGCAAACGCCTCTAGCGGCTGTCAATGAGACAGCCACTAGAGGAAACAGGGGAAGGCTTAACCCTGAAGGCTTTCTCTGAAACTGCTATGTTTATGAAAAAATGGGTTAACCCTAGCTGGACCTGGCACCCAGACCACTTCATTAAGCTGAATCATGACATGTCACACATTTCATGTGTCCTTAAGGGGTAAAACAATTATAGTTAGTGTATATATATATATATATATATATGTAACAAAAAGTATCCGGACTGCATTTTTGTTACTACTACCTATCGCCCCAAGAGACTGGCACCCGGCAAGTACTTCATTTTTCACATTTTTTAAGCGTGAGTGCATGGATTCATTGACGGATATATATATATATATATATATATATATATATATATATACTGGAACTGTAAGAAGAAAGAACTAACCTCTCTTTTTTATCAAATCCTGGAGTGCCAATATTTTTTTTCATTATTTATACTTTATGTGACCAGAGCACCAGGTATTATACCAGGTAATATATTTATTTTGTTAAAGTTGGAGTGCAGGAGCCTTGGATATATATACATATATCTCCTATCCTATTGTGTTTTATTTTAAATTGTCCTATTTATAGTTAAATCCCCCCTATTATAATATTGTAAAGTGCTAGGGAATCTGTTGGCACAATATAAATGTCAATAATAATAATAATAATAATAATAATAATAATTCTGATATATATGTCTGGGCTGAGCTCTTAACCCCAATTGTTACAAACACTTAAATTTCTTGTAAGAAGAAACCTGATCTCTGGTCAATGTTTACTTTAGCCTGAATTCCAGTGCTTGGTCATGCAATGATTGGAGTTAGAGAGAAAGGAAATGTGCCTGCATTTTTGCATTATGTTACAAACTAGAGTCACATCTGCAAAGTAGTGACTTTACAGTATACAATTTATTTAATCTTATCACAAGATGTCCAACAGTAAAATACCTGGCAGTGTGTCATTATGAACTCATCAATACAGATATTTATGGGGAATATAATAGATTGCAAATTTTGCATTGAAGTGGGAAATTAGGGGGAAATATATAGTATACTGACGATATCCTTTCTGCAGATACTTAAAGGCACACTATGTCACCAAAACAACTTTAGCTTAATGAAGCAGTTTTGGTATATAGATCATGCCACTGCTCAATTTTCTGCCATTTACGAGTTAAACCACTTTGTTAATGCTGCACCAGTCACAACTCCCTGCATGTGACTTCCATGGATTTTGTAAACACCTACTATAAAAAGTCATCTAATGTTTACACTTCCTTTATTGCAAATTCTGTATAATTTAGAATTTATTATCCCCTGTGTGACGGTAGTTACCATCACCTGGGGTTTCATAAGGACACTTTATGTAATACCCTGGACTAAGCCTATGACTATGTCACCCTATACCCATTATAGGTGCAGGGTGTGTATTGTTGTTTTATTGTTATATGTTTGTTTGTTTTTTCCCCCCTCAGGGGGAATGCTGAAGGTACATGAACCACCAGGACCAGATAGATGTGTAAGAGTGGTATCTGTCTGAGAGGGAGTAGCAAATTTACCCCATATTCCGAGTGGTTTCCACTCTTTGGATCCAATCTCTTATGGGCGGCGAGTTTGATTTTTTTCCAGTATATAGGGATCAATTGGTTTGTCGCTGTTATCAAATGTAGGAGTAGTTGAGTTTTTTCTTTGGGAAAGTTTGGTGGTGGGAAAAGGAAGATGAAAGAATCTGGGGCTGGGGTCAGTTTTTCCTCCAGTATCGTCTGTATGAGGCTAGAAATGCGCCTCCAGTATACATGTTATATGTTTTGTGTGCTCCCCTGTCCTGCTGATGCTTGCTTTCGAGTGGGTGGCTTTGGATGTGGAGCCTGTACAGAGCCACCTGTTGGTATCAACAGCAATTTGCACTACCTGAATAGCAAGGCTTGTTAATTTGCATATTCTGCTGATTTGCATATTGCACAGGAGAGATATCCATCCCTTTATACAAATGTTATTATGCTATTATAATTTTCTGTATATTTTGTGACATGTTTTGGATGCATATGGGCTAGTCCCAAGTTAAAATAAAGTATTGTATGTTAGTTTCTTTTGGAAATGGGTGTCCTGTGTGTTTTTTTAGGGATCCAAGTGACAGAGTTGTCATACCTGTGGGCTTGCTGCATGATCCCTATAGCCCTAGGATGCATCAAGAGAGCTAGGCTTGGGAGTCACAAGTGCCACCACCAGGTATGATTCTTAGGCTCCTAATTAATAATCAAGTACTCGGGAGACACACTTGTTGTAGCTTAGATATTGTCTCTGCTTTATTGGGAGAGCATTGTGTATTTATGCAATTTTAGAATAGGGAAATAGCTGCAAACAGTAGTCTTATTAATAGTCTTATTTTAGACTGCAACAGTAAACTCAGACAGTCGCAAGCACAAGGTGCAACTTCTTCATATTCTCCAGTTGTAAACTGTTCCTCTTGTTATACTATATATACTAGATATACTTGTGGAACTTTTATTATTTCTTCACCTCGGTTCCCCTGCCCCTGTAATTGAATATAGTCTATCTGCACTCTCTGAAACTGGTAAAGTGGCCTTGGCATATGTTTTGCAGGTGTTTTAACTACCTACCTCACATTGTTCTGAGCACATATCATGCATGCTTGTGTGTGTTTAGCTGCAGTTACAGTAAATCCAGGTGCAATCCTATGTGCGTTAACCACATTGTTCATCTTAGATTGGTAAGTAGGTCCCTGGGCTACGTGGGCCATCATAGGGTACAGAGTTTTTGGCAAACACAGTTTCTCACCTTTCTTCCAGAGGTCACCTTCCACTACTGCTCCCTGTTGGACCCATTGTTGTAATTCTTCTTTACCAGCTTGTTGTTGGAGGCTTTGGAGTATGTCATATGAAAAGGGCTGGCTTACAGTCATAGCCTGCAAGAGTAGTATACCTGACTGATGCCGCTGTTTGGCAGCATGCTTGGCTGCCTCATCTGCCCTTTGGTTTCCTTGAGATGCTTTGTCTGGTAATTTGGTGTGGGCTGCCACTTTAGTAATGCCCACCTAAGTTGGTAACAGGATAGCGTCCATGAGAGCACTCACACCTTGAGAGTTCTCTATGGGTGTGACTGCAGAGGTAAGAAAGTCACAGCCCTCCATATGGGACCAAAGTCATGGGCTATACCAAAGACATATCAAGAGTCTGTGTAAATATTGGCGGTTTTACCTGAGGCCAGTTTACATGCCTCAGTGAGAGCCTTCAGCTTGGCCTCCTGTGCAGAGCAGTAAGGAGCGAGTGGTTCAGCTTTTATTACCTCATGTGCAGACACAACAGCGTAGCCAGTATGGAAGTTACCTTTCTCATCAGCATATCTGGAACCATCTACAAAAAACTCAAGATCTGGATTAAATAATTGGTTTATCAGTTACATGCGAAAATCCTGCAGTTTCCTGAGCCATAAAGGCTGCATAATCATGGGATCCTGTGCCTCAACTACTTCATCAGGGGTGAGAGAATTAAAGAAAAGATAATTCTTGGTACTACTCCTCTCTTTAAATCCATTGGAAGGAGTGTAGATGGATTTAATATCGAACAGCGTTTAAGGGTGACATTGGATGGCATATGAAGGTGGCGGACAGTGTGTATGTGTTTAGGTTTGACTTGTGAAAGTATGCTGGCCACGTCATTAAGGAGTATTGATTGTGATGGGGTTGTCAAGGACAATATCAGTGGCCTTGTCAAGTACTGCTCTAACGCAAGAGGGTGTGCCACAGGCAACAGGGTCTAGGCCAGGGGTAGGCAACCTTTTAGCAGTACTGTGACGAAATAAGATTGTGATGTTCCATAGCGTGCCGGTCCTATTTTATTTTCAATTGAGGTGTGCATGTTGCCGTATTCGTCTTGGGTTATTATATACTGCAGTTGCTTTGTATTGTTGTATTTGTGTGTATATGAGCTGTTATATTGTATATGTTCATGCGTAGTTTGTGGTACTGTGTACCTATGAATGTTGGCTGTGTAGGGGGCTGCTTGTGAATTTGTGTGTGTGGATGGATATATCACATTGTGTGTTTCGTAGTGTGTGTGTATGTGTGGGGCTGTTTGGGATATTGCATGTGAGAGACTGCACGTGGGGGTGTGTGCATGTATATGGATTGTTAGTCGTGTTGAGTTTGTGCGGATTGTGTTTGTGTGTGGGCCAGGCCCGGACTGGCCATGGCCATGGCAACGCCCCGATCTCGCGAGAGTGAATTCTAGCCCGCAGGCTAGAGTTCACTCACCACTAGGACCACCAAGGATGGTGTGAGAGTGCCTCCAACCCCCTCCCAGGTACCACAGTGCCGGTCCCCCCCTCCCAGGCTAAAGGTAAGAAGGGTGGGGGGGACATAATGCCTGCTTATTTGTTTTATTTGTTTATTTACCCCCCCCCAACATACAATCCCTTCTAAAATTTATACACAGCACTCTCACACACATCATACACAGCACTCTCACACTCAGCACTCTCACACACATCATACACAGCACTCTCACACTCAGCACTCTCACACACACATCATACACAGCACTCTCACACTCAGCACTCTCACACACACACATCATACACAGCACTCTCACACTCAGCACTCTCACACACACATCATACACAGCACTCTCACACTCAGCACTCAGCACTCTCACACACATCATACACAGCACTCTCACACACATCATACACAGCACTCTCACACTCAGCACTCTCACACACATCATACTCAGCACTCTCACACACATCATACACAGCACTCTCACACACATCATACACATCACACACAGCACTCTCACACACATCATACACATTACACTCAGCACTCTCACACACATCATACACAGCACTCTCACACACATCACACTCAGCACTCACACACATCACACACAGCACTCTCACACATCACACACAGCACTCTCACAAATCACACACAGCACTCTCACAAATCACACACAGCACTCTCACAAATCACACTCACATCACACTCACTCACATCACACTCACTCACATCACACTCACTCACATCATACACAGAACCCTCACACATATCATACACCGAACCCCCACACACACACACACCGCACCCTCACACACATCACCCATCACACACACATACTGCACCACTCACATACACACAGAACCCCCCAACACACTGCACCACACATATACAATACTTCGAAACACACGCACACACATATATACATACAGCACCCCTCACACACTGCACCCCTCACACACATACTGCACTCCTAAACACATTACATTCCAGACACACACCAGATCCCTTACCCAACTCATCTACATACATACACACACTAGATCCCTATATACACTCTGAATCCATTATATACGCACACTCACTAGATCTCTTATACACATTCTTGGTCCTTTAAACACACACTAGACTCTCTCTCTCCATACATACATACATACATACATATATATACACACACACACACACACCTAACATACACACTCTGGATCCCCTATACACACACACACACACTAGATTCCTTGTAAGCAAACACATACAACACCCCTAAACACACACTTTCTACAAACACTACATCACCTATACACACACACACACACACACATTATATAGCCTGTATGCACACACATTCTCTACAGCCCCTAACCACATATGCATCACATTACACCACAAACACAACACGACTAAAACCGACCTTGTTACACAATACCACACCACAATCAGTTCACTCTATACACACACACACACACAATACCACAAGCAGGCTCCAAACACATGCACAATACTCTTTCCTGGCATTTTTGTCTCCTGGTATCCATTTATAGAGACACCAGAGACAAGTTGCAAGGAAACACAGTGCAAGCATGTTATTAAATTTGCTTGCACTGTGCAGAACAAATACAGGACTTTTTTCTCATGCTAGAGCTCTTCAGCAGAGCTCTGTGAAAGGGTTAAACAACTTCTCTGGACACCCTCAGTTCTTCGGACCTCTGATCACCACATCAATTGAAGAGAGTTCTTGTTTAGCAAATAACGACACAGACACAAAAGAGTGCTTAACAAGTTCTCAATGAGTATATTTTCAAAGCTAGCATTTATACACAGTTTGTCATGCAAGCAGCAAGATTTATAGCTTCCTTATAGTTAATAGTACATACTTGTCTGACATTAAAAAGATTTGAATAAAGACGGGACAGGAACATCCCGAGGTCGAACGAGGTCATACATCCTGTACAGGGCCGGTGCAAGGATTTTTGCCGCCCTAGGCAAAAGTAAAGTTTGACGCCCCCCTCCTCCCCCCCGTGACATCGCAATGCCCCACCCATATGACCTGCCATGTTAACTAACGCTAGTGCTGCAGTGCCGCTGTGTTTACATTAAAAGGCCTGCAGGGACAGGCTATAGACACCAGGACCACTACATTAAGGTGCAGTGGTTCTGGGGACTATAGTGTTTCTTTAATGTGAGGTAAATTAGAGATTAGTGCCACGAATAATATACTAGATTACCTACTTACAAGCAGATGAGGATGATGATGGGCTCTAGCTGCAGTCTGGCTCCACTGGTCTGGTGTATAACAGGATCTCTGGAGGCTGTTTGTAACTGTGGTCACACAAATCAATGTTCTGGGAGAACGAGAAGCAGCTCCATTTTTTGGGGGCCCTTTACACAGCTCAAGGTCTGGGTCCCAGGGTCCACCTTCATTTTCCACCAATGAGTTTGTTCACAGGGGATGGAGTGTGTAGGGAATGTCCTGATTTGTGTGTAAGGAATGCATTTTGTGAATCTGTGTTTGTATGTGTAAGGGCTGCAAGGTGTGTTTCTGTGTATGTAAGGGATGAAGTGTGTGAGTCTGTAAGGGGTGCATTGAGTGTGTGTAAGGAATGCATTGTGTGTTTCTGTGTGTGCAAGGGATGCATTGTGTGTAAGGGTTGCATTGCGTGTGTGTGTGTAATGTGTGTGTGTAATGCATTGTGTGTGTAATGCATTGTGTGTTTTTCTGTGTGCAAGGGGTTCATTGTCTTTGTGTGTAAGGGGTGCATTGTGTGTGATTGTGTGTGTGATGGATGTCAATCTCTCCCCCCTCCCTTGTCACTCTCTTCTCCCCCCCTCCCTTGTTACTCTCATTCCCCCTCCCTCCCCTGTCACTCCCCCCTCCCTGTCAATTTCTCTCTCCCCGTCAATTCCCCTCCCTGTCAATGTCTCCCCCCGTTAGTTTCTTTCCCCCCCCCACCTCCCTGTTAGTTTCTTTCTCCCCCCTCCCCTGTCAGTTTCTTTCCTCCCCCCTCCCCTCCCCTCCCCTCCCTGTTTCTTTCTTCCCCCTCCCTGTTTCTTTCTTCCCCCTCCTTCCCTGTTTCCTTCTCCCCCTCCCTCCCTGTTTCCTTCTCCCCCCTCCCTCCCTCTTTTTCCCCCTCCCTCCGTTTCTTTCTTCCCCCTCCCTCCGTTTCCTTCTCCCCCCTCCCTCCTTCCCTGTTTCCTTCTCCCCCTCCCTCCCTGTTTCCTTCTCCCCCTCCCTCC
>OW240913.1:299605235-299796915 GCA_933207985.1 Pelobates cultripes | reverse complement strand
ATAGCAGGTGGAAAGACTTGAGCGGCCAAAGCGGTGCACGTGCAACTCCCCAAAGGCCCTAAAGCCTCTCAAGGGGAAAGCCACCGACAGACAAGGCTGCCAACCCTTTCCGTCAACACCAAACATCTCAATTTCTTGCTCCACCTGCCTACACACAATTTTGTACATAGTTCATTTGTTATCGGTTATCTTCCCCTGGTACACAATACGTGAACGACAGATCACACAGTTCACACAATTTCCATCATGGCAAAACTCAACATAGTTACCCTCAACGTCAGGGGTCTTAACTCCCCGACAAAAAGAGCACTAACGCTACACGAACTCCACAAACTTAGAGCTGATGTGGCATTTCTTCAGGAGACCCACCTAAAAGCGGACTCCACCATCACTATTCGCAACAGACACTACCCCACAGGATATTTCAGCTCCTACACAGACGCAAAATCCAGAGGAGTAGCCATCCTCATAGGGGCACAAACACCATATACCCACACGTACCAATACACAGATCCAAACGGTAGGCTGCTCATAATTAAAGGCAAAATTGGCAATACACTTGTAACTTTCGCAAATATCTACCTGCCAAATACCAAACAACACAAGCACCTACGCAAATACCTCAACATAATCGGAAAACATGTCGAAGGCATTCTTATACTCGGAGGTGACCTAAACATGTCCCTTGACTCGGAATTAGACACTACTTCCAGCTCCACGACATACAACGCCGCTACCAGAACCACGATGTCCAGACTATTAGACAAATCTTATTTATTCGACTGCTGGAGAACCATACACCCACAAAGACGAGACTACTCTTTTTACTCAACGGTCAAACACACATACTCTCGTCTGCACATGCTATTTGTTCCTCACAGACATATACACTTAATTCAATCATGTGAGTATGGCTTGATCACATGGTCGGACCATGCCCCCTTGTCTCTAGTTTTTCAAATCCCAACTCTGACACCCAACAACTTCCAATGGAAACTAAATGACACCATGCTGAATGACACAGCCACGGTCGATACACTAACAACCACACTACAACACTACTTTGAGGAAAATACATCCCCGTCCATATCCCCGACAATAACCTGGGAAGCCCATAAATCAGTAATGAGAGGACACATCATAGCTATAGCCTCCAAACTCAAGAAAAAGAAAGATGCCCAAATCACTGATCTCCTGCGAAATATCCGCCTACTTGAACAGACACACAAACACAACCTCTCCCTAGACCTCTATAAACAACTAGTTGACAAACGCACAACCCTACAAACCCTATTAAATTCCAAAATCAAACGATCACTCACTCACACCAAATATTCATTTTACACTCAAGGAGGAAAATGCGGGCGAATGCTAGCCAAAGCCCTTCACCAAAACACGCAACGCACATACATAACCACGATCAAAAGCAAAGACAGGACACGCACTCACCTACTCCCAGCCATACTTAAAGAATTCCACGCCTTCTACACAAACCTGTATAACCTCAGACAGACGCCACCACGACCAGAGGAAATTACCCATTTCCTCTCTAACAGAATCACGCAAGCGATCCCCACAAACGTAAGACAATCCATTGAAGGACCCCTAACAGACGAAGAATTTAGACTGGTAGTTAAAAACCTCCCCATAGGCAAAAGCCCAGGACCCGACGGCTTCACTACCAAGTACTTCAAAACATTCACAAATCTGCTCTGCAAACCCTTTGTCACTGCCTTCAATTCACTGGCTTTAGGACACAAACTCCCAGTAGAATCCTTAGAAGCCCACATCACATTGATCCCCAAACCCGGAAAGGACCTAGAGGAGTGTGGGAGCTACCGCCCAATCTCTCTTATAAATTGTGATTTGAAAATCTTCACTAAGATTCTTGCCAACCGGCTGAAACCACTCCTGAACGGACTGATACACCCGGATCAATCAGGGTTTGTACCGAATAGGGAGGCCAAACATAACACTACGAAACTCCTAAGCCTGATACACACAGCCAAAGGAAAAGGACCCCAGAGCCTCATTTTAACTATAGATGCCGAGAAGGCATTTGATAGGGTAGACTGGTCCTTCCTCATGGCCACAATGAAAACTCTGGGCTTCGGCCAACAATGGATACAATGGCTCGCAGCCATATATTCAAAACCGGGAGCAAAAGTGCGTGTGAACGGCCAATTGTCAGATACCGTACAAATAACCAATGGTACTAGGCAAGGCTGTCCCCTCTCCCCACTACTCTTCATCCTCACCATGGAGCCATTCCTACAAGGAATAAGAGACAACCCAAACATATCTGGCATTAAAATAGCAGAGCAGGAATACAAGGTCTCCGCTTTTGCAGACGACCTACTGTTCACCCTATCTAATCCAAAAACATCCCTACAACACCTTATACAAGAGATAGAGGCATATAATGCAGTCTCCAATTACAAAATAAACATGGGCAAGAGCGAGATACTCCCGCTCAACATACCGAACGCCACACAAACAGCGCTCCGCGTCACCTATCCATTCCACTGGCCCACAGAGTCAATTAGATATCTGGGAGTCCAACTCACAACCACACTGTCACGCCTATACGCCCTAAACTACACAACCCTTCTAAACAAAGTAGATACCGAACTCAAATCATGGAATAAACCACAATTCGGTTGGCTATGCAGAATCCACATCTTAAAGATGATGATTCTCCCCAAGTTTCTATATATAATGCAAACCTTGCCTATTAAAATACCAAGACCTTTCTTCTCCCTCTCCAGGCGACTATTCAACAACTTTATATGGTCAGGTAGACCCCCGAGGCTACAATACGAATGCCTCACAAAAAGCAAACAACGAGGAGGACTAGGCCTACCAGATCTGGAAACATACCACAAAGCCATTATCCTCACGAGGATTTATGAATGGTCATACCCTAAAAACACAGCCCAATGGGTACAGATTGAGGCCAGCTTTCTCACGACACCGATATATGCCATACCCTGGCTCGCTAACAAGACCGACACGAAAACGCGCTCAGGGACCTCTCACCCCACAATCACACACACAGTGAAACTTTGGTCGACCATTAGGAGAGACAAACACCTAGCACCACATCCATCACCACTCTACCCACTAACGGGAAACCCTTCCTTCCCCCCAGGCATGGATCACAGGGCGTTTAGAAACTTCCCCAAACAAGCTCATACACTGACTTTGGGAGATGTCCTAACGGACCAGGGGGTCACTCCCTTTGAACAACTACTACCCACTGAATCGCAAACGGGAATGACGCGACTGAGACACGAGCAACTCAAACACTTTCTAAGCACAAATCCACCACTATCACAAGGCCATAGAACCCACACTCTATACGAGACCCAATGCGCACAACACAGCATCCAGAGGGGCCACATATCCTCCTTCTATAAACAATTATGCCGACGAAAGGACGAACTCCTACCTACCTATACATCCAAGTGGGAAACAGAGCTGGGGATACAAATGCAAACCAAAGAGTGGTATAAAATATTCGCCAATGTCTTCCGCACATCCAAAAGCAACAGCACACATGAGAGCAATTACAAACGAATAGCCAGATGGCACTACACACCAACCCGCATCCACAGATTCTTCCCAAACGCACCAAACACATGCTGGAGGTGCAAGAAAGCGGAGGGAACCACAAGCCACATCTGGTGGCAATGCCCAATAATAAGTAAATTCTGGGCCCAGATAACGAACGTTATTCGCACTATCACGGGACACAAACTACCCCAAGACCCTAAAGTCTTGTTGTTTTTAATGTACCCCAGCCCCCTACCCAAACACTCACGCACACTGATCAACCACCTTTTAACGGCAGCAAACGCCATCATCCCAACCAAATGGAAGCAAACTGCACCCCCTACGATCAGAGCCTGGATAGAAAGGGTAGACGCTATCAGAGAAATGGAGGAGCTAGCGTACTCCTTTTCACTCAAATACCACGACTTCACGGCCACTTGGGAACCATGGTTAACTTTCATACGTAACACACCTCCACAAAGGCTATAGACCCACATACCCAAACAGACAAATCTACCACAACGCAACAATCCACACTGATGAGGTTCCACACCAAGATGGTACATACTAGCTATACCAGGAAAGTTCATCACCCACCCCAATGTACTGTTATGTTATGTTATATTATGTTTTGATTTCTACCTGTATGTTAATAACACACCACCCATGCAAAGTGAACAACGACTAAAATCAAACCGCACTCGAATACTCTGTCCAAGGGTACCGCACACAAACGAATGCTAAAACGTAACGTGCTCGAACAGTTACCACAACCGTTCTGGACTCTCAAGCATGATAACAATGTATAACATACAAAAGTTCGTTGATACCAGATTGTATACTGCAAAACAGATGTTGTAATCTTGCATTATTACCCAATAAAAATTTGAAGATAAAAAAAAAAAAAGTGATACATTTTTTTGAGTTGGTGGGTATTCTCACATCTCCGAATTGTACACAAACCCTTATCTAGCATTTATATCAAATGCCAACATAAAAGGACTATTTTCAGACATGGTAATAACTGTACTGGTTCCAGACTGTTTTCAGATTTAAGTGGTGTGACCGTGGATAGCTTTTTCTATAAGCTATTTTTTGTTGTAACACATTCCTTCACTGCACTATTAACATCGTTAGGGAACCTGGGTTGCTAATAAATATTTGTTATTGATTACAATGTTTGGATTTTTTTTTTTTTAGTAATTCAAACTTTATTTCAGAAGAGCCTGTTAATGAAGATGCACATAATCAAACTTTGATTTCTTGTTTTTGGTATTGCCAATCAATGGAAAATCTATCAATGTTTATTATTAGTCGATTTTTAAGGATTGAAGTGATAAAAATCAAAAAAGTTTTGAAAATGCTAAGCTTTGCACGAATACCATTATATAGTTGTAATTTTTCAACATAGATCTACTTCATATACTGTGCTTGTTGATGTATTTTTTTATCATTCAGTTTTTATCCATTTAATTATTATTATTATTATTAGGTCTGTCCCTGGGACAAAAGGGAAGATGCTAACAAGAAAAAGCAAGAATTTGCTATAGCAAGCAGTGATCATCTGGCCCTTCTTCAGGCTTACAAGGTAAATAAAAGCTGGAACCACCTCACAGCTTTGCAGCGAACTAAATATATCAGGGCAAGCTCTCCTTATGTGGATCTTAACATAGATATAGAGAGGTATACACACACAGCATGCAAGTGAAACTGCACTCCAGGACAGTCTTATATAAACAAGATAGCATTCACTCACAGGACTTCTTAATTTATAGTTTAAAGTGCTTCCCTATTTAAAAAGTGCAAGACCAGAGGATTAACGTTTGTCCCCACGTGGGACGTTTTTAATAGCATCCACTCAACTACAAAGATATATAATGAAAACAGAAAACATGATTTGTAAAATCAATATCCATAGACAGGTAATAATTAATCCATTAGATTCTGTACTGATATCAATACATTTTATCCCTAGGGATGGAGTTTGGTCATGAAGGAGAGTTCTCGAGCAGCTTATCAGTATTGCAGAGATAACTTCTTATCCAGCAGAGTGCTGCAGGTAAGTTTTATATAATTCAATTGAAAGATTAGTTTTTTAGTGCTATTCCTTGAACATGCCTCTCATAGATTAGTATTTACATCTGAATTTAATTTAGAAGTATCTTCTTTCATGTGCTAATCTAGCTTCTCTTCCGAAATTAACTTCTCTTATCTAAATAAAACCTTTATTATAATATTCACACTATAGTGTTCGGAACACAGATGTGTTCAAAAACAACCATTTAGGTGGTCGGGACCCTTAACCTCTGCTTAGAAAAGTGATTTGCTCGCCTTTGTCCAGCACTGCTCAGGGCACTTTGCGTCTGGCCCTGCCTCCTTGGAAAGCATTGGATTAGCTGAAATAATCAATTATGATGATCTCAGCCAAGGAGGCGGAATGGGGCAGAGCCACATACCGCCCTGGTCAGTCAGCATTTCCTCATAAAGATGCTTTGAATCAATGGGGAAAGTTCAAATCCAGAGGGTAAAGAAACTTAACGTCAGTTCTGCACACTGTGCAGCACTGCCCAAGGAAGCACCTCTAGACGCCGTCTGAGGAGTGTCTATTAGAGGTGTTCCTAGGCTGTAATGTAAATACTGCCTTTTCTCTAAAAAGCCTGCAGGGACTGACTATACTACAAATTCATTAAGCTGTAGTTGTTGTGGTGACTATAGTGTTCCTCTAACTTTTTTATAGATGAATCTATTAATTACCCATGACTGCTTATACAGAGCTGCTCATAGTTGTATATGACTTCTCATATATATTTGCTATTAAGAGTTTAGAATGCATATAACATTCCAAGCAAACAATAAATGTCCTGCATAAATACATTATCAGTATACATTAGTATATAGTGCTAGCCAGTGGTTGCGTGCAGTTTTGGTTTGCAGAGCTGCTACAGAGCAGGTATGAGTTCCGATTCTGCTTCTGTTTATAATTTCTTTGTATTTCAGGAGATCGCCAGCTTAAAGAGACAGTTCACTGAGCTTCTGTCTGACATTGGGTTTATCAAGGAAGGTTTGCGGGCCAGAGATATTGAGAAGAGGTGGGCTTACAAAGGAGATGGTGTTCTGGAGGCAACTGGGGAAGAGGTAAAACAAGTTTCTAAAAACACTAAAGGTGAAGTCTAGGTTACATGTATAATTAATTTTCAGTGTACTTCAACAAGTCGGCTAAAATAAACTTAAAAACACCAAACATAAATTTATATGTTTGATATCTTCTAGCTAAATCCCTAAAATCATACCTGTTCTGGAGTTCAGCTGATTTGCCCTGCACTATCTTTCTTGTTCTTGCTGGGCAGTGTTCTATTAAATGCTTCTCATAGAGCAGTATTGTAGACACAGTGAGCATATGTGAAGCTGTAAAGAAATATTTAAATACAATTTGAATAAATATGAATAAAATACTAATGTTGTGCAGAAGTAGGTCCCAAATGTGCCTGTCTGTAGAGGTAGCCTTGTTTTTTTTTTTTTTTTTTTTCTTTCTGAGACGTTGGATGTTTTCATTTCTTATCTAATCTCATTCTGCAGGCTGCTTTGTATTAGCAGTTAATTAAGAGAGCAGGAAAAAAGAACTTCTAAAGTACTAAACATAAAATAGGTTCCAAAATGAACACTTTTTTTCAGGTAGTGTGAGAAAAAAGGGCAACTGTTGAATTGATTATGATGAAAGAACTACGTATGTGCAGCATTTCCTCTTGACGTAGATATATTTTCATTTATTTGATGGCCTTAATTAGCATGGAACCAGAGTTCAGGGCTGGCTATGCTAAATGTCTACAAGTTTAGCAGTTGTCATCTGCACACAGTATGCTGACTGCACAGGCACAGCCTTTCCATTTGCCATGAGCGAGTCTGCTGTATGTTGCTTGTGCTGTGTGCGCATGTCTCATGCATACACAATCTGATCCTTCCCCCTATATCTGGCTGAACCCAGTTTTCACTCTCAGTCAATGACAACCAATGCTACTCTCTGAATGCGTCAACCAAATCCGTCTTTGAGCGTTTGGTTGGAAACGACCTAGCACGAACTATGCATTTTGTACTGGATAGCAATGGGGCAATCTTGTAGAACTTGGGAAGACCATTTATAACAAAAAATAAATAAATGCACATTTATTTAATTGTATTCTTCACCTAGAGCATTCCTTTACCTAGACAAATAGTCCTTCCGCTGATCCAAATATTTTTAGTATCATATTATGAAAAGATTTTATAAGCGTGGAAAACAAGGTTAGTGTTATTAAATCTTTATATGTCTGCATGGGTGCTTTGAAGCATGATTTTGGCCAGGAACTCTTTAAACCAAACAAGATTAACTTTAAATGTAGGTGAATCTTATATTTGTGGATTCTGCATTGACCTATGCTGTGCTTCATTTCTCTTTTGTGCAGGCAAATACCAATGCAGAGAATATCCGGTTAATGTCTGCAATGTTATGTGCTGCTTTGTACCCTAATGTAGTCCAGGTAAGTTCTACATACTGCTGTCTGTATGTATCTATGCAATACTGTGAAGAAATAACCAAACTGCTAAAGACAGAGTAGCCAGAGTTTTCCTTTTAATTAGGGGAGGGATACAAATGTGAAAAATTAATTTTAACTGCATAGATTAATCCAGGAACTGCATCTAGATCAGCCCTCTATATTATCACAGTGGTAAAAAGAACACATTGGCCAGCATTACTTTGTAAAGAGTGAATTGTCCATCTGTGAGAACAAGTGCCTAGGTGGTGATGTCTATAGATAGCGTCAGTATACAGAGTTCCTGGCTATAGACACACACTGGTGTCCATGAAGAGGCTGAATTTTAGTATCTGGAGAGCAGCAAGCTTTGCTGGTACCTGTATAAGAGAAATCCATTGTTCCTAGAAAATACTCGAGAAATGTTATGTTCATATGGATTGAGGTGTGAACAAAAGAGTAAATCTATACTGTATGAAGTACTGGTATAGATTAAAGGGGTAGCACAAAAATCATGAAGCATACAACACATATACAGGTTGTATGCTTCATGATTTTTGTGCTACCCCTTTAATCTATACCAGTACTTGATACAGTATAGATTTACTCTTTTGTTCATACTATATTGGTGTATGTGAGGTACACTTTTGGGTGTTTGGCACGTTTTTTTTGTCTGTGTTTGGGATATTATATAGTACTTCCCTTCTTTTCTATATAATGGATTGAGGTATCATCCTTTAGTGGGGAAATACATTTTACAAAATTGACATAATTGTGTATAGGAATGTTTCATTTTAAGCTGTGGTTTGTTTCTGTGTAGTACTATATAATTGACTCAATAAATCTAGTACTACAAAACTCGTTGGAAATATATCATTTCTACCAACTGTAGGACTTTTTAACAATTAAAATGTCTTTCCTTCAGTAAAATAGAGTATTCCATTTCACCACTAGAGGGAGCCACGGTGAAGAATGTTGCATTCCTGTTGTCCCATGTTGTTTGTGCAACCCTGTAATGTTAATGCATTTATGAATGCAATGTAAATCCACATTTTTTTAGTGTCACCTCAAGGGTTGTGAGTGATAAGGGGGTTAGACTATCCATGTAAGTTGAGGGAATGTCTGTTCTCAAGATACTGTGGACTGTTGCTCTAATGGTCTGTTTTCTGGACATTAGTTAGAATGAATATTTAACTACTTCATGTTTGAATTATACTTTGATTGCTTTTTTTTTTTTTTTTTTTAATATATATAAATGTATTTGCCGTGTAGGTGAAGACTCCAGAAGGCAAATTTCAGGTGACAAGAGCAGGCGCGGTGAAAATGCAGCCAAAAGCCGAAGAATTAAAATTTGTTACAAAGAATGACGGTTATGTTAACATTCACCCATCTTCAGTAAATTACCAGGTCAGACAAGTGTTCTTGAAGTCTTTGATTATTTATAATACATACCACAATGAGTTACATTAATAAAAATGTTATGAACAGGAGAAGTGGAGCAATGTTCCAAATTTGAATAATCACCACCGTAACCTTAGGCATTCAGGTGAATTGTTTTTTTTAGAAACACTTCTATAAAAAGCCGCTAGAGTGTCCTCTTACAGGGTTACTCAAACCAAAACGAGTGTTTTCATAAACTGTTTATCGTGCCCCCTGATGTGCTGGTCTGCCCACCTCCCTCTATGCATAAATAAAAGCATAAAGGCCCAGTTCTCCCTGCAGCCTAATCCTCCACGGATGATGTCACACCAAGCGAGGTCAACAATGGCGGGATGATGGGAGGAAATTGGCAGAACAGGGGGTGTGGCGCCACTGGCTTTCTGGGGTTAGATGCCAATTTGTCACAGGTTGTTTACATTACCCACTCACCGTTCCAAGTTGTTCTAATGGTATCCCAATGATGTGGCTGAAAGTAGGCTGCAGGCTTCAAGAATTTAGGCACCTTAATCACTTCAAATCAGTTATGGGGTCACGGTGCTTGGAGTAAACTTTTATATCATTTTTAAACCCATCTCCATTTTTTATTTGCTTCTTAGGTAAAACATTTTGAAAGCCCGTACCTGATCTATCACGAGAAGATAAAAACCAGCCGTGTGTTTGTTCGGGATTGCAGCATGGTATCAGTCTACCCTCTTGTACTCTTTGGTGGGGGACAAGTTAATGTTGAGCTCCACAGAGGTGAATTTTTGATTTCCTTAGATGATGGATGGATCCGTTTTGCAGCTGCTTCGTATCAGGTAAAGATTCCTGTACACTGAATATCCTATTGTGATATGTGAACAGACAATTCTAGAATTTGAAAGTAAATTTTGCATACACAATTCATGTTGGTGACAAGCTTATCTCCAAAATGTACCAAAAAAGCATCAATTCAGAAGTACTTATCTGACGATTATCTCTCTGGGGTTGAAGCTGTGATGCTTATCTCTTCTCTTGGTGGAGGACAAAGTGCAATTAAAATCAAAATGTCAATAATGACCTGATATGATTGAATTGATATGATTTCTTTACACTTTTTTTGAAAGGAACATTTCAATCAGCATAACAACTACAGCGAACTGTAGTGTTATGGTGCCAGGAGTGCCTGGCACCCTACGATGTAAGCAGTCATACCATTTGAAAACTTGCATGAGATTTGCTGGGTGCCAAAAAATAAATGAATCAGCTGTGGCAGAGGAAAGTTACTATCTCAACAAAAACCTGTATCTATGTGTGGCTTGCTCAAATGGGGAAAAACCTCTGTATTAGATACCAAAATGATACACACCAAAAATCTTCCTCTCCACCGAACGCATTTCGTGCTACCCTAAGCACAATTATAGGCAATTATAACACTCACACGCATGCCTTATTAAAGCCCCACATCAAAGATCAATTAAAGAAACCACTGAATGCCAACCCCAAGTATACCAAATATCTACAGTGTTTCATTAAAGTGACATTGCTAAAGAAATAAAAATAATATAACAAATAAATTAAATAAAAATATATAAAAATGTATAAGGCACTGACAAATCTGTATTATTTTAAAGAGATAAAGCAAGAGTGAAAAAGACGAAGTCTCTCAAATACCTTTTTTTTTTTTTTAAGTGAAAAAGAGACCTCATTGAAGTGGTCTCAGTGCAGTGTCCCATCCCTGAGCATGTAATTATTGCAGTTTTTAATAAACTAAAAACCCAGACAGCCACTAGAGGGACTTCTGGGTTTTTAGGCAAGTTTTGGTCGCCCAGATGAAGCTGGACGTCCTCATGCTAGGCATTGAAAAATATTTTCCTATGGGGAATCCTAATGCGAGCGCGGCCATTGCTGTGCATGCCCATGGTCTCCTCTGCCGGCTGACAGGCAGGGGCGGACCCGAGACAGTGCTGAGTTATTAACCCCTTTTGCACCGGGGGGGAGGTGGGGGCTTGACGGAGGAGGAAGCTATAGTGCGAGGAAACAGTTTGTTTTCCTGGCACTATATTTTTACCTTTTAAAAACTAGGGAGCCCTTGGGATTAAACTCTGAGTTCAATGTCCCATTTTTTTTTGGCTAATTTATTTTTGTGTTTGTGTTAGGTATATGAATATGTAATGTGTTATACTTACCTATGACTACATGCTTAGGGTAGCACAAAACGCGTTAGGTGAAAAGAAAGCGTCTCTGGTGTGTATTACATTTTTGTATCTAATAAAGAGGGTTTTTCCGCTTAAGCAAAACCCCACCTGGATACACTTTCTTGTTCCAATCCAAAGTTTCCTCTGATTCATTTATTTTCTACTGCTTGTGCTGTGGACTGTGTTGCTTGCTGGAGATGCGGCTTTGCTGGGAGGATCATGGAAACGCTGGCAAGGTTTAGCGCATTTGTTTTAATATGTTGCTGGGCACTTGGTGTCTATATTTTTATACTTTTGGTGCTGGTCACTTTCTGCGCTGAGAGTTGTAAAATCTGGTGTGAATTTTCTGTTCTGAGCTAAACCCTGCAGGGAAAGCGAAAAAGCTGAGTGTCAGCTGATCGCTCTCGGCCAATGAGGTAAACAGTGCACTGCTGGGCATAACTCGATGCAGAGAGTTTCCGGCTGTCATAGAGGATGTATCTGACACCAGGAAGACCAAGGTAAATTGTCAAACCAGTAGCAAACTGACCACTTAAGTTGGGCACGATTATCGTGGTTTGTGTTTCTTGAATAACAAATTCCAGTAGTTGGTATACATATTCCTTTACCACAAGGTCCTTATTCTACCCTTTTCTTTTTGAGTGGAAAAGGGGGTTGTTCGTATTGGTTTTTCTAGTGGTATTGTCACCCTATGCTCACAATCTGTTTCTCTTCCTTACTCCTAATCTGGTCTTTATTTTCAATGTATTGCTCCGCCTTCTGTATTTGCCTCCCTTGGACAAAAGGCAGAGCTACTTGAGTCAGGTTTTGTCACTTCGCTAGCGACAGCTTGTGGAATAAGGCATTGTCTCGCTCATTCCGAGACAATAGCTATGGAGGCTCCTGTAGTCTTGCAGGGTCCTCTATACATCTCTTTGCTGTACTCTCATGCATGTACGAGAGTACGGCACTGATGTGGGGCTCTTGTCAGATGAAGTGCCAGGAGCTTAAGAGGAACCCCTGGATGCTGATGGTAAATGTTCAGACAGACAGCTTTACGTAAGTAAAACTCGCCTCCCCCTTGCATCCCGGGGCCACTGGACAAGCAGCTAGGTCACCATTCAGGTCAAATTATGCAAAGCCCACAGGTGACAGAACCACTCTAGAATTTAAAATTTGTGAATTTACATTTCCAAATGTGCTGCAAATATACATTGTGGTATAAAACATGCCAATAAGATTAACCAATTGAAGAAAGATGAATTAACCTTTTTGTGTGTGTGTGTTTTAATTCCCTTGTAGGTGGCAGAGCTGGTAAAGGAACTACGGAGCGAGCTTGATCAGCTATTACAGGATAAAATAAAAAACCCAACTATGGATCTGTGTACCTGTCCCAGAGGATCTCGTATCATTGCCATGATTGTTAAGCTTGTCACCACTCAGTAAACCTTCCAGTGCAGTCAGAAGTTTTCAGTGCTTTTTAATCATAACACAAACAACGTGAGCAGAGTATGAGCTGTGCCTCTGCTTGCACAACTGACTTAGAAATATTTAAATAAATTATATTTGTAAGAAACTATGACCGGTACAAGTGAGATAACGGTAGCAAAATACTTGCAATATAGATAATGCATAAATCCATATCCTACTGCAGGGATAGAATTGCCAAGTCTACTTTCCACTGCCAGCCTTGTGTATACACTGCACATTTACCAGGCATGAATTTCCAATGGAGAGTTTCATCCCTGTTCTACTTGTAATGTTAATACAATCAAAATGTTAATAAAGGAAAAGTGAACTGTGGAGCAGAGGTGTTTGGGACATGCAAACAACTTTTTCAGTTCCTTGAAAATTTTGCAACTCCAGTCAAGTGCAAGTGTGTTTTCTCATGTCAAATTGAAGGCCTCTGTATTACACTTTTTTATTGTAATATTTTAATGTCATTTTTCTAATATTCCACTATGCAGATTCATATAATTTTTTTTTTATTGCTTAAAGAAAATTTTTTTTTTTTTTTTTTCATGTAGAACAGAAACTATGGAGAGGGGCGGCAGTAATTATTTTTGATAACTTGCAGAAAGTGAAAATAAAGTCTATTATTTGGCTACTGCTAAATTTGATTGTTTTGTAGCACATACAAACATTATACCCAGTGAGTCCCTGCACATATTTAATCTATTTTATATGCTGCATAAAAACAGGTTTGCTTTAATAAGAAACACAAAATGCGTTTTGCCATTTTCTAAACTGGTTATACCATTTTTAAGAACTAATAATTATCATTTGCATGGCCTTGGGCTCCTTTCACTACGGAGCTAAGCAAGAATATATAGCATTAACTTTAGCTCTGCGTGTATCTGCCTTCTTCCGAATAAGTGTTTTTTTTTGTATGCTTTGTGGGGAATAGAAAAATCAGGATCCTTGTACAGGGCAGCAAATATCCTTAGGACATTTTGTAACATTCCCTTTCCTAACCATGAAAGGAGTTGGATCTATTCCTTGGCGCATAGGTTTTTGAGTTACAGTACCCACAAAGCGATATGTAATTCAAAATACTCTGTAAGCAGTTCTAAGCCATTACTGTATTATTAAATGAATGTCAAGAAAGGTAGGAAATATAACGGTTGGACTGTTTTAAAAAAAAAAAAAAAAATCAAGGTTGTTTTTTTTTTTAAATTAATGTAATGAAATTAATTTTTGCAAACACCACAGGAATCCTGGCTTCTGAGATATTAAGATATGTTTTATTAAATTAATAATGTAACACTGTTGGGTTTGAGATGGGTCAGATGACAATTGACTAGAAACTTGCGATTTAGTTGAGTGAAACATTTTCCAATCATGCCCTTTTGTGATACATTTGGATGTGTTAATAGATTTTCTAGGGAGATGTCCCAGTGGTCCTCGACCCTTTCCCGCAACATACCCAAATTTACAGCTGTTTCCTTCATCAAGCTATTGCTGTCTAAAATTAACATTTATTATTAAAATACTGTGCTGGTTACATGCTCCAATTACTGGGACACTGTTTAATATGCTATTTCTAAATGATAAACAGTCAGCGTAGTATCACTAGTTTTATCCAGGTGAAACTGGGAATAAGCTTAATTTGTTGTCTTCTCATTTTATTGTGTATAAATGATATCACATTTTTACAGAACAAAACAAATATTCACTTAAAGTCAGGAAAAAAAATCATATTTCTATGTAATTTAATAAGTATATTCATGGTAGAGTTTAACTTACAAAACCCATAAGCCAGCTAATTATCTAAATATAATGCATCCCTCTGATTTATCGTTGCCATTAAATGTTAATACAAATTACATTAAATACTGCCATCAATGTCTAAAACATTTTCAAAGACTTTGCAGTGTCAAATGCAATAAAGGAACACTATAGCATTAAGAATACAAATGTATTCCTAACGCTATAGAGCCCTAGTCACCATTTAGGTGACTGGGGCCCGATCCACAGCGAATAGTTAACCATTTATTTGCTTACCTTAATCCAGCGCCAGCACTGGTGACCTCTCCTCCATAGACGTCAGCTTCTGAGTGGAGCCGAATACGCGGCCAGAGGCGCACGAGCATTCAAACCCACCCATAGGAAAGCATTACTCCAAGCTTTCCAATCGGGATCTTATTTGACGCTGGACTCCGGGAGGACGTGCAGCGTCATATAAGTGCAACTTACTCAGTGTAAATCAAGGAAGCGGCCTCTAGTGGATGGATTAACTCTGCAGTGTAAACATAGCGGTTTCTCTGAAACTATGTTTCCAGCTGCAGGGTTAAAACTAGGGGGACCTGGCACCCAGACCTCTTCATTGAGCTGAAGTGGTCTGGGTGCCTACAGTGGTCCTTTTAAGGATTCAAGCACAGAGTGAAATATTTTTTTGTTAAATGTGACGGAAAAACCTAACAAACAATTTATAGCAGGGGTGCCCAATAGGTAGATCCCCAGATGTTTTAAAACGACAGTTTCCATGATGCTTTGTCATTCTACGCGCATGCAAAGCATCATGGAGTTGCAGTTTTACAGCATCTGGGGATCTACCTCTTCGACACTCATGATTTATAGTATGCAATACCAGAGGTGTAAATTGCTTTCTCAAACCTAATGGAAACAGACTTTGGAAATGTATCTGTACATTAATGGGTTATTACATCAGAAGGCATTTTATATTGATGCTAACATTTTCAAAAGATCTCTGCATTCTTTTAAAAATTCAATTTAAGTACTAGTTGCATTGGACCATATTTAGAAAAAAAAACCACATTATGTACTTTGTTTACTTTTTTTTTTTTATTTAAGGAATACTGCAGGCTGTAGAAATTATTCTAATGTGTATTTTGTGCTAATGGACCAGGGATTTAATCCTAGCTGGATTTCAATTGGCCAAAGACTGCAGCTACAATTCAAAATGGTATGAATAAATATAGGCCTGGGTTGATCACCGTGTACAATAAATGACATTCATTACTGTACTTAAAGATGGGTGGATTTGTTTGTATTTTCTATTCCTAGGATTACTGAAATAAGTGCATACATGTGAATGTGATACTGATGAGATGGGTACAAGATTTCAACACATCTGAGTTTTTCACAACACACAAGGCCTGTGGCCAATGTCAAAGAAAGACAAATAGCTTAGGATTTTGAACAGTTTCATGCCAGTCATGAAGATTGGATTTGGATTCACAGAAGACATGGAGGTTGGCAGACCCTTTGCAATGCTAGTTTGTGGTCTTTAGAAGAAGGGGAAGAGTCAATTTTTCCTTTTTCTAATCTATCTTCTTGTGGTTTTTAAGGAATGTTTCACATAGTAGAGGAAACCTGTAGCTTAGCTCATGCCAAGGTGGAAAACCAAGTGAGGATGCAATCATTGTCTGCTTGTGTAGCCTTCTATAAGTCCCTGGATCCGAGACAGTATGATTTCATTAGCACTATTGCAGTTGCCTGGCTCATATGGAGGGTCAATAGTCAGTACACCAGCCACACACAGTGTTCTCTGTGACTCCCCTTGTTCAGTCACAGGAATATTATTTTGCTCCAACCAAGTCTTTAAGTTCAGCTTCTTTGTTTCCAGATCCTCAGTGCTATACAAGGATGTGGCTTCTTGGGGGCTTAGGATATGCATAAGCCGGTTTTTCATTGCCTCGTCTGCTTCATTCAATACGTCTACTTGTAGAACAGCATGGCCCATTACCACCTGTATCAAGGTTTTCTGGTCATCTTGGAAATTAACCAACACAATACTGTAAACAAATAAATATATTAATTATGTAATATTACCCAAATCACTTTTTGTAGACCATTTACAATTGGTTGCTTACGTCATCTACATTGCAGTGTATTTATGGCCTGAGGAACAAACACAGTGCAAAGTACACCTTCTTCCCAAAATAGTCCTAACCACTGTGTCTTACAAATGATAGCAGATAAGCATTGGGATCTTCATAGTGATGCCTTGGCGGATTCAAAGTGACAGATTATCACAAACTGGTCTATTCACCAAATTGGGAGAACAGACAAGGGAATTGCAAGTTTTATGACAAAACAGACAATGGAAACACTATCCAACATTTTTTCCAATGTCATGATAGACCCCAAACAAAAGGTACTACAGGGAAGCATCGTGAGATCAGCACAACAAATACAGTATGGTAATACACATATAGAATGCAAAACAAAAACAGGTCTTATTTCTGGTATATCGTATGTGTATGGAAGAAAGACACATTTGCATTTATTTTCAAGTAAGAATTTTGAATAACAAAAGGTGTGGCAGTCTGCACTGTAAAATACAGCTTTGGGAGGTGACCTATTGTTGCCAAGAATCTTGCACATATAATTGAAGTATAAGAGGCTGTCTTGTTTCCCATGTCTCTAAGGAAACAATATGCAGCTTCAGTAACCGTCAAGGATTTACCACCTATTAAATATTATACAAATATAAAAAATTATGCATTATAAAAATCTTTAAAGAAACAAGCTTTCCTAAAAATAAGGTATACACATGTACCATTGTTTAAGCATGAATTTTGCAGTTCAGTTTTCAACTCACATCTAATTTATAGTAAAAGTTATATGTACCTGTACAAGCAATACAAATGGTAAAGAAAAATGAACCTGTATTCCTAACAGTAGTAAGGTTTTATACGAAAAAAAAAAAATTAGACATATATATCTAAAACCAAAAAGGTTACGGTGAAAAAAAAAAAAGGTGATTGAAAACCCTTTCCACCTGAAGTCTGTGGATAGTTAATACAATGTTAAACAAAAATCTGCACACCAGTCAAACCATAAGACTTGCTTTTCCCACATAAATCACAAATTTGCAGTGATGTTACTACCACAAAGGATTCTGGGTGGGCATATCCTTTGCTATGGTATAGTTTGCCTTGTATCCCAAGACTGCCCCATAATCATGAAGGACATCCTGTAAAGCCACCATAGAGTCCACTGGGCTCGTGAGCGTCAGAAGCACATCATCCGCGTATGCCGACACTAGGAAGTCTTTACCTCCCACATTGACCCTTTGTATGCTTGGGCAGTCCCAGGTCTTTAAGGTCATGGACTATTCCAAAATTAGCAGCGGAGTTATGCCGTATGTGTATCCCCTTCCCAGCCACGGCAAGGAAGGCAGAGCTCTTCAGGCTTTTACCCACACAGTCCAATGACCCCAGACCCAGCATGAGTTCCCCAGGCGGTAGTTTTGACTGCACAGGAGAAGTGCAGAACAGGAAGTCTCTATTAATTGCTTCAATTCAAGCCATTAGTGACAGCTTGACAGTGCTGGAAACTGCTCACCAGAATCCTCAGGCCTCTGCGGTTAAGCCAGCTGAGGATTCAGTCGCAGCAGTAGTCACACAGGCTGTCTATTTCACACATTAGACATTCTTGGTAAGGATGTCTGCTTGGTGTCACTACTAGTAGCTTTGCAGGGTATTATAGAGAACAGGAGATACAGCTACAGGGAATTGTCTGTGGTAATTAAGGCCAGGGTCACTAGACTAAATAAGAAATTATCCGTTCCAGAGTTCATACTCGCCTTTGGGCTCTACAGGGACGTTATGTGTTCGGTGTACCCCTCGAGGCAGGAGGAACTGGATCTCTACTTGCACAAATTGGTGGATTTGGGGTACAAGTATGGGGGATTTACTTTTGAAGACTATCACAAGTTGGTGTCTGCCAAGGCGGTAGCAGCTCTGGCCCAGTTTAATATTCAAACTAACTGGGGTCAACTGGACACAGAGCTGTTTTGAAGGCATTTCGCTGGCTTGAAGCCCCCTCCTCATGCGGTTTGTTTATCTTCCTCTCATTTCACCAACTTGTGCTCCTGCAAAGCTGAACCTTCCACTTTCTCACCCTCAGCAAGTGCCAATCCAGGTTCCTCTGTGGCTCAAGATTGGGGCCTAAAGGATAAACTGGGCAGACCCATCTTTTTCCTGGATAACGAACAGGTGTGCAACAACTTTAATGCGGGTACCTGCAATTACAGTGCGTGTCGGTTGCACATCTGTTCTATATGCTTTAGGGCACACACTAAATTAATGTGCCCCTCCAAGCTTTTTTCCAGGAAATGAGGTACAGAGGTTAATTTGGACAGTCTCACTTTTCACTTGAGATCACACCCCTCTCCTCACCTGGAGGATTTCTTGGTGTCGGGTTTTTCTGAGAGTTTTCACACAGGTCTAGTTGCACTCCCATCCGGCACACTAGAGTGCCCCAACCTCTTATCAGCTTACTCCGATCCCGCAGCAGTAGATACTCTACTGGTCAAGGAAACCCATCTTGTTTTTTTGCTAGGCCCCTTCACCCATCAACCTTTTCAGTTATGGTGCACGAACACTATCGGTGTTGTATCAAACAAATCTTCCAATTAAAAAAAAAAAAAAAAAGTCTTATTATTGACTTTTTGGCTCCTCATTCTTCACATACACCAAGCATTAATTTAGTCGTCAGTGTCCAAGTCTTATGACGAAAGCAGAAATAAACTGTAAATATCGGTGGTAACTGTGAAAGGGCGTAAAATTCAAGGGTTTAAAAGGATTACAATGGGAGCAACCCACTTCTGAAGAAGGCGCTTAGCCGAAATGTGTAAAGTGGCCAGTGGACTTGTGTAGTGTATGTGAGATCTGATTTTATATTATTTTGTCCAATAAAGTATCTTTTCTTCACCTATATATTGTGTAAGATGAAGGGACAAAGAATTATCTAGACCCACTTCCTGCATCCACTGGGTCCTCCACTCAAAGCTTCTAGTCTGAGCCAGCTCTGTTTAAAGGACCACTATAGGCACCCAGACCACTTCAGCTCAATGAAGTGGTCTGAGTGCCAGGTCCATTTAGGGTTAACCCTGCCTGCTGTAAACATAGCAGTTTCAAAGAAACTGCTATGTTTACATATGGGTTAAATCCAGCCTCTAGTGGCTGTCTCATTGACAGCCGCTAGAGGCGCTTCCACTTCTCACTGTGATTTTCAGAAGGGAGAAGACGCCAGCATCCATAGGAAGGTATTGAGAATGCTTTCCTATGGACTGGCTGAATGCGAGCGCGGCTCTTGCCGCGCATGCTCATTCAGCCGATGACATCAGAAGGAAGAGGAGAGTCCCCAGCGCCAAGGGAGCCCAGCTCTGGAGAAAGGTAAGTGATTTAACCCCTTCCTCTACCTTCAGCCCGGCAGGAGGGGGGCAGACCTATTAATACTATAGTGCCAGGAAAACGAGTTTGTTTTCCTGGCACTATAGTGGTCCTTTAAGTGGCTCAGAATCATGTGATTTGGACCAGCAAGTACATATTTTTAGATGTTGTTTACTGTATAATGCTATGGTCTTTTTTTATTGTTGTTTGTAGAGTCCACACAATTCAACATAACATAAAATCTTTCCCTCTACTTAATACCATGAATATGCCACAGGGATGGGTGCATTGGAAGCAGCTTAAATACATTAAAAAAAATATATAGAAGTAAGAATGTGATAAAAGAGGAGTGCTCAATCACCTGTGTGAATCACTCGAAAACACACAACTACAGTGAATACAATACAATAAAAAGGTGAGAGCACACAATATATATCGATAGTCCCATATTCCGAACTCTCAGTGATTTACTGGACACCCGACCATTTGACAACCACACCAACCAAGTAATTAAAACTGCCATTTATATAGCTTTCTACAGTTTCCCAAGTCCACGAGAGTCTACTGTAGCAAGACAAAAAGACATCCATACACACACACACACACTATATATATATATATATATATATATATATATATATATATATATATATATTTTTTTTTTTTTTTTTTTTTTTTTTTTTAAATTTATTTATTTATTTGTGTTCGGGGCACTCTCATTGGATATGAAATACGCTGGCGAAGAGGAATAACATAAAAGGAAATAGTCGGTTGAGGTGTGCCGAAACCGATGTATGCTGGTAAATAAAGTGGGCCCACATAGAGGAAAGTATAGCTAATGGGAGTGGAGGGTGGGCCTGTTCGACCAACGAAGGTAAGTAAGGGAAGGGGGGAGTCCCTTAAGTAGCTCTATAGCCCCTCCCACAACTTCAGGCCATGCCTTCCAATTTGTGTTCGGGGCACTCTCATTGGATATGAAATACACTGGCGAAGAGGAATAACATAAAAGGAAATAGTCGGTTGAGGTGTGCCGAAACCGATGTATGCTGTAGGCCGGTAAATAAAGTGGGCAAAAAGAGATAAATCAAAGATAACATTATTCAGAAAACATAGTATATCATTACATATTTAAATAGACATCTTAATGAAAGCCCACCTAATCTCTTGGACTGGGTTTGGGATGTAAGTGGTGTGTGTTGATGTTGTAGCTAAGAAAGCGTTGAGTACTTTCACCAGACACCAATTGTTCCCTGTGGGGTAGTAGGTTATGTGAACCGGTTCCCCCATCTGACTTGTTTTGGTCTTATGGGGTATGTCCAGTCAGGACGTAGTAGTCGGTGTGTTTCCTGAGGTAGGAGGTGAGGAGGCACCCTTGGTTATGGTGCTGGCCACTAATGGTGAATTCTCTTGGTCTAAGAAACCCATAAAACGCTAGATAAATGGTAGTTTTAATGACTGCATTCGTATGGGGTTCAAATGGTGCCTGGTCGAGAAGGTCGGACAAGGATTTGAATATTTTAATGTCAATAGCAAGTCTCTTGGGTGTTGAAGGGCCGTCCGCTTTTGCTATGCCTTTCAGTAGTGTTCTGATGGGGTAAGAAGTTAAGAATCCTTTGTGGTTAGGGAAGGAGCAATACATATGGTGTTGTATCCCCGTGAGGTACAGCTTAATAGTATTGTGAGAATTTAAAGGTGGCAAAAAGATGCAAAAGCTATCAGTGAAGAAACCTCAAACCAGTTGGCTAGGTGATGGTCGGACATGAATTGTTTGTACAAGTGAAAAGCTCTGTGATACGCGTGTTGGGTGCTGGTGGATAGGGCTAATTTGGTGAGAACGTGGCTGTGCTAAAGTAGTTAGTCTACTCCATGATAAGATCTTGGAAAGTTGGAGCTGGGGTTGCTACCCGAGCTGCCGAGGGTAGGGACAGTATGAAAGCCTGAAATTGAAAGCGAGAGAGTTGGTCAGCTGCCGTGTTGTATATGCCGGGAACGTGAGAGCATACAATGTGGAACTGATGGGTAGCCGCCAGCCATGGCAGTTTCCTAAGGAAACTCATAATCGCCAAGGAGGAAGAGTGACCCTTATTGATAATGTGGCATATTGCCAGGTTGTCAGAAAAACAGCGTACGGACTGACCTTTCCACAACCTACACCAAGTGATTGCTGCAGCAACTATCGGGTATACTTCAAATAGGGCTGAGTTAGTGTGAAAACCCTCAATGTCCTGAGTTTCTGTAGGCCAGGTCCCCCAGAGCCATTCTGTGCCGAAAATGGCCGCATATCCCGTGCATGATGCCGCGTCTGTCCAAATGACCGGTGAGTGTGAATCAATCTGCGGAAGGAATATGCTCCTCCCATTCCAGTCTGAGAGAAATTTGTACCACATCTGGAGGTCAGCGGTCGCAGGCCAGTCCAAGGATATGCGGTCATAGTCATTGGAGAAAGTGGGGAACAGGGCGAGGAGCCTAGAAATGAAAGCCCTGCCCTGGGGGATAATGCGCATGGCGAGATTTAGTGAACCCAAAAGTGATTGTAGTTCTTTACGATTGCAAGACCCCCTGTGCATGTAGTGGCTAATGTCGTGTAGGATATGAACGATCTTGCCTCTAGGGAGGCTGGCCATCATTGTTGATGAATCCAGCAGAATACCAAGAAAGTTTATAATTGTGTCCGGTCCTTCGGTTCTAGTGGGTGACACGGGGACACCAAGGGAGGTGAATAGTTTGGTTGCTTTGTCTAGGCTACGTGGGAGGTGGGGGGGGGTGGAATTGGATTCGATGAAGAGAAAACCATCTAAGTAATGTATCACATTTGGGCACCTGCAGGTATTCAAGAGGAGCCAACACAAGGCTTCTGCGAACGTGTCAAAAATCCTCGGACTACTCTTGGCCCCGAAAGTGAGCTTTGTAAAGAAGTAGTAGGCTTCTTGCCACTTAACGCCATGCAAGTGCCACAAAGAGGGGTGAAGAGGTAATAATTTGAAGGCATCTACAATATTCGTCTTGCTGAGCCAAGCCCCCAACCCTGCAGATCTGATAGCTGCAATAGCGTCAATCGTGGAGTATTGTAGGGAAAATTCTTCAGATGGAATCAATGAGTTTAGGCTGGGGGATGGCTGAGGAGTGGGGTGCGGATAAGTCAATGATGAGTCTCAGTTCCTCAGAATTTTGCTGGAAACCAGCCCGATAGGGTTAGTTCTCCAGCTGGAAAAGGGGGGTTAACAAAAGGCCTGATCCACTTCAAGTTGTAACAATGTGGTGACTGCCGTAGGGTGGTTAGTGGCAGACTGTAAATTGTGACACTCTATTACCCCACTTGGCATGTAAATGAGCCCTGTGTGAAAACCCTGGGTGAGACCTGTACATAAAAATTTCAACGAGGTGTGTGGAGGGGTGAGTGGACAGCATACGTGAGAGTAAAGGACTGTTCACCGGAGACAAATAAGGTTTCTGGTACATTTTATTAGGGCACATGGATTTCGCATGTGTCCTGAAACAATGCGAGCACACGTGTAGTAAGCGGCAGGCGCTGTAACCGCAGGAGCACTCGTTGAAATTATTGCAAATCTGAGATTTGCCTAGATACACTACTGGGCGACCCAGTTTGTCTCTATACTGTTTCTGAGCCTTTGGGGGATGCTGTAAGGATGAGCCGGGAGCGCTGTCCGGACAGAGTGGGCAGAAATTGGCTGCGTGAGCGGGTGATGTACATATGGCACAAGCTGGTGTCCTAAGCCCTGCGAAATGTCTGAGGAACAGTTCATTGTCCAGTTGGCTCCAATCCATCTGGATGCCGGTCTGAGACAACGTGGCCGACACTTTTGATGAAAAGGACTTGTGGTAGTCGTAAAAAGTATAGCCACCATACTTATTACCAAGATCCACCAGCTTATGCATATGTAGTTCCTCCCTCCTATGTGGTTGAGCCATGCATAGAATATCTCTAAAGATACCGAAGGCCAGAACAAAATCAGGAATGGGGAGTTCCTTACTGAGTCTGGGGTCTCTGGCTTTTAAAACCACCGAGATGTCCCCGTAGTCGTAAGACCGGTTTCCACGATATCCTGGGAGGCAATGAGCAGTGAGACTAAGTTAACGTCCTTGCCTTCCAGGATGTCCTTTTTAAGGTTGGCCGGAACCATGTGGGCAGCTGCCTTGGTGGATATGGAATTACCCGTTATTGCTGTGGGTATGGCCGGGATTATTCAGAGAGAGGGCCAGGAGGTTGTGCTGGGAAGCTACGGGCTTCCAGCCTCTCCAGCCTGTCGTTGACCTTCCCCATAGAAGAGATTAGGGAGGCAACCATAGCATGGAGAGTAGGATCTTGAGATCTGCTTGTGCCTTCCCCTACGTCTGTATTGATGGTATTGGTTCTTAGTAATTTGAACAGTTCTGCTTTCCTGGCAGAAGCCGGGAAGGGAATACTGCGTTTACGTAATTCTGCAGTGATGTGGGGGATAGTCTATTATCTGATGGACAAGGGACTTCCCGTGTTGCCCTTGCGGGTCGGAGTAAGTGACCTAGCAGGGGTGCTAGGGATTGACAAATCCTCAACATCATCTGGGAGTAGGGACATACTGAAAATATATAATAGACATGTTTGTAACCAGGGTTGGGAATTAACAGGTGGCTAGCTAGTGCCAGATGGCGAAAGATTATTCTAGGTTTGTGGCAGTTGAGGCCCTACTAGTGCCAAGTGGCTAGAGAGGCTCTATCTATGAGTTGGCGCGAGGGGCGTGGTAACCTATAGTGGTGATGGGACGTTGGCCTCTCCATGCGTAGGAGGGGATGGGTATTTGGCGGTGACTGGTGTCGCCCTCTCTATATAATTTGCGAGGCGACTAACTATGATTTGGCCCGAGGGGCGTATCGTACCTCGAAGTGGAGGATGGGAGTTGGCCTCGAGGACCGTTAGGACTAAGGGGCAGGGAAATTAACTAATCGGCCATGTTGAAAATAACGTTTAATAATAAAAAGTGAGCCCTGGCTTCTGTATAAGAGAAATCAGAGGTCTCTTGAGTAGGGGTGGTTAGCTTAGATGACCCGTCCGGGGGTATTCGGGGTTCCTGGGGGTATGAGAATTCAGATAATGTACTCTTGTAGGACATATACGCAAGATTGTCTAACTGAAAGTAGTAAGTGCTTTCGGGGGTGAGTGCAGGGAGTACTGTCCCCACAACAGACACAATGCCCCCAGTAGCCAATGTATTTTAACATTTAACCGGGGTTAATTATCTTAAGACTCTAATTTTACTACTATTAATGCAGATATCACATAACATATCTAATCAGCCGTAAGTAAAACATATACTATATAATTACCATGTTTGTCAAGCATATCATACAAAATATATATGTTTAACCAGAGTACTACTAGCAGTAATTGTATAAATAAGAACACCGTATTGAAAAAAAAAACATTTGAATTGAGATGTGTATATATTGTATTCTTAAGGCTGAAACTGGCTGAACTAGGGGTCAGCCAGCCACAGAACCGTACCATGCCCCCCTTAAGTTATGCCAGCCAGGTAGACTGGGTTTTACACAGATGACCCAGCTACTCCCCCCTTTTCTCTGTGTGTTGCCGGCAGGAACCCCTTACGATATAGGGGTCTGTGAGGCCTGTTCCCGCCCGTGCAGTGTATTTTGACCCCCCCCCCAAACCCCAATTAACCTTCCCCCTTAAGCCTGGGCATAGCTGGCGGCCGGGAACAGGGACTCCTAACGGTAATGGAGTCTCTGTACCTGTACCCGGGCCTGTCGTGCTATTTACCCAGGAGAAAAATGCCATGGCTTACCGACCCAACGAGCTGGTGGGGAGAGAGGCCGGTCAGGTTGCTGGCTGGTGATGCCGGGTTGCCAGAGCAGGTCGGGCCGGGCTGGAGAGCCGGTCAGGTACTGGGGCCGGTAATGCCGGGCTGAAATGCCGGTCAGGCCGGGCTAGAGAGACGGTCAGGTACTGGGGCCGTTGGTGCCGGGCTGAAGTGCCGGTCGGGGGGGGGGGAGTCCCTTAAGTAGCTCTATAGCCCCTCCCACAACTTCAGGCCATGCCTTCCAATATATATATGTTATATATATATCGCAATCTATCTCGCCACATCTCTCACTTCAAGGGGTCCCACTTACTACTGCTAAATCCATCTTCTATATCAGAGCCCTACTCCTGAGATTAGATTTTAATCCAGCATCATTCTCAGGTCACTCATTTAGAATAGGGGCAGTTTACGCGGATTCCGGCACTGACACCCCATTGCATATTATCAAATAAATTGGGGAGATGGAATCCTCCATCTATAATCAATATATTCCTCATCCAGAGAAATTACTTTAATATCTTTTGCCCTCTATTATTACAGGCCTACCCGTACGTTGGTTATGGCACACCCCAACCAACCAACCAATATTTTACATTGCAAAGTAGAACTAAAGGATCAATACAGCCAGGACGACTTCAGTGAGATTAAGTGGTCTAGGAGACCTTCTGGTGTTTGTTCGCTAGATTTAAAACTGAATTGTTAAAATAGCCAGGACAGAAAAACAGTTTAGTTTTGAATTCCCCAATACTCTGTTTTGTCAATAAGCTTCTCTGAAGGGCGGGAGGGGGTGGAGCATGGAGGGGGTTACACTTAAGAGCAAATTCTAGTGAATTTAAAAGTTAATTGTAGTCGGACATTTATTTTTTTCCATTACATACCATTTTTTGCCTAAATATTGCAATTCCGATTTTACATTTACTACAAAACAGAAATGAAAGAATAAACCTTGTTAGGGTTTATTCCCTGAACAGTAAAAGCCAAATAGCAAAATTCAAGCAGGTCAATAGCTTAGTTTGATTTTTACTATATAGTTTTCTATATACTTTTTAGTAAATAAACCCTTCACTTTTAAAACAACACTGCCTCCCTTAAAGGGACACTATAGTCACCAAAACAATTTTAGTTTAATTAAGCAGTTGTGTATAGATCATGCCCCATGCACTCTCATTGCTCAACTGTTTGCCATTTAGGAGTTAAATCACTTTAATCTATGTAGCCCTAGGCACACCTTCCTAAACACTTCCTGTAAATAGTGATCAAATGTTTATACTTCCTTTATTGCAAATTCTGTTTTATTTCGAATTTCATTTCTCCAGCTCTGTTAATAGCTTGCTAGACCCTGCAGGAGCCTCCTGTCTGTGGTTAAAGTTCAATTTACAGAGCAGGAGATGAGAACTTTAAAAAGTGAGTCACATCTGATTGGAAATGAAACCATTTTGTTTTCATCCAGGCTGTGTTTGTGACAGACAGGGGAGGTGTGACTTGGGCTGCACCAACAGAAACAAAAGTTATTTAACTCCTAAATGGCAGAATATTGAGAAGTTAAAACTTCAGTGGCATGATCTATACACCAAAACTGCTTCATTAAGCTAAAGTTGTTTTGGTGACTATGGTGTCCCTTTAACCCCTTAAGGACACATGACGTGTGACATTTCATGATTCCCTTTTTATTCCAGAAGTTTGGTCCTTAAGGGGTTAAAGTTAGTATTTTGTAAATATATAAATATATATGAAATACTGATCACTGAAATTCCAACCATTCGAGAGATATACAAAGACAAAGTAGGGACTACTTTTCTCGTTATAGTTACAGAGTCATTTCAGGCGACCATCACCAGTGATGGCTGTGGGGAATTGGCTCTGACTATGGAGAGTATCATCGAATCCTTGCACTTGCGTAATAGTTCATCAGTGACGTTGGCTACTGGTGCTTCAAGAGGAAGATAGTGGCACCTACAAGGGACAGGTTCAGGTAAGTAAATCTCACCTTTACCTGCCCACCAGGGGCGATGTCACCATCAGGGGCCTTTGCAAGGTCGTCAAAGTCCCCAGACAGTGACATTCCTACTTTAAAGTAATAAGACAGATCTGTGTATCTCACTGTGTTTACCTTGCAGAAACTGGATCAATTGTTAAGACCCATCCATGGAACTCATTCTTCTCATGGGCCAAAATTTTCACCTGTTTGTTGACATAGGATTGCCACTCCAAAGGATTTTTGTCAAACCATTCAGACATTGCCTTGCAGCTTCCAGTCCTATAGGGCCCGGGGATAAACAATTGTAGTAGACATATATATATATATATAAAAAAAAATTAAAAAAAAAGATTAATACACAAATAGAAGAACAAACTTTAAGTTGCTTATTAACAAAGCTGTGACCTGTGACTTATTTACGGAGAGATTAGAACCGGCATTATCTCTTCTATTTTGGCCTTTTTTTTAGACGTCTTCACAATTCCCCATTTATTGTGGATAGACAAAAAAAAATTGAGTTCTGCGCATCAAGTAGGTGGAGCACACCCACGTGCTACTGCAATTTATTAGAGGAAACAATATAAATAAACGTTTCGGGCAACAAGCCCTTCCTCAGTGTCGAGGACATTAGCACTGAGGAAGGGCTTGTTGCCCGAAACGTTTATTTATATTGTTTCCTCTAATAAACTGCAGTAGCACGTGGGTGTGTACTACCTACTTGATGCGCAGAACTCCATTTTTTGTCTATCTACTTGTTACACTGTTGGAACTACAGTAAGGAGACCCTGCAGCTCGGATTCAACTGTTCATAACTGTGTTCTTTAGCTTTGATATTCGGTGGGCATCACTGATGCCTCTGCCTCATCTTATGCATAGTGACCCCATTTATTGTGATTATACATTAAAGTGTGTTATTCACAAAACAACAAATTTTATTTTAGTGTAAATTACATTACAAACTAAGGCACAAAATGGCAGGGCCTGACCATCATGGCAGTCGGATGTAATTTGTGAGTGCTCCTACACAATCTGACTTAATACCCTCTAAGGACACTCTCATCCACTGTGGACGGAACCCGAAACGGACCCTGCATGGCTCAACTGCGGGCTCTGTCCAGAAGTTGGAGGAAATCTTTGCACACTTCTGGGCTAAGCTGGAAGCAAAACTCGCCGCCACTCCACACCTGCCTCCAGCAGATGAGCAAAGAGAAGAAGAGCATGGAGAGGTGAGGCCTGCGCCGGGCACAGGGACTCCAAAAGCACCTAGCGGTAATCATACTAGCCCACCCAGGCTGCGGACCCCAATGGGTTTTGCACCGAAGCATTGACCACGCAAGAAGAAGACCAGCACCACCAAAGTCTCTGGCTATTCCCTTAAAAAAGATGGACTTGGCCCTATGGATCCCCCAAGGCCTGGGGCGGAGAATCCGACCTCCCATGCTCCCATTACACTACCATCACCGGCTCGCCGGCTGGTTACAACTGCCCCCAACAAAGGACATTGGCTAAGGGTGACAGTTACCTGCTATGGGTCTAACACTCCAGTTAGCCATAGGTCTCACAGGCTATTCATATTCAGCTGCCATTAATATTGTTCATCTTTCTTGCCATGATGCAGCACTATATTTGGGCCCAGTGGTTTACTATTCTGCAACAATGTTTAGCATGTTTAAAACAGTTGATATTCCTACTAGCACTCATGTCTGAAGCAGCTTACATTACACATCCAGACAGATGTGCCTAGTTTACTTTAGATAAGTGTTTTTTTTTTTGTTAACATGTTTCTGACAGCACAGGGAATGTATTCTAACGTGCTCTTCATCTTCAAGCCTCGCATAATGATTACAAGTTGATTCAGCCTACCTGCTAGACACTATGGCTTCACCGGTTTCAAAAGAACTTTGCTTATCTTTCTAAAAACGTGCATCATATACATCTGCCATGTCTTTATATTACTATGTATGATGCTTAATTACCTGTCTATGCTGTTGTGGCATTGCAAGTACGCATGTTACTATTTATATGCACAACAAAAATAAAGATTGACAAAAAAATAAAAAATCTCTCCCACTCCACTAAAATCACAGTTCACTGCAATTTGGGGTTTAGTTAATTAACACCTAAATATGACTAAAATGTGCTGTTTTGTGCAAAATAAAGGATTTGGCATTTAACGCCTCATTTCCTGTGATGTGGCCTTAATCAAGCTAAATGAATCCTTAATTCCCAAGCTGCCCACCTGCTGCCTTAGAAGGTTACTCCAAGCTTTATAACCACTACACAGCCTACTGTAGTATTTATGATGCCAGGAGTACCCTACTCCAGCTTCCCAATAATGAAGCATATGATTTGTAATGGTTTGCTTCCATACCTGGGT
This sequence comes from Pelobates cultripes, assembly GCA_933207985.1. NCBI lineage: Eukaryota > Metazoa > Chordata > Amphibia > Anura > Pelobatidae > Pelobates > Pelobates cultripes. The sequence goes on along the minus strand of OW240913.1, from coordinate 299,766,461 downwards.
CCCCGCCAGGGTTTGATGCAGAGGGGTTAATCTCTGTATGTGCAGCAGTTTGCTTTCTTACAAACTCTAGGCACCATGACCAATTAAAATCACCAAAGTGGTTATGGTGTTTGGAGTAGCCCTTTAAATTGCAAAAATGTGAAATGCTTGTTTAGAGTCATACATACTGTTGTCCTCTTTGGGAAATGCCCACATTACTGCCATGGATGTAGTGTATACCTGTGTTTAAATATAAACCTTGTGCCTCAGTTTATAAATGTAGTCTCTGGAGCCTTCAATTGTTAAATGTTAGAGAAAACAAAAAGAGTGCAGCTCATGTAGTACCAAGAATCCAGAACATGGGGGAAGATTTAAAACAATCCTCTTAATCAAGCTTTGGTACAAAACAAAAATCTATAAGAGGGTAGGTGCAACAAATATTGCAAATTCAATGCAATTTTCATTTGTTAACATGTAGAGCAAAATAGATGGGAGGAGAAAAAGCTATAAAAAAGGATTTATCACTATTTCTATACATTAATAACAGGCATTGTATGTTACTTAAATGAAATTAACATATTTTGGGTTACTCACGCAACATACTGAACTAACAAAAGAAAACAGAACAAAAGAAAGAATTAGTTTAAATGAAAACAGCTGTCTTGGGAAAAATCCATTTCAGATAAATGTGAATTTTACTTTGAATTTGCAGCAATTCATATTTTTTTCTTTTTTAATAACCCAGTTATTATTCACTTTTTATATTTACATTTAACAATATTATGGCTGAAGAATGGGGTTTGCAGTTTTCATATTTCTCTACTTGGACTCTCTGCAACAAGTGCAGTACTTTAACAAGATAGTTTTGCATTGAGCACTCCTATGATTTAACTTTAATATTATTTAGTAATCTCAAATAGTTGAGGCTTTAGAAGGCTGCATGCATGATTCTATATTCCACTGCACGACTTTCTGTAAACAACAAACTTCTGTGTTTCTCAATAAAAAGTCTGAATAACAACAAAAGGTAAAACAGAGATTACTTTTCCTTATATATTAATCCGAAAAAGGCAGAAAATTTAAATTCCTACACCTTTCAGTAATCACTCAAGGGGAATGTAAATCAAACGTGCAAAAACTAGCAATGTCTGCAGACATTAGCAGGATCATTACAGTCTTGCCAAATGGAGCCCAGTTTTGCATCCATGCATGAGAATACAACAAATGTCAGTTTCGGGGTGTTTTATTTACCACATCTATAACAGGCCTATCCATGAACCTTAAAAGGTTACCACTGAGTACGCCAGACACTAGCCCTCAAATGTTTATGCACTCCAACTCCCAATATTCTTTGAATGCAATAGATGAGCCGAAAAGTTTGGTTGTTTTAATTCACCATTTGGTATACCAGAGTTTAAAGGGACTCAACAGGCACCCAGACCACTTCAGCTCATTGAGTGCACTATCCAAGGTCCCTTAACACTGGAAAGGTAATATTGCAGTTTTTAATAAACTGTAATAATCATATTTGAGGGTTAACTCCACCTATAGTGGCTGTCTATCAGAGAGCCACTAGAGGGACTTCCGAATGGTTAGGTGACTTTTGGTTGCCTAACTGACGCTGGATGTCCTCACGCTATCCATGAGGACATCCAGCGTCACGTTAAATCCCATAGGAAAGCATTATACAGGCTTTCCTATTGGGGGAGTGAGGCCATTACCGCACATGCGCATTAAGTCTTCTGACTAACGTCAACAAGGGAGGAGCGGAGGCGGAGTCCTAACCAACACAGAGGGACATCGGCACTGGAATAAGGCAAGTGACAGAATGGGAGCTATAGTGCCAGGAAAACAACTTTGGAATATGCAACATACATAACAGTGACAGGTCTACATGCAAATGGTTTCCTAAAGATGTTATAACTCATATCTTACCTTAAAAATTATCAAAAGTTTAACAGTTCGCTGTTTAGACTGCCGCTACTTTCTGCAAAGAGAAACATAAGAACGAGGTAGTAAATACGCAGTTCTATACACAATATACATTACTAATAAATCTGTAGCATCCCAGATAACTATATTGCCATTAACATTAAAGACACAATCCATGGTGTATTTACAACCTATTCATTGGGCATTACACTGACAGTGCATTAATAAGATATCAATAAAAGACGCTTAAAACAGATCTGTCACCAAAAATAAACTTCATCTAATAATAATCAATGCAACTATGATGTAATTTTGCCCCAGAGCGAAGTTTCTCATTTATACAGTGTGATATCGAAACACATTTAGAGTAGTTTAGAGACACATTACTGTGAGTATTATTGCTGTGGAGCTCTGATATACACTATGGAGCTCCCAGAAAAGAGGAACACTATGACAGAAAAGTAGGACAGAGAGTTTTGGGCACAAAACTGGGACTATCTCCTAAATAATAACACTTGGGAGGTATGTATGAAAAAGGAGTTGCACTAAAAAGAGAATTTAAGTATACTTTGAAGGGCACTTTATTACTTTTAATACGTTAACTTTATAATTAATTAAATATTGGAGACATTTCACCCCATAGTCAGTCAGTCTTTTATATTTCTAAATAATTTCCCATTTTTTCCTAAACTGAAATGGTCGCCCACCTGGCTAATATAATCCCCCAGACACACAGTGATGCAGTTAAATTCCATGCCCCGAGCTAAATTCCCACTGCAGGCAAAGCTTTGCATACAATCAAATATACGTACAGCACCTAGCTCCACAGCTATCAGTCCAGATCCACATGCAACATGTGCACACCTCTCGTGAGGTCACTTCCTGTCAGCAATACCCGTGATGCTCTGGTTTTGTAGTTTTCTCTGAAAGTGAAACTGATACTAGTATGAAAGAGTCAGTAGGAGGATCTGCACATGTTAAATACACCACAGTAGATTTTCTATTCGTGGGAACACAAATAAAATCCCTATACTTCTGTTTTTATTAAATAAACACAATGCATTGTGGTCATGTGCTTGTATTATGATGTGCTTGCCAGATAATCTGCAAAATCTCCACAATTTACACTAAAATCTGAATGCATTATGGGGTGTGTGACTCTGAAACAGAGCTGGTATATAAATATTGCAGCATAATCTTTAACCAAAATGGCAGATACAGGAAACTAGAGAGTTTCAAATGCAGTTACAATGGGACAGGGAAGGCTAAACTATATCATTAAAACTAATCTGAAGTATAGGGCTTATTAACTAAGCACAGACTTGAAACAGATGGACAACATTTGTAAATGTAGTAACTCATATTTACAAATGGCAAAATGCATTAATTTTCACTGAATTTTGTCCATCCAGATAAAAAATTGTTGCTTAGTGAACAAACCTCATAGTTTATGTCAGTTTTAATGCCATTGGTGGGCCTTCATTGTCCCATTAATAGCATTCAGCTTGATCTATTCAGGTTAAAATCAGTCATTTTGACATGCAAATACTATGTAAAATATAGGACTTGCATATTTACCGAACATTAAATGGATACTAGGCTTCAACCAAATCTTGCCCGGAGCCAGACTGAACAGCTAAATACATTTACATGATTTTTGCAAGTAAATTTATTGAAATCTGCCCTATTTTTTTCCAAAGGACAAGATCTGCAACACCAATCAGCCATTTTGTTTTATGTATGTGGGGCCTAAAAAGGAATTTGTATTATTACAAATCACTAAGACTATTGTGATTGGATTGTGTGGTAAACTAACTAAGAAATTAAAGATTTTTTTTAATACATTGAAAACATTGCTGTGGAAAATTAGTTTTTAATGAGACCTTTACAGCAATGCAGTAATGTTTCTGCATTTATAAGAATGCAGGAAGGTTACATACTTTTAACAAAGTAATTGTTTAGATTAGGACAATACCCTGAATTAGGATATTTGGTTGGAGAGAAGTTAGCTGTAGGTTAAGCTTGGGGTGTCATAATATCAGGGCAGTTAATCCTAAATCCCCCAAAACACTAAAGAAACGACAGCCCCTTTAATACTAATTGTCTAAACCTAAATCATGGGGTACACTGTTTTACCCAAAATCATTATAGGACCAGGTAAGCAGAGAATATGCCCAGCATTATAAACAGCAATATAAAAAGGACATGCTCTTTTCAATGAGGCAACATTGTTGTTGCATTTCTGTTCATGATGGGAACGTTTTAAATTCAATAACAACTTCATACTATCAGCCATAGCCAGGGGGAAAAAATCCTCCATACATGGATGAGGAGTCCACCTCTCCTACAAGTTTTGTGACAAGCAAGCCTTTTTATTCCATATAGAATGGCAACAAACCATTACTAACGCTGAGCAGAAAGTAAAATATTTCTTCCATATTTAAGGCCTATACATCTCCTCGCTAAATGCCTAACTACAATCAAGCATAAAAAAAAAATCTAGAAACCACCACATGGTTCATGCTTGAGGTTCCATTGAATGAACCTCAGATTCCATAATAAACTTGACTAAGAGGGCCTAAAACATTTGGCCTTCTTTCTAGAAAACCCTCAAACTCACCTCTCTTCCACATGTTCTTTTATACTTTGGTTATGTCATACTTTAGTATGTCACGACTATATGTAAAATGTTGCCTAATATTTTCAGTGATTTGTTTACACTGGGGTTTTTTTTTTAACCTAAGAAGAAAAAAAAATAAGTATATCTTTCTGAATCACATTCACATGTGCACAATGTCTTGACGTGCTTGTCTATTATTATTTATATATCAGTAATCCCACACTAAACCGAATTTATGTAATTTTTCCCCTGGTATAATGAAAAAAAGGTTTAAATTAAAAAAAAAACATGCGTAATAAACCATTAATAAATTTAAAAAAAAACAGATTTAATTTTATTTTGTCAGTAAATGTCATGCATTTTTGCATCTAAGGCTCTTTTTTTTTCATAACCCAGGCATGGTAAATCCTACCAGAAACATTTAAATTTCAATATGCTATCACATGCTCATTTCTTTCGTTTATTATATGTTGTTTTTTTTTTTATCACTGTATTCTTAGTCTGTATATTTCCAAGACACCACATCCTTCTATATAATAGACTTTTATTTTTATTTATGTATATATATATATATATATTACTTATAACATATAGATATAAAATGGTTGATTTTCAAGTATAATGGTAACATATAGGAGACCATTATCACTGTATAACAATAAAGCAGCCAGGCAGGGTGCCTCCATAAAGGAAGGACACGTTCCTGTGAAAGCGGCTACAAACACAAGAGATGGCGGGGAGCAATAACTATGGCAACAAACGAACATTCCCGCTCCCCCTCCCAAAAGGGGGCGTTAGCAATGTTACGTCACTCGCCTCGAACCAATCGACATACGCGTCGTACATGTTCAGCGTGAACTCCCTTATAAAAGGCGACGCTCGGTGCAAGCGTGCTTCAGTTTCCGTCGGGGGTTAGAGAGCATTGTGCAGGATGTCTCGATACGGGCGGTACGGAGGCGGTAAGTGGATTCATGGAGGGTTTTTATTGATTTTTTTATTTTTTTAGCAGCGCGCTTTCGTGTGGCTGTATGTCGGCGTCGCTGCTGGTTGTTGGCGCTCCAGCGGGTGATGGCGCGGGTTTGGTGTGTGTGGCCGCCATTTTGTGCATCGGGCGCGTCACGTGCCTGCGGCTTTGTGTGTGGAGCGCAGCGGAGAAGTAATGGCGCCCGCGCAGCCCATGCTGGAGGCCGGGCCCTGTGAGCGGCGCTCCGGGTGTGCTCCATGCTGCGCTCCGTGCTGCGGCCCTGTCCGTCCCCGGCTTGTTGTGCGGAGTCATAGTAACCCAGCATGGCGGCCCTGGCTCTGCCTGCCTCTAACACGCTGTGATGGAGTGTGAGCTTCTCTGGCTCCCAGCCCACTGGGTGCTGTGTATACACTGCTGCCGGTGTGGACTATTGGTGTCTGATGGCTCTGCTCGCCGCACACACGAGCTACTCTGCCTCAATGGATCCCAAACCAGTCCCCAGGGCCCACCGTGAATCCAGGATTGGTGCATTTCCTCTCATTCAGTGGAGATACTGAGGATATCTGGTCTGTTGGCGGGCAGTAGGGTCCGGCTTGTGATGCCTCCTTACACACATGGCTTGCTGGGGCCTGGGGAAAAAATGGGAATTACATACTCTATGCATGGAATGGGTCTGGCTGATACAAACTGTGTGATATTGTAAAGGAACACTCCATGTAATCTGGCCGTATCGATCCCTCTTAGTGGTGATAGTGCCAGGTATGCCAGTTACTTTGTGAGCTAGATTAGCATGGTTTGATAACTTGCCTGTGGTCTGCATTTATGTTGTGATGGTATCATGCATTTTTTTAACAGAACTTTAGCTTGTATCTCTGCACTTGACTGTTTAATGGCTTGTGTGAATGTTGTGTTGCAAGCGAAGGCTACGTTCACAGCATACTTACTCCAGTGCATAGTATAGGCTTGTTGACGTAGACTCCTTCAACAATAAGCTCTTTACACTTTAGTAAAAGCTGGCTCACAAACTTAACTACCGAAAAGTGGCTTGCATTAAACTGCAGTCTCCAGAAAACTGTACTGGATATTTCAATTTTGACTTGTGTTGTCTAAAGTAACACTTAATGTCTTGACAATTCACATTTTGTGAGTAATCTTGCCTGTTGCCACACCTTAGAGTGAAATGATACACTTAAAATTAAGTGCTATGGTTAAAGTTACTTTCAGACTGTAAGGGTAGTTGTGGAAGTGTAAACAGGCCTACACTAATTCGGTTTTGTTTCTAACAAGCTTTATATTTTTCTTTTAGAAGCAAAAGTGTATGTTGGAAACCTTGGAACTGGTGCAGGAAAAGGGGAACTTGAGCGTGCGTTTAGTTACTATGGTCCCCTGCGTACAGTGTGGATAGCAAGGAACCCACCTGGATTTGCTTTTGTCGAGTTTGAGGACACAAGAGATGCTGAAGATGCTGTTCGAGGACTGGATGGAAAGTATGTATCCTGTTCTATAATTTGTACTACTCACTGGGATCTGTATTTCCCCTTAAGTGTCTGTCTAGAACATACTTTCTGGAGTGTATAAAAAATCTTAATTGAATACTCTTGGTAATGAGAACACTGTCCTGTCTACATCAGGGGAAGCATTCCTTCTATTCTTGGTATTAGAAAGCTTGTTTCTTGCTATTCCATTTTTTTTTTTTGTGGTCCAATATTGCTTGTCTTTATGCAAAATCATATTGTCTTGACTTTTTATCTTGTTTTTTTTCCCCTATAGGGTAATCTGTGGATCCAGAGTTCGCGTTGAGTTATCGACAGGCATGCCCCGACGATCGCGATATGATAGACCACCAGCACGACGTCCGTTTGACCCCAGTGATCGCTGTTATGAGTGTGGTGAAAAGGGTCATTATGCATATGATTGCCAGAGGTATAGCAGGCGCAGAAGGGGTAGCAGGTATTGGCCTAATTGAACTAGTGTTCTTAGGTTGTGTTTCAAACATGGTATCCATGAAGTGTGGTGTGGCTTTTAAAAGCAGCAGTCCTTAAAGTTTGTTTGGGTCAGTATTTAAAATCCTGCAAACTTTAAACACTACATATTTTAATCTTGAGAACCAGGCGAGTCTTATCTTATGAAGACTATGGTCACATTATCTTCATGAAAGCTTGGAGGCCGCTGTTCAATGCATGTGAAACCAGACATAGAAAATACAAAAGGAGAGCACCAGAACAATATAAGACCATGTTTAATTGAAGCACTGTTTCTGCAGTGTTTGCAATAGCAGGCTTGTTAGTGTAGCAGCGAAAGCTAATCATTGTGGACTGCTGCTTTCTTGTTCTGGTGCTTTATGGCTTGTGTAATAACTTTCACATGTTTAAAATATTAATAATCAACCTGGTCAAAACCTTACAGGTTTCTTCGTTTGAGTCAGTCGCCTTGATTCAGAATGGCACGAGCCTTAAGATTTCATGCTGAGGCGCCTTGCAAATCCGACTTTATGATTCTGCTAGACCTTGAGGTGATCAGCATAAGAGGCCAGATCCCCTCAAGCCTTCTACATCTAGAACCACCTTTAAGATTCTGTAGAGGCCAGGAAATCTATGGTCTACTGTGATCGCCGTATCAGTAAAATTGGCATACAATTGAGGCTCCCCTCTGGTTTTGAAAAGAACCGATTGACCACATTCCCACCTAGAAAAACCTTCATGCGTCAATCAAGCCTCACCTGGCTCATATGGCTGTCAGTTTGGTCGTCGTTAGATTGAAGAACTACAATAGATGCAGCGATCGGCTGGTAGATCCTTCTAGACCGTCTAGATCTTCTAGACCTTGGGCCAAAGAGGGTCGACCTGCAGACTTGCAAGGTTTATTTTACATACAAATTATAGTGTCTTAACTGAAATTGCTTTTAATGCTACTGTAAATTGCTTTAACCAGTTTCTCCTAGGTAGCTCTGTTCAAGATGTAGGTTTCCTGATAGTCACTGCTAAAGGTCTCATTCATAATAGTTACTGTGGTGTCATTGATCCAAAATAACTCCTTTTCATCTACTTAGGTCTCGGTCTCGCTCTCATTCAAGATCCCGAGGAAGGAGATACTCTCGTTCAAGAAGCAGGAGCCGTGGCAGAAGGTGAGCTTTATTAATGACTTGTAGAGTCATTGACTCATTTTTAAATTTAACTTTTGTGAGCATGTCTGTTCCAATAACTCAGGCCTTGAACATGTGCAGCCTTAAATATATTGCCTGACCAGTCCAGTATGCCCCAGTCATGAAGGGAGTCTAAAACTTGCTTTAGTGTTTTACAAGGACATTGTAAGAACTCAAGCAACTATTGTAATTTTTGGTGTAGAAATCACTCCCTGAAGTCTGGCCTCCCAATTCTGTCCACTAGGCATTTAAACCCCTTCTGTTTATGCAGCCCTAGGTGCATTTCCACTGGCTGTTATGAGTCTCATTAACACTTGGTACAATGTATAATTTAGTTGTATGTTCTGCTGAACTTCAATCACAAATGAGTCTTGACAGGAGATGGGAAACTTAAGCAGTCTTAACATGAACTCTAATATGGAAAGTCTGACATAGAATACAGAACTGCTGGTTTCTATGCTTTTGACAAATGGCTTTATTTAAATCTTTCTTACTATTTACATATGGGTATTAAGGGACTTAAGAGTGAATTACACTGCATTCTACATAGGGTATTCAGCAGCAGTAATACAACCGACACGGCTTAGCTGACTTTTTTTTGCCTCCTAAGATCCAGGTCTGCTACCCCTCGACGATCAAGATCAGTGACACCACGTCGATCAAGATCTGGTACTCCACGCAGATCCAGATCTGTGTCTGTTAAAAGATCAAGGTAATGTAAAATTTATAATACCAATTCAACCCTGCCTAGGTGGGAGTGGTATGTCAATAGGGATGGTAACTGCATTATCCTGAGCTTGTATTCTAATAGTATAACTTGCCAAGCTAAATATCTACCAAGAAGGAACTATCCTTTTGGTAGTGTTAGGAAAGGATTCTGTAGTTTCAGTTTACCAGTTACTTTTTTGGTAGCTCTCTTCTAGCTTTCTGTGTAAACTTGAAACTTACACTAAACCAGATTTCTTTTTATTTAATCTGCAGGTCAAGATCCAGATCAAGGTCAAGATCTAGGTCTGTGTCACGTCCCAGAAGCCGGTAAGAAAGTACCAGCCATTGCTGGAACTATTAAACTTAATGGTTGTCTTTAAGAACATTCTAGTCATGCTCTAAATCAACTGCAGGAGAACTTGAATTGCTGCAAATGCATAGCAGAACTGGTCATGGACAGTGCAAGCTCTCAAGCAACGTTCACATTCCTGCATCAACCATGCTTCCCTCTATAGATACTTTTTGTTAGCTTCTCTGGAGCAAAAATTGGTGGGTTTTTTCTGCACCATATCTACAGCAGACTGTAGTGACTAGGTAACTGGGAGTATTTAAACTGACTTGTTCTTGTCTAATAGAACTAGCCTACTGCAATACTCCAACTGTTACAGGCACTGTTTTTGCCATGCTAGGTAACGCATTTACTTTAAACCTGTACTTGCAAGTTGCTGTATGTGCTAGAAAGTGGCAATCTCTTCTAAACAGTGCTCATTGTCTTTCTGCAGCTCAAAGTCAAGGTCTGCATCTCCAAAACGAAGGTAAGTTGACTGTTTTTTGCACTTTTTACAGCTTGTATCTCTAGTGCTCAAAGGCTGGCTTTTGAAGTCTGTATCACTGAGCACCTGTCAAAAGAACCAACTGAGAGAATTTGGTCAGACTTGTTGGTCACGCTATTGCTAGACCATCTACTTTCCACTGACACTAAAGTGGACTGCATATTGCATTTGTCCTTACTGTATAAAGTGTTAACTCTTTCTGGCTTTTTTCCTTTAGTGATGTCATAGTGTCTTGCAGTCGCTCACCATCCAGAAGCCCTCGGAGGAGCATAAGTCCAGAAAGGAATGGATAGATGGCATGATTGTTTTGAAAGGAATTTGTTAATACATTCACTCTCCTTGTTAGAATTCTGCCTTGGACAATTTGGGTTTATTTTAAACTTTGTTAATTCACTTCAATAGGCTAGTGTACAACGTATGTTATACCTTCATCTGAAAGTGAAGCCTTTTTGTATCTTGGGGTTAAAGTGTAATTGTTAATGAATGAGTGGCTTGTCAAAGCTTGCAGGAGACTATGACCAAGCTGCATGGATTAAATATTTTAATGTATCTACCTGTATAAATTACATTCTTGATGCAGATTTTGCTGTATTTACGGTGTCCTTGCTCTTCCAGAGTGTTTGCACCCTTTTTCATGTATTCTTTTTATTCTGATAAGAACATTGCTCTTGTCACTTATCCTATACCAGAGTATTGGAGATGGAGATTTTTGCCCACCGAGCTTTTACTGTTTTTTTTTTTTGTTTTTGTTTTTTGCAGATGTGTTTAAACTTAATTTCAGCATTTATTTTTTTGCAGATGTTTAAAAACTTGAGCATTCAGCATTGTCTGAAATAAACAGTTTCCATTAAAGAGTCTCCTGGCTTAAATCAATCTAATAACTGCAACCGTCAACAGAGGAATGTTTATCTGCTAAACTTGAACTAAAAGCAGTAGTGTCCAAAGTCCAGCCTGCTGGCCATTTGCAGCCCGCACTCTGGTTTAATACGGCCTTGGTTAATTTGTTAAATCTATCTGTGGCCCCCCCCAGTGAATCCCCATGTGTTGCTCAGGACGCATGGGATCTCTGAACACCTCATTAGGAGATTCACTGTGGGCCAAGAGATCGGAAAACAGACTGAGGTGCAGTGCATTGTTGCAATCTGTTGGACGTCACTAGATTTGGTTCCTTCTCCCTGCTGGGAAAGAATGGACTGAATAAAGAGGGACCCGTTGGCAATACGATTGCATAAAATATTTTGCGTTCAATTTTAATGGTTCAAAGAACGTCAGGCAAAATGGTTGGCCCTCACACATGTGAATCAAATCCGGCCCTCTTTGAAAAGTTTGGATACTTTCCTTAAAGGGAATCTGGTCAACAGGACTACAGTTTGTTTTGAGTAATTCCCTTCACACTTTTAGCAGTAAACTGCTTTCCTAGAGTTAGGTGTTTACATGACACCTGGGGTTATGTCTACTGGCCACTTATGTGACTGCTAGCGGTGTTTCCTGGGGTCACTTGACTGATGCTCCTGATGTCTCCAATGCACGCAGATCAGGGGCAAATCCATTGGCCGCATACTGGGATAAAATTTTGATATATTTAAGGGGCTAGATGGTGTCACTGTGCCATTTGTTCCTGGACCAATGCATAATTTAACTGTGGGACTCAAACAACATGATTGAATTCAATCATGTACTAAAATTGGCCCAAGTCATAGGATTTATGCACAAAGACCTTTAACTTTAAACTTGGTTTGTAGTTAAAGTTCAGTCAAATGCTTCAGCTGAACTACTGACACTGCTAAAGATGCAGATGGCTAGGTACCCAAATCTCTAGTCTAACTCAAGACATGCAGGTGGACCTTTCCTGGTCTATGGGAAGTGGTATTTATGCAGTTCTGGCGCTGTCTTAGGGAAGATTGTAATGCAAAATTTCTTTATGCAATATCTTGCCTGGACACCAATCCCTGTCAGGAAAGCAGCATAGTACTCCACCAGTGTCCCTGAATTAAACAATCTGGGCACGCTTTACAGGGTTAACAAGCCTATAATGTTTGTATGGGACAGAACTGCTATTCCATGCTTTTCCCACAAACTGAGGGAATGCAGGTTTACACTTATGAAGGCCAACAAATTCTGCCGTAGTAGACAAACAGGCACTTATTTGTAACCAGATTAGTTGGCCGCTAAAGAACAGTATGTAAGGGCCCTGCTCAATGAGCCCACATTCTGGGAGTGGGTTAGTGATACATAGGATACATATTTTTATATATGACCATTGCAGGATAGTACTGGGGAAGGAAAGTGGTTTAAAAACTTGATAGGCTTTCCAGTAGTTTTCCATACTTGTAATATCAATTTTTTTTTTTTTTTTTTTTTTAAATCATGAGACAAATGTCAACTAGATGACAATTTGAATTAATTGTATGTATATAGTGATACCAGGTCTGAAACACATTCACTGAAATAAATATTTGATCTGGGTAAGTTAGACAATATACTGACTGCATGTAGAAACAGGACTCCTCCAGATCCTCAACAATAGAATAGATCATTCAACTTTTTAGAGTGCTGATGTAGTTTTTTTTTTTTTTTTTTACTTTTGGCTGAGTGACTGAGTGTAGGTTACAGTGGATGAGAGCTGGACGTAGATGGCTGGAAATAGAGATAGCTATATAGAAATTGATAGGTATAAATAGATGGAAATAGAAAGATGGATTGATAGAGATCAATAGATTTAGAAATTGATTGAAAAGAGATGGAAATAGATATATAGATGGGAAAAGATAACTAGATATAGCAATAGATAATTAGAAATAGAAAAAGATTAATATTGGAAAAGATAGTGATAGCGAATGTTCAATATTTTTGTATACAAACACTATAGATTTCTCTATGTAGTGTTTGCATGTTAACTGGGTTAGGAGGGGGCAGGCATAGACACCGAGCTGTCAGTCAGCTTGCAAATGCGCATACAGCACACGTGCGGTAGAGAGCTCAGTTTTTTCATGGAGCGACATTCAATGCTGCTCTATGAAGAAAATGATTGGTGCAGCACAAAGCAAGGCATGTACACCAGAGAGCAATGATGCTTCTCAAAGAAAAGCATCCTATTTGGCCCTGTGATTTCCTCATTTCTACTAAAAAACCGGCATGGCCTGAGTAGGAGCTCGGCAGGAAGTTTTAATGCTAAAAAGGGCTAAAAATAAAATGCACAATTATATAAAAAGGTCCTGAATTTCTGTGCCAGACACATGGAAGGTTATTCCCAAAACCTTTAAAATCAAATATTTCTATGGAAAGTGTCAGCGCAATGAGAGATTCCCCTAAATGTTATACACAAGGGGAGTCTGTTTCAAAAGGACTGTTTTTGTGCAGAGTTTACTTTCCACCTCCAGTGGCGGATATGAGATCTGGGGTGGTCTTAATGTGTTGTCCTTGTTGTAACCAGGTTGTGTGATACTTTGTATTCAAAGTGAATTGTTACATTCTTGTCCCTTAAAAGGATTTTTTCTTTTTTTTTTTTTTAAACTGATATAGTGTGTAACAATTTATTAACACTGAAGTAGCAGAAGTGGTTACGAATAGAAACATTGTGCTTGTTAATATACATGAAAAATTATTACGCTGGAGAATTTTTCTTATAATAATTACCAAAATAAAGTTCTGCTTTCCAAATGTATAAGTAATGCAGTAATTCTGAGTTTAGAGCTATGAGCTGAAACTCTTCATTTATTCTACATAGAGACTTGTTATATTTCTCAATATGGAACTGGACTGTTTGGATCGATGGACTTTGTCTTAGAGCTCAGAATACATTCAACAGACTATACACAATATAAATACAATGTCATATACTACAAAAGAAAGATACAGCTTGAATAACAGTATAGAAAAACATCCTACTACATTATTAAAACAATCATAAAAGGATATGTATGAGAATCATAATATAATTCACTTCTTCATATTATTAAGGAATAGGGGAAAGTATGTAAAGTTAATAGGGAAAAATAAAATAAGATAAAAATACTACTAAAGTATTAGAACAACCATTAAAAAATATCTATACAAAATATACTTTAAAAAGGCTTCTGCAAGGGGGCGCAGCCAACTGTTTAACAGAGCGAATGCAAAGCCCTGAGCTCTGTGCCCAAATCGGCTAAAAATCGAGAAAACTACTGCTAATCAGGCATAAATAAGAGGAGAGAACAGCACCATAACCCGCACCTCAATCTGGAGTAGAAAATGGGTCGCAAAACAAAAAAACCCAGAGCCGATAAAGGCCCCAACACGAAAGACATTGGTGAGCTGCTGAGACACTCACAACAGGCCGCATGGGCAAAGATGGCGCTGGAGGAGGATTTCTCCTCATGCTCCTCGGAGGACGCATCTGCCGACCTAGGCAAGGGGGCGACATGCAGCCGACCGGCAGAACCTGTCCGCAAATTCCCGGGGATGGTAGACCCGGTCACTGCCGAGCAGCTCAGGAGTATTCTTGCCGAGCTGCTCAGGGACATAGCGGCAGACATGGCGTACTATAAGGGCGCCATCGAAGGGGCTACTGTAAAAATCACGCAACTCGAGGCCTCGGCCAACACACAAGACGCTAGGCTGACAGTAATTGAGCAACAGATGGCCAACATGCAACAGCAGCAACTCAACATCAGAGAGCAGATGGACGCACTAGAGGAACAGAGACGGAGGTACAATCTAAAAATCAGGGGCATTCCTGACGCAGTGGGCACTACAGACATACCCCACTTCATCAGTCGCTTGTTTACAGTACTACTGCCTCCCAAACAGGCAAAACTGCTGCATATTGACGGGATGTTTAGATTGCCGAAACCTACAACTGCCCCAGTGTCGGCCCCTGCAGATCTTATCCTTCGCTTTCAGAGCCTCCAAGCCAGGGCTCAGCTACTCAATGCCCTGCGTGGGAAAACCCTGCTACACTTTGAAGGGGCAACGATCCAAGTATTCCCTGACCTGACAAAAGGCACCATCACTTGGCGGAGATCCCTCCAACCTCAACTCCTACAACTCCGCTCCAGGAACATCCTCTACCGATGGGGCACTCCACGTATCCTCCTGATTACACACAAAGGGAAAACATATCGAGCACAAAGCCCCCAAGAGCTGGAGACACACTTGCGCACCATGGGACTGTCAGATCCCCAACCGGTAACCGCTTCAGGACTGTCCCAGCTGAAACCAGCCACCATTGCTGAATTCACCCCCCGGAAGCCACAGCACGCTACACTAGACAGAGAGCCAACTTGAGAGACTGCTCCCGGAGGAGGAGAGAACTGTAGGCCCCCACTTACCCAACAGTGCTCTCAGCCAGGGTTCCGGTTGGATTGCCCTACACCTTGAAAGTTTTGTTCTGTTTATTTTATGCAGACTTTCATGCTTCGATTGTTGTTTGTTTTAAGTTGCCATCCAAGTTACCTGAGTCCTCGCCCACACATAGATCCCCACATGTCTGCGCCACACGGGTCTATGCACCAACACAGCACTCATACACTTGCCAAACTAGACCCATGAAGGTGTACCATGCACCAGTGTTACCAGAGACACCACCATACACCACTCCCTATACAGCTGCAGCATAGCGCAATACACCCGCTCATAACGCAATCAAATACGAGTAATGGTCATCCAAGCAATGGCTCCGATCTTTCCCACCCCCCACTATCCACAATAGCGCTGAAATAACTAGAGACACAACTTCTTAGGGGGGGTTACCCCCTGGATCACTTAGGCCAAAGCGAGACACACTGTCATCGGAGGTATCTGCTAACGTGCCCGAGGGGCTAACTTTACTGTCTTATACCTGCTGATTCACGCTTACAACACACAAAAAATCACCCTGCATGTTAATGTACAAATGCAAATAAATATGTATGTAAAAATGTATGCAAACCTCGAGGGCAATGGCTCATAAACTATATGTTTGAATCCATGCTGAGTGACAAAAAATAAAGAATTATAAAAAAAGGCTTCTGCAAGATGTACATAAAGTGGACTGTGCATATAACTTGGGAGAGTTGGATAGATTAATATGGGGAACTTCTTGCTTTAAAAAAAATCTGGATTTGTAGTGGTTGTGGCGGAACCAACCTCACCACTATGCACTGGAGAAGCCTGGTTGCTCGCCTGCTGCCTTTAGACTATGGCCCCTGGGAGATTGTGAAAACTTATGGACTTTTATTGGGTGTGTATGGCCCTTTAAGACAGTCGTGGGCATATTGGGGCTTATGTACGTTTTATGGGACTGGTGCTGGCCCTTTAAGCACCTTTTTGGGGGCATAGGGAAAATTGGGACACGGCCCCTTTAAGACGGTGTCCCCAGTGTCCCCAGACCTGGTTAGAGCCCTTTGTCCCTAGCTATTTCCCACTTGGTTCAGTAAATGGGTCTTACTGAACCAAGTACCACACAGGCGGACCACCTGTATTGGGAGTGTGTCGGCAATTTACCTCCCAGAAGCTGCGGTTAACCGCAGCTTAATTGGCGAACGCTGGGTGGCCTTTGTTCGTTTGCCAAACACGTGGCGGCGGCCATCTTTGTTCATTCGCACTGTGGCAAACATAGCCACTTGGACACTATAACGAGACTGTGCCTTTAAGGGTTGCCTATATGGTTGGGAGATATGGGCTTAACTATGTTGAATGTATGCGGGTTGTAATTTACATGTATTTGTTGTATTGGCTATCTGCCGCATGCAGATAGCTGTTTGTATTGGGTTTTTCTTTCGTTTCACGAACGGCACTTTTGCGGGCCGTTCGTGAACCGAAAACACCCCCATGTAATAGCCCACACACTTAGAGGTGTGGGGCGCTTGTTAACCGATTGCAACAATGTTGCAATCGGTAATTAGAGGCTCTCCTAGGTGGCCGCCGTTCGACTACCGACCATGCGGCGGTCGGCCATCTTGGATCCTTTGTTCCCGCAGCGGTGTTAGGTCGTCGAGCGCATGGTACTTAAAACGGCTACTCGACGGCGCGAACACCGCTGAGCCTCCGGGCCGTTCGGTATTTTGTTCCCTGGAAGGCAATCGGTCATTTAAACATGTCTTTTAATAAATGTGTTTTTCGTGCGACGTTCGGTTGTTTTAGCTGGGATCTGAGCGGTAATCTCACGAATGATGCGCTCAGACCCCAGCTATCTACCGAACGTCCATTCGTGCAAATAGACCGTATATTACCACAGTTATGCATTTTAATATAAATTGTCGGTTCTGCTGCACGGAGGGATAATCCACTTAACGGTACATTCCAGTGGGAGGATCTCTCTCGTGCAGCAGTACCTGATGGGAGAAATGTCTTGTACAATAAGTCCCCCATGTAGTCCCCTTTGGGACTGCCCCTGGGAAGGGACTCAGGAAACCCCTTGCATGGGGACTGCCCCTGGGAAGGGACTCAGGAAACCCCTTGCATGGGGACTTTTTTAATTGTGGAGCTGAAATAAAAGACCTCAGTTGACTCTCAGAACTGTGTTTCTTCCGGTTACTGGGAGATTTGGGATATTTCCAGCGCTTGACTGTGGATATTTTCCTGAACCAGCGGAATTCGTGGATTTAATATTGGCGTTCCACTACACGCACAAGGTCAGCGGTATGTGTAGCCAAATTCATGGAATGAAATCGGCTACACATTTCCGCGAACGCCGCTGAGCCCTACCTTCTCCCATACTGAACTTTCAGCTGCAAAGACTAAGTCCCATTCGGCGATGGGACTTAGTCGTTTTTTCAGCCTGAAATATACCGACCGCACAGCCCAAATCTATGGAACTGTTTTGGGCAGGAAAATGTGCTTGCGGTCGGTCATAAAGGGACCTCCAGCTAACTTTTTAACCCCTGGATGGATTTTTGGTTATGTTTATATTTGAAGGTTGCTGATTCTAAATATGTAATTTTTATGTAGATTGGATGTGTGGTTTTAAAGTTACAGGATATGTGTAAAAACTGTATTTTTCCTGCCTTTGTTAATTATGTTAAACCATTGTGTACCATAATTAGATCACAGGCAGAGGGGAGGATTTTTGTATGTAATTGCTGGGCGTGTTTCTGTAATATACGTGTATGATTGGTTGTTTTGTAAAACCCTGTGGGTGGTCCTATCTAAGGGAAACCTGCATAAAAGAAGGTTCTTTTGGTGCCAGTAAATAAGTTCTGCTTGACCTCAAAACGAAGTGTCGTCTCGTTACTGGGGGAATCTGCTACAAGGGATTGCTATGCTAGTCATACTCCCTTGCTATATCACTACTAAGCTTTTGTAAGAGCTTGTTCCTATCTTGCTCTCTGGAGGAGTCTACAGTGGTTATGGTGTCGGCTGGAGTGCTTGGAGCCCTCAGGAAGCACTAGGAGCATCCTTCAACGGAGGTACCCAGTCGGGGTGCCAGGTGATCCGTTACAGTGGTTCTACAGGATGTTTGTTGGTTCTTTATAAGATGATTATTAATTCTAATTCGGCATTGATGCCAAACGGGACTAGAGTTTTTAAATTATAAATCCAGAAGATTTCTTGTTTAATACATTTTTTTATTTAGATTCCCTCCATGAATCCCATAATATTTGAAAGTTTCTGGATCACCGTTATGATTTTCAAAAATGTTTAGAGAGAGTATGGTTCTCAAACTTTCTTTTTATATTGTATGTGTTTTCTTACTCTAGTATTTAGCATACATTTTGTTTGCCCCACATATTGGAAACCACACTCGCATTCTAATAGATATATTACTTGTTTAGAATGACAAGGTGCAATCTTCAATATTATATTTTTTGTTTGTTTTATGTGATTGGAAACTAGTAGTTTTTCCAAATGGTTGCCCTGTGATTTTGCAAATATTGCACTGTCCACATTAAAAAAACTTTGTGTTCATTTAAAAAATATTTTTTATTTTTATCGGGAGCTTGACAACTATTTACTACTTTTTTCTTGATGGTAGATGCTCCCCTGAAGACTATCCTAGGTTTAGAGGGTAAGATTGAAACTAGAATAGGGTCTTGGAGTAAGAAATGCCAATTTTTCTGGATAATTCTCTTTAGTTGTGTAGATTGTGAGCTGTAATTAAAAAAAGAGAGGGCAATTAAAATTCTTGTCAGGTTTTTTTTTGTTACGAGGTAATAATAATTATTGTCTGTCCAGGCTATTAACTGTCTGTACAGATCAGTTAAGAAGTTCAATATCATATTCTTTATCTTCAAATAGTTTTTTTACTTTTTCAGTTTGTGTTCAGCACACTGCCACATCTGAGCAGTTTTCCTTAATCCTCTGAAATTGTCCTAGAGGAACGTTATTTAGCCGGAGAGGAGAGGGGGGGGTTATGACAACTTAAATGTAAAATAAAGCATTTACATCAACACTTTTGAAAAGTTTTAGTTTTTAAAACATTTTGTTCTACATAGAGCACTATCTTTGTGCTGTTGTACTTATAGGTAAAAGACAAATTAAAATCATTGCAATTAATATAGGTTAAAAACTCTAGTAAAAGTGACTCTTCTCCTTCCCAAAAAAAAAAAACAAAACAGTCGTCTATGTAGCATCTATAGGACTAGATTCGTCACCAAGGGATGTCATTTCCAGATAAATTAGTTTTCCCAGAAGGTCATAAAGATGTTAGCATAAAAGGGTGCGAATCTAGTCCCCATTGCTGTACCTGAAGATATATCTCTTTATTACGCCAAAAGAATTTGTTCGACAATATAAAATTGATACACTCTATTAAAAATTCTACTTTTTCCATATTCATCTCTGCTTTATCGTAGATAGTATACCTAATGGTTTGTAAACCTAAATGATGTTGAATGACTGTATATAATGATGTTACTAGCCATAGGTTATTGTTCCAAGTATTTCTTTCTATCAATTTTAAAAGCTCACCACTGTTTTTCAAATATGTTTGGGGCATCTTAACATAAGGTTGTAGTAGAACACCTATGTATTTTGATACATCGTAATATGTAATGGCCATGATAACAATACCACCCCCCTCATCTGCAAGCTTTATTATGATGTTTTTATTATCATTCAATTCCTTAAGTGCTTTCCTTTCAAGTATAGTTACATTTTGTACAGTGTTGGGTATCTTGATGGGATATGTTTTAATTCACTAATCACAGCCGTGCTAAATGTTTACATGGAAGTACTAATCTGGTTAGATGGAAATAAAATGGATTTGTTTTTTTAGTTCTGTGTGTATAAAATCATTATTTTTTGGAACGTTATAATTCATAGGAGTGGTAATAAAAAAAGTGTTTTATAGATAAGTTCCTCATGAATTTATGTACATCTAAAAAATTTCGAAAAGGGTCGGAGGAAGTGTTCTTCATCAACTCTGTCTAGGATTACATGCAGTATTGCTGCAGGATGACATGCTGTGGTAGGATTGGCTGCTGAGACACCTCCGTCATTGTGTACAGCGGCAGTACTTTGTGTGGAACATGGTTTAACACTGCATGGTGCCTTGACTCAATTATCTCCCAGACACAGAGGCGCCTGGGCGGGCTTACAATGTAACTGTATGGAGACCCCTGGGGTTCTGGCTATAAAAGACATTGTCTGTGAATAAAAAGTTGTTGTACTCTCAGAATTGTGTGTCTTCCAGTTACTCGGAGGGAAAGAGCTATTCACTATTCCGTATCTTGTTCCAGCTTGTGAAGAATTTAACAGAGAAAGTCCTTGTAAGGGCTATAGTTCCGCTACAGTGCCTATCACACAAAATGCACAGGGATGACACTTACTTACCAACAAAGCTAACAGTGCAAAACAAAAACAAAAAAAACCTACTCATCTGCACACCCTCCCAAATCCCTATACCTATACATTTAAATAACAAAGGTTTTTAGTAGGATTAAGTGGCACTAAACATTTCTACTATTTAAATGTGCAAAGGTATTTGGAGGTTTAAGGATGCGCATGTAAGGTTTCCCCCTCCCCCTACCTTTCCTATATATTTAGGAAGATGACTGCTATGCCACCTAAGAGTAGTGTGAGTTTGAGTGTGGGGCTTATTTATAATTGTTAACACTGCAACCAGACCTACACTAGTTGCTACCCAAGCACACTATTACAGTAGGCAAAAAAGGGAGATATTATTAGTTTGTGACATCATTGCGTGGCACGGGGTTTCCTACAACTGTTAGTGAGCCAGCCATTACTGGTTACGAACATCCCCAGCCTCAGATGATCTCATCTCTCAAAGGTCCAGAGCTAAATAAAAATAAACCCATATGTATTATATATATATATATAGACATATGGCATAGTGGAATCACAATATTACATGCCAGATTTTGTTACAACAGTTTTTGGCGGTTAGAAGAAAGATCACTAGTTTGCACCAATTAAAAGTGTGACGTTACAGCCATGGCATCTCTGCTATGGTTGTTGTAGCAGTTTATAATTTACCATATGCCTATATCCCCACTTAGATAGTGGGTTATTTTGATATGCTTACTGTGACTGAATTGCTATATTTATTAGTTATAACTATACCTGGTGATGTACAAATCTTTGTTTGAAGTGTACAGGGAGGAGGACATATTACCATGTAATATATATATATATATATTGTGTCCTGGGATACGAGCACAGGACACCTGGGGATAATTAGCTAAAAATTAAGGAGTCTTTATATCAAACATGGAGGTTTGTTAGTTTTC
This sequence comes from Pelobates cultripes, assembly GCA_933207985.1. Taxonomy (NCBI): domain Eukaryota; kingdom Metazoa; phylum Chordata; class Amphibia; order Anura; family Pelobatidae; genus Pelobates; species Pelobates cultripes. Next base: position 299,744,635 of record OW240913.1, on the reverse strand, counting down.
TGTTTACTCTAAGTGTACAGTTTGTGACACTTTTGCGCAATTTTCAGTATTTACATGAAAGAAGATGCTATCAGAGAGTTAAATAGATGTATATCATAGATGTATGCAGGAGCAAACATAGAATGTCATTATGAAAATGGCCAGTAGATGGCGGTCACTGATTCTCTACTGTTTTATCTAGAAAACTTACCTTCTGATATCAGAATTTATATTAGTAGAAGGTTTCTGTAGAAAGAGTTAGTGCTGGGGTTAGGGTTAGATTTAAGCGTAGGTATAGTCTTTTATAGGGCAAGGTAAGGGTTAATGCAGGATTTTGGGGTTAGGGATAGTGTAGCGTTAATGGTAAAGTTAGGGTAGGTATTGAGTTAGTGTAAGCATTGAGTAAGGGGTATCGTTGGTATAGGGTTAGCTTTAACTACAAAAAATTTAAGTAGATCCTAGACCTATTACGCATTTTACAATCAGGGCTGATATAGGAATCTATTTTGAGTTATTTTCATTAAGTTGTACTGAATGTGTATATATTATCATAAAAAAGAATGCGTTGTTTTATGTACCTATTTTGTACATTTTATTCACATGTATTGTTGTGTTAGGTATCCATATAGGATATTAAACTAAAGTCCTTTCTGTCATTTACAAAATCTTTCTAATCCGTATGAGAACAGTTAAAATGAGACCCTTAAATTACTGTTGGATAAACACGCAAATTCTAGGTTTTGCTTTAATTCAGAACTTGGACAATTACATCAGTTCTTAAGAGGTTAAGTATCATAGGTGTTCTTGATGTAGGTTGACTACAGTTTCTCTAATGGTTGTTTTAGCAAAACACTAGAGATGGTATCGGTATTTGTTCTCATCCAGGAATTCAGTCCCTACATCCCACCACTAGCAACACCATTGAGCTTACAGGACAAAACAAATTAATGAAAAATAAATAAAACGTATAACTTTGCTCTAGTGGTGGCATGTAGGGACTGAATTCCTGGATGAGTACCTTCCCTACAAGTAGCGCTCTCAGGGCAGGTCTATAAGTGGGGTAAAACAACGGGACAAATAGACCGGGAACTGCGTGGCCAAGTGGCCGAATATAGTTCATGAAGTCGATGGCCAAGTACAGCTGTTAGCATTCAGGAGACAAAATGATTGCCATCTACCAGGGAGTGTACTTTTGGTGATACAAACGGGAGAGTGCTTAGATTACGTTCGGGAGAGGGAAGCTATAGAGCCAGGGGAACACAGTGTTAGACAAACAAATGGGGGGGAAATGAACAAGGGAGTACGGGCAACTGACCAGACATAGCATCAGGTCTGCTACAGGCACCATACAGTGTTAAACCATGTTCCAAAAAAAGTACTGCCGATGTTCACAATGATGGAGGTGTCTCAGCAGCCAGTCCTACCACAGCATGTCAAACTGCAGCAATATGCAAGTATTCTTCATGTAATTGCAGACAGAGTTGATGAAGACCCTGCTCCAACAGTGTAGAGGAGGTACGGTATAAAAACAAAATAGGAAGGGCAGCGTGGGGAACAGCAACCAAGTGACAGGGTGCAAAAGTAGCACCAGAGAAATTCCAACACAGTTAACATGAGTATTTTTTTTTTAAAGATTTAAAGATTCTATCATTAGGAAATACTCATTTTTAGGGGGGCAAGTGACAGTGCCGCTTTAATATTTTGAATTGAATTGAATCCTATAAGCGGGAGGATATCTATTCAGAGATGGAAGAGAGGCAATGGGTGACACATAGTAGGACAGTAGGAGATATATCTAGGAAGAGACAAGAGAGTGTTTTTGGGTGTCATTGGCATATAGGTGATATTGGAATCCAAAAGAATTAGTGTTTGGCAAAGGAGCAGTATAAGTTATGACCTTTGGATTTAGTCATGGTTAGATCATTAGTTACCTTAGTCACAACAGTCTCAGCATAATTTAGAGTGTGGAAACCAGATTGAAGAGGGTCAAGAATAGAGTTAGAGTTGAGAAAGTGTGTTAGACGGTTACAGACAAGTAATTCCAGAAGCCTTTAGGAGAAAGGGAATAGAGATATGGGATGTTAGTTAGATGGGGAAGATAGGTCACCATATTGCCTTTTTCTAGGATATGTAAGACAATGGCATATTTAAAGTGAGTGGGTAAAATGCCAGAACAAAGAGAGCAGTTCAAGACGTGTTAAGGAGAGCACAAGGCAAGGAGAGAGAGGGATAATGTGAGAGGGAATAGGGATCAGTAGTAGGGAGAGAGTAAAGGAGAAGCACAGACATCTCCTGTTCTAAAGGACGTTGGCTGTATGTTTGGGGTCATTATCATGCTGCAGAATAAATTTAGGGCCAGTCAGATTCCTCCCGATAGTACTGTGTGATGAATAAGTATCTTCTGTACTTCTCTGTACTCTGGAGAACAATAATTCTGACCAAATACCCAACACCATTTGAGGATGTGCAAGGAAACTCCACTATGCTACATTGTTGCCTGCAGATACTCATTCTTGTACCACTCTCCAACTCTTCGGAAAACAAACTGCCTTCTGATACAACTATTTCAAATTTTTTTTATCTGTCTGGAGCACCTGCTGCCATTAGTTTTCAGTTCCTGTGTTTTCTTGCATAGTTGAATCACTTGGCATTAGACATGTGCATGGGGGAAATATTCGGCTCAGTTCGGCATTCCGAAATTCGAGACTTCGGCAATTCGACTCTTGGAACTTCGACACTTCGGAACTCCGGCATTTCGGGACCTCTTTTGCAGCCGCTTGGTAGATAACTCCCTAATACCCATGGTATTAGGGAGTTATCTACCAAAAGGCTGAAAGAGCTAAATTGGTCTTTCAGACAAATTTACTAATACTAAGTCAAAATTACTTAGTATTAGCAAATTTTGCCCCTACTCGCTATACCGCGAGTAGAGGCATGTCTAGTAAACAATGGCTGCTCACTGTTAACAAAAAAAAAAGGACCTATTGCCCCGGCTCCCACCCCTGAGTGGCGGGTGGGGGCCCTAAATAAAAATTGGTGTGGGGGAGGGACCTAATGTCCTCCTCCCCCCTGAGCGGTGGGTGGGGGCCCTAAACTAGAATAAGGGGGGCCCCACCCATGAGCGGTGGGTGGGGGCCCTAAATAAAAATTGGAGGGGACCTAATGTCCTCACCTTGGCCCCCACCCCTGAGCGGTGGGTGGGAGCCCTAAGTACAAATTGGGGGGGACCTAATGTCTCCCCCTGGCCCCCACCCCTGAGTGGCGGGTGGGGGCCCTAAACTAGAATGAGGGGGGACCTAATGTCCTCCCTCTGGCCCCAACCCCTGAGCGGTGGGTGGGGGCCCTAAATACAAATTGGGGGGGACCTAATGTACTCCACCCTGGCCCCCACCCCTGAGCGGTAGGTGGAGGCCCTAAACTAGAATAAGGGGGGGACCTAATGTAAGTAAGTCTCTACATTTACCTGTCACAGCACTCTGATTGGTTGGCTTGAAATCCACCAATCAGAGTGCTCTGTGTCATTTTACACAGCATGAGAAAGTTCTTTGGAATTTTCCCACGCTGTTCAGGGGTGGGGGGTGGGGGGGGCAATAGGTCCCCCCTTCAGGGGAGGGGGGTGGGGTTGTTTTGTTTGTTTATTACAGTGAGCAGCCACAGGCCACGGTATAGCGAGTAGAGGCATAATTTACTAATACTAAGTAATGTTTACTTAGTATTAGTAAATTTGGCTGAAAGACCAATTTAGGTCTTTCAGCCTTTTAATAGATAGCTCCCTAATACCGTGGGAATTGGGGAGTTATCTACTTATTCATTCCTGTCATTACATGACTGGCCAAGTAACTTACATTTTATATTGTTTGTTGTAAGTGTTGCAAATGCTTACAGCTGAATCCTGCTATGTTTGTATACTTTTTATTTAAAATTGTATACAGTGTAACCTTCTTCTTCCACTGGGTAAGTATAATAGTACTTAGGCAATACTGTGCTTCGGCAATTCGGTAATTTCTGAACTTCGGGACCTAGGTAATTCGGCACTTTGGACATTCGAAAGTAACCGAATGTCCAAATTGCCCGAAATTCGTCCAAATTCATATTCGGCCCGAAACGAATTGCACATGTCTACAGCAGATCATTTATGTCCTGCTAGTTGCAAGGTGGGGTCTTCATGGACTGGATTTATTGTTCTAGCACATCCCACATACGTTCAATCAGATTGAGATCTGGGGAATTTGCAGGCCAAGGCAACGCCTTGAGCTCTTTGCCGTGTTCCTTAGTTCATTCTTAAAGAATCTTTGCAGTGTGGCAGGATGCATTATCTTGCTGAAAGAGGCCATTGCCATCATGCAACACCATTGCCATGAAGTGATGTGCATCGTCATCAACAAGCTCCAGGTAGGTGGTATGTGTCAAGTAACATCCACATGAGTGCCAGGACCCAAGGTTTCCAAGCTGAACATTGCCCAGAGCATATCACTGCATCCGCCATCCTGCCTACTTCCCAAAGTGCATCCTCTTTACATCTCTTCTCCAGGAAACGACTCACATGCAACCGGCCATCCACCTGATCCACAATAAAACATGTATCTTTAGACCAGGCAATCTCCATTTCCATTGCTCCATGGTTCAATTCTAAGGCCCTTTTGGTGGGGGACAGGACTCATCATGGGCACTCTGACCCGTCTGTGGCTACACAGCCTATATGCAGCAAACTGTGATGCACTGTGTGTTCTGTCACCTTTCTATCATGCAGCAATTTAAACTACAGTAGCTCTTCTGTGTGATTGGACCAGACGAGCTAGCCTTTGCTCCCCATGTGTATCAATGAGCTGTGGGCGCTCAAGACCCTGCTGACGGTTCCCCAGTTGTCCTTCCTTGCACCACTTTTGTTAGGTACTAACCACTGCATACTGGAAACACCCCACAAGACTTGCCTTTTTGGAGATGCTCTGAACCAGTTGTCTAGCCATCACTATTTGGCCCTTGTCCAGGTTATATCTGGATCAGAATCCCAAAGTAGAATCTTCAGAGAGCATTGGGTGGTTTACAGGATAGAACCAAAGGCAAGTTTAAGAACATTATCTTTTGGAAATCTCATCGTATTAGCCTCCTTCTGTGAACTCACAGCTCTTACCATTAAATTCCAAAAATAATTATGTACAGTATATTAAATGGGAGAGGAAATGAAGTTCAATTGTTAGTTTTCCACAGTAGAAAACAAACTAGGACTGAACAAGAATTCCCAGAAAACCTTGATATGCCCATGGAGCACTGTATAAGGGGCAAACTCAGCAGTACCGCAAAGCATTTTCTACTAAGTGCCTCTAGATAAATCAGTTTCTAGAATTCGCTTGTAAATGCTTCCAAGCGTTTTGTGCCATTAAAGGAATTTTCTCAGAGATAGTCTCTAAGGAAGTGCCTTGTACGGCACAAAAAATGTTAGCATCTCCCTCCTTAGTATCACCCTCTGCACATTGTGTTCCAATGTAATACTTCATGTTCAATAAAGGATTTCTTTTAACCATCCTGAGCCCGGTATTTGTGTCCTGCATGTTGACCGAATGCTGTGGAAGAATTTATATATTAAGTGGGAGAAGAATCCACACACCAGGACTTTCTTACTGTAGGAAAATCTTTTTCTTTACCTGCATTGACGCCTATAGACTACATGATATGTCCTAGAATTAGCTTCCCTAATAGAAATACACATACAAAAAATTATAATTAATGATCAAAAGAACAAGCAGTAAGAACTTAACTCATTCAGTTGGAAACATAAATTGTGGCTAAAAGATAATTGCTCGACTGGAGCACAGCAGAAAAATGTTGTTCTGATCGAAGAACATTGTCCACAATAAATAAATAAAACATTTCTAGAGACAGAATTTTGTCCATGTTGTGGCTTTGCTCATCATAATTCTTCAGAATTCACAAAAATTTGATAAAAATTAGATGATATATATATATCAGGATTAAAAAAATAATAATAATAAGTAGTGAGAGAAATGTGTTTTATAATGATTGATTCAATTGACCAACCACTGAGGGCAGCATAGTTTCATTGGCTTAGTGCCCAGCACTATTTCATGATCCTAGTGCACAAATGATGCACTGACATATTATGATTGTTGAGGGAAGTTCTATGGTATTCCGAAAAGCCGCAGTTTCTAATCTCAACTGCTATCAGCAACATTTAACCCCTTAAAGACAACTTCTGGAATAAAAGGGAATCATGACGGAATGTTTGTCCGTCATGTGTCCTTAAGGGGTTAACAGCTAAAAATAATGGAGCAGAAAAAGCTACACCAAAACAGATAAAAGATATACAAAATGCAAAATCTATTTTTTTTCTTCCTTTTTTTCAAATATGCCTCGTAATTTTCCTTATTTTTGTAGCATTTGAAAGTTTTAATCCATTCTATTCTGAATAATAAAGCTGGGAGTGGAGGTTCAGAAATTAAATTGTGAAAAGGGTAGTGATAAGGATATCCTTGGAATCCATATTGTCTCAATGAATACCACTTGTAAAATGCATATGAGAGATTAATCTCCGTATGCATATTCAATGACACTGGCAGCTGTTGGTCATCCTCCTGTAAAAACAAACAAACCATATAGTACATATATAGACATAGATAGGAGATTCCCAAAATATGCCTCATGCTATCATAGTTGACAATTTGCCTTTAACCACTTAAGAACACAACTTCTGGAATAAAAGGGAATCATGACAAATATTTCCGTCATCTGTCCTTAAGGGGTTAATTTAATATGCATTAACACTGTCGGGAAGTACAGTTGCGCTATAGGATAAGAAGAACTTTAACTCTATTGAACACCAGCACACTGACAATTCTGTAGGGCACTCTGATGCTTCTAACAGAGTTAAAGTAAATGATTCAACCAGCAGAAAGACATTCTCCTCTCACAAAACACTCCCAGGGTTCTTATCTGTTGTGTCAGTATGCTTAATACATCCTGGCAACACTATCACTTTAATAGAGTCCTAGCTCCAGTCCAGGCTCTGCCTCTAAATACCCTTGGGAACTTTCTCAAATAGAAGGAAGTGAAACCAGCACAGGCAAAGATATACATGAAACTTTACTAAATTCAATTCATTTTTCTTTTTACAATTTTTTCATTATATTTTTTTACATTAGATTAGCACATGGATGAGTCCTGCATGTGTATAGTAAGAATTCATGCAACATCAATCTTTATTTCTGTCATTTAACCGTCATAAACATGTTATCTCTTCAACGCCATTCCTCTGAGCCATTTTCTTCAATCTCCAAGTTACGGAAGTTATGCAAAGTCAAAACAGGTAGTGTGTTTATACTCCTCTCCAGGGTGTAGTAGAGTACTTGGGAACTGTGACTGGGAATAAGAAAAACGTAAATATAAACCATGTTGTGACAAGTTTATTTTTGACATCTTGTGGTCTCTTCACTAAAGGTTGAATCTGTTTAAGTAGATTCAGCCACTTTCAACGGGCTCAATTAATTTAAGTTTGGCTGATAAAATTCTTCTGATGGTTCAATCCATTCTCTATTGACGGGAATGGTAAAGTGAGCAGAATGGGTCCATGATATTTTTTAATTAGGTTTTGTAGTAGCAATGAAATTAATTTAAAAATAGAAACCAAATACTAAACAATTGGCAGCCAAATGTACCATTTTAAGAAAGGAAAGAAAAAAAAAGGACCAAAAAAGACAACGTAAAATTATTTGTGATGGTGGGTATGTGTGATTGAGGTATCACTATAGTGTACACCCACAAACTAGAGGAAGTGATAATCCAGAGGATTATAAAATACATTTATTTTCCTTAAAAAAAACAGATCTATAGACAAGTAGCCATAAAATGATTAAGTTACGAATACCAACCACGATGTGGAAGGTCCACGTGGGAATGCACTTGCACAGCATTTCTTAGTGGAGACCCAAGTTTGCCCGAAGCATCAAGCAGGAATAATATTACAATGGACATGGAAGTGCTACGGATGTATATTTATGATTACCTCTGCAGCACTTCTCACCACACTAAATGCTTAAATCATAGCTTAAAATTTTCACTCTCTGCTAGTTATCAGCAGGCAACAATACAGCCCTGGCAAGTAGAAATTCACCCTTGGTTAGTGTGCTATGGACCCACTAGGCTTGCAGTGGAGAGAAACTTTTAGGTCATAGTGTAGGAATTGCAATTTTGATCCATTCTTCAATAATAGTCGCTGGATCAAGGGACTCAGGAACAATCACTACATTTTTCTTTCATTTTTGTTATGCTGTATAAGGTCTTAAAGTGATTGCTACTCATGATATTTACCTTGTTAACAGCATCTGGCCACGCTTGCGTTTCCAGACAAAATGCAGAATGCTTTGGATACACGGAACCTCCCTTGCCTTTCAGAGTTCCATCCAAAAAATTAGCTGTGTAAAACTGCACGCCAGGTTGAGTTGTGCTGACAGTAAGCACTCTGCCACTAGCTGGATGATGAACCCTAAAAATAATTTTTAAAAAATCAAATCAAAAAAAATAAATAAATATATATTTATATCTCATTACAACATTACATTAATACATGAACATTTAATACACAATTCCGGTCTTCTCGTCATGGGTTCTCTGTAGACAATTATAGAGGAAACTTCCAAAACTGGAAAAATAAGTAGAAACGTTTTCAATTGGTTTTAATAGTCATTGCTCACCTCTTAAGACTTTGTCCCAGAATTTTAAAATGTAAAAAAGATCACAAATGACTGCAGTTCATATTGGATTTGGGAAATTAAGTTCTCCTTAAAGTTGCAAATCTGCCATTTTCAGTTATTTCCTACTATATTGTACATTTATATAGATCAACGAATCTTGAAGGGACACTATAGTCACCAAAACAACTTTAGCATAATGAAGCAGTTTTGGTGTATAAATCATGACCTTGCAGTTTCAATTCTCTGCCATTTAGGAGTTAAATAACTTTTTTTATGCAGCCTTAGGCACACCTCCCTGCATGTGACTTACACCGCCTTCATAAACTCTTCCTGTAAAGAGTCATCTAATGTTTACACCACCTTTATTGCAAATCTGTTTAATTTGGATTTTCTTATCTCCTGCTGTGTTAATAGCATGCTAGAAACTACAGGAACCTCCTGTATGTAATTAAAGTTAAATTTACAGAGCAGGAGATAAAAACTTTGAAAGAAAGTTACATCTGATTGAAAATGAAACCATTCTGTGTTCATGCAGGCTGTGTCAGTCACAGTTAGGGGAGGTGTGACTAGGGCTGCATAAACAGAAACAAAAGAGATTTAACTTCTAAATAACAGAGAATTGAGCAGTGAAACTGTAGGGGCATATTCTATACGCCATGACAGCTTCATTATGCTATAGTTGTTTTGGTTACTATAGTGTCCCTTTAAGTCTAATTTTTGCAGAGTGATAACACAAGTTAAACTGTGATGTTCTTTCTAATCGTCCAAAAGTAATACTTGATGGTTTCATTCCACATATTAATGAATAAACTATAATTCAAACTAAACTATACCATTAGGAAAAATCATCTCATCTATGCTGGTTTCTAATAAAACTCTGCAAAGAAATAATTACCAAATCCTGTCATTACTGCATTTTATAGATTTGTTTGAGTCTGTAGCCAATGATAGGTTACATTGCCACAGTAGCAGAAGGGGCCTGTTATAGGGTTTGTATATTTCAAAGTATGTAACACAATAATTCAGTATCAGTATAACTATTTTCTATTGCATAAAATGTTTCAATTTAATCATGCATGTTCTAAGGCAGGGGGTTGTAGTTCAGCAACATCTGGGGGGCCGCATGTTTGACACCCCTGTTCTAAGGCGTGATAGAAGTTGCATTCTAAAGGTGAACTGGACTATGAAAAGATTTTTCTTCATAAAATGTTAATTCAAATAATAAAAACAAATTACTTTGCTGTACTAAAGACACCTTCAGAAGGGATAATAAGGAAAATTGTTTCATACATAATTACCGTAATTTTCTTTTCCTGGTCATTATTCATGGTAGCATTTACTCATGGGTTAGCAACTCCCCTTACAGCACAAAGGACAGGAAATAGAATTCAGAAAATGGTATAAATAGATCCTCCCCCTTCCCATCAGGCAGTCTTTGTAACTAGCTTCACAACTCTTATAGTATATGGGTGGGAACGTAATGCTGCCATGAATAATTATCAGGAAAAAAAAATTACGGTAAGTATGAAACAATTTTCCTTATTCTCGATCAATCATGGCAGCATTTACTCATGGGGAATACCCAAGCAGTATATATAGAGGGAGGGACAGAGTTCAAAAACAGCTAATAGCTATAAAACCATTATTGAGCTGCATAAACCTTAGAAGACTTTAAAAAAGCCAAATAAGTCATCAATAGGAAATTGTCATAAAATCTGCTCAGACAAGATAATTTACCGCTGGCATTTAAATCTCTGAAATATCCTGAAGAAATATAGCGCCAGATAGGAATTAAGGCAATGATAGCCAAACCTAGAGAAGGAACAAGGCTAGACTAATACAAGACAAACTCTCGTACGAAATAAGGAACCCATCTTGTAATAGATAAAAACATTTTTTAGAGAACCTCCATGAAACCCAGACACGGTCTAGAAATTATAGATCCGTTATGTCAATGATAGAAGATAATGTAATTCTCTGATATAAATAAAAAAAACAAATGGATGGCATCATCAAATCAGAACCTTGACAAAGGCATAACTTCCAGAGATCATACTGGAACAGGCAGATAATGTTGGATGAGAACGGACACACCATGATATTAAACACGGGGAGAATTACACTGAGAATCCTACTACTTACTGGATGTATTTATTAAAGACAATTCACACTGCTTCATCTTGCCTAGTGAACTACTTACCTATAGATACTGGAAACAAATATCTGCCTGTCAGAAAGAGGCAGAGTCTAGTAGAGAAATAAGAGCGTCTGTTATTAAAACACTGCAACAATGACTATATATTGCAAAAATCAGATTCTCAACCAAACCTCACACTGTAAATAAATTGATACAGTAATGATCGGTTACAGGAGAGGTAGAAACCAATAACACAAATAGATATTACTAGACAAAGGCAAGAAAAATCATATCAAACAGATGTTAAAAAAAAAATATTGGTATTAACCGTAGAATTTGTGGCAACTAATAAATTATAAGTAGGCCAACCACGTCAGTACCTACATTCAAAGATAAACAGATTGTAAATAGTACAGATTATGCCAAACACTGTTGTGCAATATAAGTAGGGGTTATGTAATAGCCGGGATACTGGTGAGAAGGTGGTAACCAAAGACACATGATCCATTGTGGCAACAGACACATAATAAGCAGGATAGTAGAAGATATTCCGTTATCCTTATGAGAACAAACAACCACATACCTACTCTGACCTTATCTTCAGATATTAATGAAGTACTTATGGCAGAACCTATGGTGATAATAAGATCATTCTGCAGCTGGTTTTATCTGCAAGATATCAACACCATTCCAAGCATATAATCCACAAGTATTAAATCAATGCAATGTTAGGAGTGACCATCACTTACACAGATCTAGGTACAGAGACCATGTAAAATATATCAGCCAAATGTTTGTCATCAACAAGCTACAATATTATATTATGCAGGATGAGTCAACAGCTTAAAGCCTCATATTGGTTGCAAATTCCAGATATAAGGACACCTAGAAGAATCCCCATGAACATCAGAACAGAGGTCCGTAATGGAACTTCCTGTTCAGGGATTTCCTTTATTGTTCTGGTAGCAGGTAAATTTTACCTGAAATAGTAAACCTGGTAGAACGGTTTCGGGACAGGAAAGACCTTCCAATGTCAATTAAAATGCCTGCAATACACAGCATCAAAGTTTACCTGGATTAGATGAGCCTAAAAGAATACCTTTTATTGCAGAAAGGAAATTATAATGTTCCCTGTCACAACATGGGAATCTGTGAGGAATTCCGATCCTTACCCCCTTAAAAACCAAAAGCATGCCCCCTGACATATATTAAGGGATTGCCAAACTCCAGGTCCCCAAGGGATGAAATAGCAAAATACTGAATATAACAAATAGCACATTCTCTAACCTATAAAGATTATGCTTTAAGGAAATTTACTCTGTTCTAAAGAATATTTTAAACCAATTCCAGAGCAGCAGACCAGGAGTAGTGAATTTTACAGAGTAGAAGCTTGCAGAAAATAAAATGATTACTAAAGTTATGACCAGCTGAAACAAAAAAACCAATATCAAGAGATTACATATATTTTTTTACACTGATTTTAACTTTATTTTATTTTATTTCCAGCCAGCAGGGGGACTAACTGTCATTACAGGCAGTCCCCCTGCTGGCAATGCAGCAGCCAGCTAACCCGGCCATGTGATTGTGAGGTCCTCCCTATCTTGATCAGAGAGGAGATAATACCTGGCAATAGAAAAACTTTTGTAGAATTATCTCCTGTGTAAATACATAGGTGTGCACACAAAAAAAGCATTAACTCTGTTAAACATTACCATGCTCCATTTTGGAAATCAGATCTCCTTCTCTCCTGGGAGAGGCACACAGACAGGTTCAGTAACACCTGCAATATATCTGAAGTGGTTAATTGTGTTAATTGCTTATCCTGAAGCACCTGTGGGAGAAATCTAATGCAAAGCCAAAGGCAGTATGTCTCTCTTATCTACTTAATTTAACCCCTTAAGGACCAGCCTGTTTTTGCGATGTTGTACGTTAAGGACCAGAGCAGTTTTGACACTTTTGTGGTGTTTGTGTTTAGCTGTAATTTTCCGCTCTCTCATTTACGGTTCCCATACAAATTATATATATTTTTTTTCAGGACAAGAAGGGCTTTCTTTACATACCATTATTTGTATCATGTCATATATTTTATTTAAAAAAAATAATAAAATATGGTGAAAAATTGAAGGAAAAAAAAACATGTTTTTGGACTTTTACTTGAAAAATCTTTTACTTATCTACAAAAGCTAATGAAAAAAACTGCTAAATAGATTCAAAATGTTGTACTGAGTTTAACCCCTTAAGGACTGAGCCAAATGTACACGTTGTGAACAAAACAAAATGTAAACAAAACCTGGCATTTGCGCTACATGTCTGTCCAACCGTAATTCACCTCTTTCATAGTAAATGCACCCACCCTTATTATATATCATTTTATTCAGGGGAAACAGGGCTTTCATTTAATATCAAATATTTAGCTATGACACGTAATTTAATATGAAAAAAAATGGGAGAAAATACGATTTAAAAAAAAAAAAATTCAGTTCTACATGACATTTTAACGGTCCATGTCATAATACTGTTTGCTTTTACTGCAATAAAATACACATATTTGTATTCAGCAAAGTCTCACGTGTAAGACAGTACCCCCTATGTACAGGTTTTATGGCGTTTTGGGAAATTACAGGGTCAAATATAGCACGTTACATTTCAAATTGAAATTCGCCAGATTGGTAACGTTGCCTTTGAGACTGTATAGTAGCCCAGGAATGAAATTTACACCCATAATGGCATACCATTTGCAATAGTAGACAACCCAAGGTATTGCAAATGGGGTATGTCCAGTCTTTTTTAGTAGCCATTTGGTCACAAACACTGGCCAAAGTTAGCATTAGTATTTGTGTGTGAAAAATGCAAAAAACGCCAATTTTGGCCAGTGTTTGTGACTAAGTGGCTACTAAAAAAGACTGGACATACCCCGTTTGCAATACCTTGGGTTGTCTACTATTGCAAATGGTATGCCATCATAGGGGTAATTTTCAATCTTGGGCTACCATAAGGTCTCAAAGGCAACGTAACCAATCTGGCGAATTTTAATGTGAAAAAAATGAAACACAAGCCTTATATTTGACGCTGTAACTTTTGAAAACACCATAAAACCTGTACATGAGGGGTACTGTTGTACTCGGGAGACTTAGCTGAACACAAATATTTGTGTTTCAAAACAGTAAAAAGTATCGCAGCAATAATATCATCCGTGTAAGTGCTGTTTGTGCGTGAAAAACGTCACTTTTACTGGCGATATCATCGTTGTAATACATTTTACTGTTTTGAAACACTAATATCTGTGTTCAGTGAAGTTTCCCGAGTAGAACAGTACCCCCCATTTACTTTTTTTTTTTTTTATTGAAATTTGTCAGATTGGTTAGGTTGTCTTTGAGAGCGTATGGTAGCCCAGGAATGAGAATTACCCCCACGATGGCATACCATTTGCAAAAGAAGACAACCCAAGGTATTGCAAATGGGGTATGTTCAGCCTTTTTTAGTAGCCACTTAGTCACAAACACTGGTCAAATATTAGTTTTTTTCTTTTTTCACACAAAAACAAATATGAATGCTAACTTTGGCCAGTGTTTGTGACTAAGTGGCTACTAAAAAAGACTAAACATACCCCCACTTTTAATACCTTGGGTTGTCTACTTTTTCAAATGGTATGCCATTATGGGAGTAATTCTCATTCCTGGGCTACCACACCATCTCAAAGGTAACATTACTAATCTGGCAAATTTCAATTTGAAAATGGAACATTCTATATTTGACCCTGTAACTTTCCAAAACACCATAAAATGGGGGGTACTGTTGTACTCGTAAGAGATCGCTGATTACAAATATGTGCATTTTTTTGCACTAAAACCTAACAGTATTCAGACATTAACAGCCAAAATGTCAGACGGAAATAGAAATTTTAAAAAAAAATCTTATTTTCTCACATTTTTTAAAATTTTATTCATAATAAATTATGTTCCATATATGAATAATTAATGATAAATGAAAGCCCTGTTTCTCCTGAACAAAATTATATATAATAAGTGTGGGTGCACTTAATGTGACAGCGGTGAATTACGGTTTAACCCCTTCAGGACGGGTGACGGACGAGGTCCGTCACACAGGGGAGACCCTTAACGACGGGTGACGGACCTCGTCCGTCACGCGGTAAAATTAACCCCGGATCGCCGCTATCGCGGCGATCGCGGGGTTAATGGTGCTCCCGGTATGCCTCTGCATTGGAGGCATACCGGGAGCACCCGGCCAAGTCTGCCCAGCACATGTGCTCGCTCTGACCACAAGTCTGAGCGAGCACATGTGCTCTGTATACTCACCTACCGGCTCCCTGCACTTCCGGGTTCTGTGTGAAGTGCAGGGAGCCGGATCAGTGCTGATCCTGCCCCCTGCTGGAAAAAAAAATAAAGTTAATTTAAAGTGTCCCCCCCCTTACCCATTTTAATAAAAAATTAACCCCTTCCCTGCCAATTGATCACTGACTACAGTGATCAATTGGCAGGGATTACATTTTACTATGATCTGATTTTTTTTTTAACCCCTGAGGGTTAATTCTTTTTTTTTTAACCCTCAGGGGTTAAATTAATTAAATTAATTAATTAAATTATTTTTAAATTATATATTTAGATAGCTGGGGTGGGTGGAAGTTAGTGGGGAATTGGGGGATTTGGCGTTAGGCTAACTAGGGGTTAACGTTAAAAAAAGTTTTAAAAGAAACTTTAAAAAGTTAAAAATTAAGCTTAAAAAATGTTTTAATAACATTTAAGTAATAAAAACAAAAAACACACTTTACCTAGTCCAAATAAAAATTAACCCCTTCCCTGCCAGTCGATCACTGCCTACAGCGATCAAATAGAGATCACAGTATTATACTGTGATCTAATTTTTTTTAACCCCTGAGGATTAACTTTTATTTATTTTTTTAACCCTCAGGGGTTCAATTTATTTAATTAATTAATTTAAATATTTTATAACTATATATTTTGCTAGCTGGGGTGGGTGGGAGTTATGGGAAAATGGGGAATTTACTGTTAGTGCTGCGTACTGCTAGTTAGGGGTTAACAGTAAAAAAAATAGCTTAGAAAAATGTTAAATCTGTAAAAAAGTTTTAAGAAAGTTTAGGAAAGTTTAAAAAAAATTTATAAGCAAAACAAAAGTTTAAAAACTAGTTTTTAAAAGTAAAAAAGTTATAAAAAGTAAAAAAATACATTTTAAAAACGCTCATTACCACTACACCTGGAACAAACTAGAGAAAAAATTATCCCACGCCAAGGTTCAAAATATGCCTTTTGAATTACCCCAGGGTGTATTCTTTAATAAATAGTATGTGTTTGTGGGGAAGTTTCAATAACCAACCGTCTAAACTACTCCAAATTGGAACATGGACACAGCGTAAAACTTCAAAGTTAGAAAAAAACTGAATGGCTGCGTCTCAAATGCGCCCCTTCAACATCCACATATACCTGGCAAAGGTACATACGGGGGTATTGCTGTACTCAGCCGACATAGCTGAGCAACATATGAAGTATTATACAGTCGTAGCACACATAAGGTTTGCAAAATATATTGTGCAAACTCACTTTGTATGTCAAAAAGGCAGAAAAATGCTTATTACCACTACACTTGGTACAAGCTAGCGGAAAAATGATCCCACGCTGAGGTTCAAAATATGCCTTTTTGAAATACCCTGGGATGTCTTCTTTAAGAAATGGTATGGCTTTATGGGGAATTTGGATTATATAGCCTGGTAAAATACTCTAAAATGGGACATAGGCACAGCATAAAAATTCAAAGTTTGAAAAAAACTGGAATGGCTGTGTCCCAAATGTGCCCCTCCGATGTCCACACATACCTGGCAAAGGTACATACGGGGGTATTGCTGTACTCAGCCGACATAGCTGAGCAACATATGAAGTATTATACAGTCGTAGCACACATAAGGTTTGCAAAATATACTGTGCAAACTCACTTTGTATGTCAAAAAGGCAGAAAAAATGCTTATTACCACTACATCTGGTACAAGCTAGCGGAAAAATGATCCCACGCTAAGGTTCAAACTATACCTTTTGAAACACCCTGGGGTGTCTACTTTAAGAAATGGTAGGCCTTTGTGGGGTAGATTGAATTTAAAACCTGCGAAGATGCTTGGAAATTGCACATAGGCCCAGCGTCAAAATTCAAAGTTTGGTAAAAACGGATATGGCTTGGTCTCCTATATGGCACTGTAGCTTCACAAAATAGTGACAAAGACATTCATTGGGGGTGTATTTTTACTCAAAAGACTTAGCTGAGCATAATTTGGGAGGTTTGAACTTAGTGGCACATATGAAATATACAAAACGCCCAGCAAAAATGCAATCCGTATGTAAAAAATGCACAAAATAATTTTTTTACCACATACTTTGGCATATATTGGTGAAAAAATGGGGGTATGTTAAGGCACAATATGCACCTTATGAGATACCCTGGAGTGTCTACTTTTACAAATGGTAGGCCTTTGTGGGGTTTTTTTGAACAGTCAAACTGTTATAATACCCCAAATGGAAGCTAAGGCTCATTAAATCCGTCTCTCAAAATTCTACTGTGAATACTGTAAAGGACAGGTCTCCTATATGGCACTGTAGCTTCACGAAATAGTGCCAAAGACATTCATATGGGGTGTCATTTTTCTCAGAAGACTTAGCTGAGCATAATTTGGGGGGTTTGAACTTAGTGGCACATATGAAATATACAAAACGCCCAGCAAAAATGCAATCCGTATGTAAAAAATCCACAAATTTTTTTTTTACCACATACTTTGGCATATATTGGTGAAAAAATGGGGGCATGTTAAGGCACAATATGCACCTTATAAGATACCCTGGAGTGTCTACTTTTACAAATGGTAGGCCTTTGTGGGGTTTTTTTGAACAGTCAAACTGTTATCATACCCCAAATGGAAGCTAAGGCTCATTAAATTCATCTCTCAAAATTCTACTGTGAATACTGAAAAGGACATGTATCCTGTATGGCACTGTAACTTCACGAAATAGTGCAAAAGACATACAATGGGGGTGTCATTTTACTCAGCAGATGTAACTGAACACAAAATAAAACTTTGTACAGGAATAGCACACACCAACTTTACAAAATATACACGAGAATTTCTCTGTTATAAGTTTGTGTGCCAAAAACCAAAAAGAACACAATTTTACTCCAATATTTAGCAGAGGTTGGCGGTGAAATGGCTACGTAGAAAGTGTCAAAACAACCTTAGGTAAATAGCCCGTGATGTCTACTTTATATAAATATTTACTTTTGTGTGGCAATTTTGTTTTCTTTTATGGCTATTAAGCTTACAAGACAAACATACCAAATTCTAAAATCGCTCCACATTAAAATTTTATTTTACTCCTTGTGCTTTGTGACCTGTAACTACCAAAAAAAACTTAAAATCCCAGACACATTATATATTCTGTAAATCAGAACAAATAAATAAATTTATTTTTAATTACTTTCCTTAACCTGCACTAATTATGCACACATTATTATTGCAAAAACTGTAAAAAAAACAAACAATATTTTTCATTTTTTTTGCATTTTTCTGTATTTTTTTTATAATAAGTAAGCATTTATATATATATATGTTATATCAAATTAAAGCCCTTTCTGTCCTTTAAAAAACAGTATATAATATGTGTCGGTGCAATAAATGAGAGAGATGCAAATTGCAGTTGAACGCAAACAGCAAGAAAATGCAAAAATTGCTTGTGTCATTAAGCGTAAGTCAAGCTTCTGAAGCTGTGTCCTTAAGGGGTTAAAAGACATATAGAGCAAATTCCGTTTTTTGTTTACGTTTTATTTTGAACAGAACGTGTACTATTGACTCCGTCCTGAAGAGCTATTTTAACACTTTTGTGGTGTTTGTGTTTAGCTGTAATTTTCCGCTCTCTCATTTACTGTTCCGATACAAATTATATATTGTTTTTTTCAGGACAAAAAGGGCTTTCTTTACATACTTTTATTTTTATCATGTCATATAATAAAAAAATGTAAAAAAATATGGTGAAAAAAAAAGTTTTTTGAATTTTACTTACAAAATCTTTTACTGATCTACAAACTGATATTCAAAATTTTGTCCTGAGTTTAAAGACACCGAATGTTTATGTGTTTTTTTGCTTCTATTTGCAAGTTATAGGGCTATAAGTACAAGTAGGAAATTGCTGTTTCAAAATGTACATTTTTCAAATGTATCAATAGTGACATTGTAACACCGTTATGTCATAAATCTCCAAAAAAACACCCCACATGTATATATTTTTCTTAAACTAGATAACCCGGGGTATTCATCTAAGAATATTTTGATACTTTCTATGCAGCCATTTTACCACAAACCTTTGCCAAACTTTGCATAGGTAGTTTATTTTTTTTTCACATACATTCCAATTCAGGTATAAATTTACAGATTCTGTTAGGTGTCACTACCAAACAACACCCCAATATGTGTTCAGCAACATCTCCCGAGTACAGGGATACCCCCCATGTATAGGTGTGTTGGGTTGTTGGGGGGCTAAAAGGCCACATTTTGCAGGTACGCATATCAGTTTCCCAGCTTGGAATTTTGACATGTAGTCAACCTGCATGCATGTCCTATTTGGGAAATTTTTGAAGGCGGCCAATGTATTTTACCGCCATCAATCCATATATTTTTGAAAAGTAGACACCCTAGGGTATTTCACATGGTGGTATTTTAACACTTTCCATGCACTAATTCTACCACCAGGCTTTGTCAAACATTGAGTTAGTAAAACAAAATTCAGTTTTTTTGACACATTGTACTTTAGGCATGAATTAACAGATCCTGTTATGTGTCACTGCCAAACAACACCCCAATATGTGTTCAGCAAGATCTCCTGAGTACAGTGATCCACCCATGCATAGGCCTGTCTGGGGCTAAAAGGCCACGTTTGGCAGGTGCGCTTATCAGTTTCCCAACTTGGAATTTTGACATGTAATCAACCTGCGCCCATGTCCCATTTGAGCCAATGTATTTTACCCCCATCAAACCATATATTTTTGAAAAGTAGACAACCCAGGGTATTTTAAATGGTGGTATTTTAACACTTTTCATGCACTGAATTCTACCACCAGCCTTTGTCAAACTTTTGGGTAGTAATTTTTTTTGTTTCTTTGTCACACACATTGTACTTTAGGCATGAATTAACATATCCTGTTATGTGTCACTGCCAAACACTGCCCAATATGTTCAGCAACATCTCCCGAGTACAGTGATACCCCCCATGTATAGAGTTGCTGGGTTTATTGGGGGCCAAAAGGCAACAATCAGAACTTGTACATGTCAGTTTTTCAACTTGATATATAGGTATGCTTGGTCTATCTTCAGTTTGACATATTTTTGCACCCCCCAGTTAATGTTACCATCATGACAGTACATATAGTATATATTTTTATAAAGTAGACATCAAAGGTTAAAGAAGATGGGGTGTTTTGACTTCTTTCCCCCAAAGAAAGTGTAATGGTAATTTTTTAATTCTGGTTTTTATGCACACGTCATCTGGTTTTGGTCAGCTGGTTATGTGTTAGTGCCAGAAAACTTGTTAGACCAAATGTGCAGGTAGCAAATGTACACTTAGCAGCAATCTTTAAACTGACTCCTGCAAATAGAAACTAACTGGAGATTTCGGGGAAGGAAACTGACTAACAAAAAAATGTCTGCTTTCCAAAGAAACAAAAAATAAAATAAAAATTCAGGAACACTTCTTACAACTGTTCTGTGTGGTACAGCTTGAAACATGTTCCTACACACAGTCCTGGTTTCGAAGGGCAATCAGGACAGTGAAAAGGGGTGTCTGTCCTTTTCCCGTTTTTAAAACAGACCTGGCAACGTTTCTGTTTTTTTTTTTTCTAGCAGTTGTCTTTATATTTGCCTTTTTTTAATCTTGCCTCTATGAGAGAGCGTGGAAAGTCTTTTAAATTTTTTCTGGCAATGCCGCAGGCCAGTGTTTGTACACCAGTAGTCTGTACACTACTATAAAAATTATCCACATAAAGGTGGTAACCTTTATTAAACAAGGGGTTTAGTAGGTCCCATACAAGTTTCCCACTCGTCCCCAGGGAGTCAGAACAGCCAGGAGGGTCCAGTTGACCATCTTTCCCCTCATATACACGAAAGGCAAACGTGTATCCACTTTCGCTCTCGCACAGTTTGTACAGTTTTATGTCATACCTAGAGCGCTTTGAGGTGATGTATTGTCTGAACCCTAATCTCCCTTTGAATTTCATTAGCGATTCCTGAAAATGGTCTAGCAGTGGGCGTATTTTATGAAGCCTATCGTATTGGGGGTGATCTCTAGGGTGACAGAGGGTATTGTCACTAAAATGTAAAAATCTCAGCAGTAACTCTTATCTGGCTCTAGGCATGGTTTGGGAGAATACTGGACTAGACATTATTAGGTTGGTGCTCCAGTATGAGCGAATCGATGGCTTCTTTATAATCCCCATGAGCATTGTAAGAGCCCAGAATTTTTTAAGCTCTGGGACATCTGTGGGATGCCAGTCATGCTCCCTGACTGTATAGCTACCTGGATTGTTATCAATAAATTGGGTAGCATACAAGTTAGTCTGGGAAGCAATCTCCTCCCAGATGGTATCCCCTAAAAATAGTTCTACATACTGCATTGGGGAGAAGCCATCCACATTAACATTAATGCCTGCGTTGGCACTAGAAGGGGGGACGTTGGGCTGGGCTAACTGTGGAGGTACCCAGTCCTCCTCCACATTCGGCGTAGCAGAGGAAGCACAGCTTCTTTCTTCAGCCGGCTCACACACAGATGACATGTCGTCTTGACTAGACGTGTCAGAAAACTGATCTGGGTCAAAATCTGACGCAGTGTCAGTGGCGTCAGAGTCTGACGCCAAGAAGGCATATGCCTCCTGCAAGTTATACATAGGCTGCATGTTTTACACACGACTAAAACTAATTACAAACACACAAAAAAAAATTTATACTTTTTTTTTTTCTACTAAAACAGACTAAACAGCAATCCCTAAACTAACTCCTGTCACAAAAATCTAATGGAGATTTGGGGGAAGGAAACTGACAGACTAAGAAAGACCAAGACAGACCAAAACACAGATTTTTAAAACAAATTTAACCCTTTAAGGGCAAAAAAAAAAAATACAGACAGTACAAATGCACTGCTGTAACAGATCTGGCAGGTAAGGGGTTAAAAAGGATTTTTTAATTCACTTTAGATACTGTATAAAGCTCTGGAACACTTCTACTGCAAAAAACTATCACGATCTCTGTCTCTCTCGCCTCACAAAACGCTACAGAGGAGAGAGGGGCAGAGATCACTGTCAAAGTGAGTGTTTGTAACACCCACTTTGACAGCAGCCAATTGTGAGCGATCACGGATCGCTCACACGCCGCAATTGGCTGTTACTATCTGCCTGGGATGTCTGGCAGGTAGTTACAGCAGCCCGTTTTTCGCTATGATGGTTCAGGACCGTCAGCGGTCCAAATGCACGTTTTACCGCTGACGGTCCTGAAGGGGTTAAGATTATATGAGTGAGATAAATTGGGGCTGTGTTTTCACACAACTTCATGCACAGATTATACCACTCACATATACTGAGGTTGTGAATAACAGCAATCCACACACAGAGCTTGTATTAGATTGGACTCATATATAGAGGATGTGTCCTATATCATTCACATATTGTTGTGTTTCCACCGATACATCCAGCATATAGTGGACACATATACTGAAGCAATGTCTTCACACCAACTTACATATAGAGCATGTAGAGGACATATACTGAGGCTGAGTCTTCAGACCAACTCACACATGAGGCTGAGGCGGTGTCATCATAGTAACCCATACATTGAGCATATAGTTGATAGTTATACTGAGGCTATGTCCTCATAGAAACTCATACATAGAGCATATACTGGACACACACACACACTGAGACTGAGTCTTCATACCAATTCATACATAGAGCATATAGTGGAAACATACTGATGCTGTGCCACAAACCAGTTCATGTACAGATACTGAGGCCCAGTGGTCTAATATGCGGTATATTTTCTTCCACTCTCTGAAAAAGCATGCTATTTGCTATAATGCACTGATAACAGCAATCAATGCCACATGCCTTGATAGAAACCAGTGTCTGTGTGGACTTAGAGCTAGATTCTAACCTGTCATATACATGTGTGTACTTTAATCAGTCATCCAGGAAAGTTTTCTCTTACCTTGGATATTTCTCTGTCTTCAGGACTGTGGAATTCCAGCAGACTTTATACAGCCAGGATATCCATTATCAGCACGCTTTTGCACAATGTCTCATTGCATTACCAGCACTCTTTTGCATCCTTTCGTGTATAAACCTACCTAGATGTTCACCACACAAACCTCCTAAATGTGACCTATTTGTTAGAAGGAAGCCTAATGTAAGCAGCTGGGAGGGACTATAAGAACAGAGACCCAGGTGCCTATACTAGTTTTAATCTAAATTACTAATGCACTTACCTGAACAGCTGCAGGCCTGTGTTTCAGCGGCAAAATGGGGATTTGAACAACTGACAGCCTAAACTGTTTAAACTATAGGCTTCCATCTGTACCCCATATGCCATTTGTCATCACCAGTGGGAGAAGATTTAAACCAAACCCAAGACAAGGTGGAATACATAGAAGAGGCATACCCAGGTATTCACCCTATGGAGGTGCGGTTTACTGGGTCTTCAGGGATAAAGGCTTGGACTCGGTTGGGCCTCGTGTATGCAGTAGACCGCTGTCATCACCTCAGGGAGAGAGATAGGACAGACCCCTGGTTGCTGAAGGAGGTACCCAGGCTGGCAACTCTTACAGATGTGCTGTTTGCTGGGTCTTCAGGGTTGGGAGGCTGAACCTTGGAATGGCTTCATGTAGGCAGTAGATCACATTCATCCCCTGAGGGGTTACCCAGGCTGGCGACTCAGAGATATGCTGTTGCTGGGTCTTCAGGGATAAGAGGCTGAACCCTGGCATGCTGTGGACCATTTTCATCCACTCAGGGGGAGAGGTTGGGTCTGACCCCCGGTCACTAAAAGACTAGCCACTTTTACAATAGTGCATTGCTGGGTCTTCAGGGCTTAGAGGCTGAACCCCGGCAAGGCTACAAAAATATTGCCTGGTGAGCATAAAAGAAAAATCTAGGCCTGCATAAGCAGACTCCTTCCAAACTGCTGTGAAGGACAGGAAAAAAGACTGCCTGATGGGAAGGGGGAGGATCTATGTATACCTATTTCAGAATTCTATTTTCTGTCCTTTCTGCTGTAAGGGGAGGAGCCAACCCATAAATAAATGCTGCCATGATTGATCAGGAAATATTACCTTGCACACTGCTTTAGTTCATTGTTTACCGCCAAACAAAAGTTGTGATCGAAACCATTTAAATTGAAATTCTTTATATGATTTTCAAGTTCAACTGGTGTCCTTAAATCAAAGGCTGTTCCTTCAACTGGTGCCACCTGTCCTGTAAGAAAAGTGAAATGATAACATGGCGTCAATACAGGAAGGGTAGTACACCACTCAATTATTTTCTCTGTATGTATCATACCGTTCTCAAGTACTTCAAATCACTCAGCTATTTTGCCCAATGTACACACATGCACACTCTCTGCAATGTCATATTTTCAAACCCAGAGACCTATCATCAAATATTTCAAATTGCCCAAAGAAACCATGTTTTTTGGGGACTTTCCTTGAGACATGAGTGATACACAGGGTATTACCTAGATTTTTTTTAAAAGTGTCTGCATGACATATTGAGTCTTAATTATGGAATGTAAAACTTTTAGAAGAATACTAAATGTATTTATTTTGCATCAACTAATAAAGAGACCAATTTAAAACCATGAGATTGGTAAACAGTCTTGATTGGGTGATCTGGTGAAATTCTCTGTTAAGCTCAGGCTGTCAGGAACACCACTACTCCCAGACAGGCACATGACTTGCTTCAGTGGGTAAGAGTTAAAAATTCGTATTAGTCTGCACTAGACCCAAAATAATGATACAAATTCCTCTTAACACCACCCTCACCTATTTTAGTATTAAAGTTGCCACCACCCAGACAATTTATTACTTGAGCCTCTTGGGTTATTTAAAAAACAAATCAGATTAAAAAACTCATAAACCGGGGGCGAGCCTGACTGCTGAGCAAGGTGACTGCATGTTGGAGGGGTCTACTCTGAAGCAACGTCCAAATTGCATGCTATTTCTGCTGCTTTCTGTAGCTATTTCTCGTTAAAAGAGTTAAGAAACCTCTCTGGTCTGGCCCTGGAGTGACTCAACCATGGAGTTTTCCAATTTGCGTTTGCAGCCTGGAGCAGCCCATGGATGGGAGAGAGACTGGTGGGGGTTATCCTGGTCCTCGACAGGGAATTTTCATATGACTGTGTCCTGCTATCCTCATTGTGCATTTACAACTCCTAATCCGATATGGTAGACGTCATGTGTCGTTCTGAATTCCAAGGTCAGACACCTATTACATCTACATTGGATGCGATATTTGCAAAGTTCTGGATGACATTAGCCTATTGACTACAACCTGTCACCGAGCTGAGGAATCCCACCTTACCTCAGAGTTCACCTCATGATACACTGGCCCTGGCAATGGGTTAAATCTGTGGGAGGAAGTCTGTCCTGGACTGCTTGTGCTGCAGCTGTGAATCCATCCCCCATATCACGATAGTGACAGAGTATGCATAGGCCTTGGTCCTGCTCTAGCTACGGTGGGAGCAGTCATGATGCTACGTCAGTGTTGCTATTGGAGCTGGTGAGCCTTTATCACCATACCTTTTTGATGGAGCTACTGCTTATACTAGAACCATGGGACACTTGTCAACATATTACGCAGTTATTTTTAATTTTTTAAAGAAAGGGTTTCTGCTTTTTCCAAGCCTGGGAATTGGCAAAACCGTTTTTTCTTTTTCCTTAAACCTGGCACAAGTTTTGCTATTGGAGGACTTTAATATCAGGCTCTATCAGCTAGTTTATTTGTTGTTCTTAATGTCATATTTTCATGTGGCTCCTTGGTGGTTTTCTCCTCACCTCAGCAGAGTTGACAGCTGCTTTTTATTCATTTGAATCTGCTTATAGTCTGTTGTGAGCATTATTATATAAAAGAGAGTATGTAACTGCTGACACTTGCATTTTGATATATCTGTTTATGCATTGTATGTGTAGCCACATATAAAAATAAATAGAAATAAAATTATTTACTTTTTCAAATTAAAATCAAAAACCATATATAAGTCCCTCTGGCAATGTGATTCGTATACAGTAAAGAGGCAGAACTTAATAAAGGTACATTTATTAAAAGAAAATCAACACAAACGTCCTTGCACTCAATCTACAAGCGAAGTATCAGAATATCTGTCGCAAAATAGTTTTTGGTAAGAAAAGGGCACATTCGATTTTGTTCTCAAAATTAATAACCACACTTTTTTTTCAGGTTTCATTAAGGATATCATGAATAAAGGATTATATCACACACACGTGAATAAAAGTGAGTGACTATTTCTATTTATACATTTGTAAGTGCTGTGTTGTTTCTCAACTTATCTGAACCCAGTAATAAAGATCACTGAACATCAGAACTAGGTACGGTCAGGTCCACACTCTGACTGTGGCTCTTTTACCTCTCCCACGCCACATCTCTCCCTTCTTTCTACAATTCATCGGGTGAGAGGGCATCGGAGCCTCTTCCCATGAGGTGTCTTTCTGAGGACCAGGAAAGCTCACACAGTATCTGGCAAGCCACTACAGCTCATAGTCTGGCACAGTTGATGCTTTACATCATTGCTGGGGGATATGTGCTCATTCCACTTGGCACCCTGGCTTCTTAGGCATGTGCCTGCATCTGAGTGTATCTTAAAGGAGAAGGGTGGGGGATATGTTTGGGAAAGTGCCAGTGATGGAGGGGGGTATATACTCTCCTCCCTATAAATTCCCCCAGTCCTCCATGCTCAGTTCTACTGTGCTTCCTCTCCTTGCTAGTTGTGCCTCATTCTCCTGCTCTTATTATTGATTCCCTGTTATTAGACCTTCCTGCCTGAATTCCATCTACAAACCAGCTGCTTGAACTGACCCATTGCTATCCTTGACTTTGCCTATTCCTCATTCTTATCAGTACTTCACCTTGCTTTCCTCGAACCAGCTTATTGTCACATTCTAAGATCTGTCTACACACAATCCTGACAGATACAGACCTGGAACTAGACAGCCGTTTTAAATGCCTCTACCGGATTTTCTTTACACTCAACATAGTAAAATAGGCCTTAATTTACAACCCTTTTCCTGTGACCAACAACTAGGGGCTAATTCTTATAGCTCAACATAGCCAAATTTAACCCTTACCACACTGAAATCAATCATATGAGCTTTAATGGATAACCATTCCATGCTTCCACTATTCACATCAACCTAAATCATGCCCCCCACCCCGGTCAATACACCAATTCTGGACTCCTAGAAAAATCACACCATTGTAATCATGCGGGACCAAGGGATTTGGATCCCAAAGAAGAACAGTCTCTTCAAAAAACTAAAAGCTCTTTTCAGGGCTATAAAGAAAAGCTGATTATTAAGAAACTTATTAGCACACGCCACACTTGCTAACACTGAATCATGGTGGCTAGCAGACGTGGAACTCATGCAATAAGACAGAAGCATGAGGAAGTGGGAGGAAGATTTCAGAATTTCCAGTACACATGCCTCATTTTGAGAAGGAGAAAAAAAAGAGAGATGGGTGGATTTGCTGGTGTAGGATCTTTGCAAAGTGTTACTAGATGAGTGGCACCAGTAGGTGTGCCGGTATGTGAGACGACTGATCTGATATGGGAAATGAAAGAAAACCCACTCAATGGGTGCTCTCGTTTGCTGAGCCTAGCGAGGCACCTACACAGTTCAAGAATAGACCGTTCTAGAGTTGACTTCTACTGTTTCAACACTAACCACTGGCATCACGGCAAGTGACAGGAGGGTGCTTATAACTGACCACCTTGTAGATATCATCTGGAAATGTTTTAGGATCCACTGAGAACAAATGCCTAGATGGGAAACAATCCACCTAATATTTGTTAATGGGCTCTAGTGAATACGTATATTTTCTTCATCAACCATAAAAGAGAATACTTTAGATCAAGCTCCATAATGAGGAAAGGATTAGGTCTAGGAGTGAGGTAATTATAAGACTTGTTCACACATTCTACATATATTACATCCCAACACAATGCTTGGGAAAGATAAAGGCACCGATATTTTTTACTCTTCTGATTAATTGTTCTTATACTGATACAGCAAGTAAGTTGCAAGATGCAGGTTGCACTTCTTAGTAACACGATCAAAGCACATAAAAAATGTATAGCCATTGTTTGCTTCCCTCGGGTATTGCAGACACTCAACATCCTTAGGGCTGCAAAGAATGATGTTCTCTCTTTTCTGCTCTGTCAAATCTTTGAAGCTGAACAGAAAATCAAACATCCTGGTTGGCTTGTGACTTCACGTGCTGTTCTCAGGACTCTACACGTACATTTTTTTATTTTATTTAATTAGTAGCGGTCAGTGTGCACTGAACAAATGTGATGCAATTTCAATATGGCCAATTCATTTGAAATATGCTAAATTAACTCTAGTGGTTATGGTGCTTGGATGCTTAAAATGCCCTTTTCAAATATTTCAAATTGCCCAAAGAAACCATGTTTTTTGGGGACTTTCCTTGAGACATGAGTGATACACAGGGTATTACCTAGATTTTTTTTAAAAGTGTCTGCATGACATATTGAGTCTTAATTATGGAATGTAAAACTTTTAGAAGAATACTAAATGTATTTATTTTGCATCAACTAATAAAGAGACCAATTTAAAACCATGAGATTGGTAAACAGTCTTGATTGGGTGATCTGGTGAAATTCTCTGTTAAGCTCAGGCTGTCAGGAACACCACTACTCCCAGACAGGCACATGACTTGCTTCAGTGGGTAAGAGTTAAAAATTCGTATTAGTCTGCACTAGACCCAAAATAATGATACAAATTCCTCTTAACACCACCCTCACCTATTTTAGTATTAAAGTTGCCACCACCCAGACAATTTATTACTTGAGCCTCTTGGGTTATTTAAAAAACAAATCAGATTAAAAAACTCATAAACCGGGGGCGAGCCTGACTGCTGAGCAGGGTGACTGCATGTTGGAGGGGTCTACTCTGAAGCAACGTCCAAATTGCATGCTATTTCTGCTGCTTTCTGTAGCTATTTCTCGTTAAAAGAGTTAAGAAACCTCTCTGGTCTGGCCCTGGAGTGACTCAACCATGGAGTTTTCCAATTTGCGTTTGCAGCCTGGAGCAGCCCATGGATGGGAGAGAGACTGGTGGGGGTTATCCTGGTCCTCGACAGGGAATTTTCATATGACTGTGTCCTGCTATCCTCATTGTGCATTTACAACTCCTAATCCGATATGGTAGACGTCATGTGTCGTTCTGAATTCCAAGGTCAGACACCTATTACATCTACATTGGATGCGATATTTGCAAAGTTCTGGATGACATTAGCCTATTGACTACAACCTGTCACCGAGCTGAGGAATCCCACCTTACCTCAGAGTTCACCTCATGATACACTGGCCCTGGCAATGGGTTAAATCTGTGGGAGGAAGTCTGTCCTGGACTGCTTGTGCCGCAGCTGTGAATCCATCCCCCATATCACGATAGTGACAGAGTATGCATAGGCCTTGGTCCTGCTCTAGCTACGGTGGGAGCAGTCATGATGCTACGTCAGTGTTGCTATTGGAGCTGGTGAGCCTTTATCACCATACCTTTTTGATGGAGCTACTGCTTATACTAGAACCATGGGACACTTGTCAACGCAGTTATTTTTAATTTTTTAAAGAAATGGTTTCTGCTTTTTCCAAGCCTGGGAATTGGCAAAACCGTTTTTTCTTTTTCCTTAAACCTGGCACAAGTTTTGCTATTGGAGGACTTTAATATCAGGCTCTATCAGCTAGTTTATTTGTTGTTCTTAATGTCATATTTTCATGTGGCTCCTTGGTGGTTTTCTCCTCACCTCAGCAGAGTTGACAGCTGCTTTTTATTCATTTGAATCTGCTTATAGTCTGTTGTGAGCATTATTATATAAAAGAGAGTATGTAACTGCTGACACTTGCATATTGATATATCTGTTTATGCATTGTATGTGTAGCCACATATAAAAATAAATAGAAATAAAATTATTTACTTTTTCAAATTAAAATCAAAAACCATATGTAAGTCCCTCTGGCAATGTGATTCGTATACATTAAAGAGGCAGAACTTAATAAAGGAACATTTATTAAAAGAAAATCAACACAAACGTCCTTGCACTCAATCTACAAGCGAAGTATCAGAATATCTGTCGCAAAATAGTTTTTGGTAAGAAAAGGGCACATTCGATTTTGTTCTCAAAATGAATAACCGCACTTTTTTTTTCAGGTTTCATTAAGGATAATATCATGAATAAAGGATTATATCACACACACGTGAATAAAAGTGAGTGACTATTTCTTTATATACATTTGTAAGTGCTGTGTTGTTTCTCAACTTATCTGAACCCAGTAATAAAGATCACTGAACATCAGAACTAGGTACGGTCAGGTCCACACTCTGACTGTGGCTCTTTTACCTCTCCCACGCCACATCTCTCCCTTCTTTCTACAATTCATCGGGTGAGAGGGCATCGGAGCCTCTCCCCATGAGGTGTCTTTCTGAGGACCAGGAAAGTTCACACAGTATCTGGCAAGACACTACAGCTCATAGTCTGGCACGGTTGATGCTTTACATCATTGCTGGGGGATATGTGCTCATTCCACTTGGCACCCTGGCTTCTTAGGCATGTGCCTGCATCTGAGTGTATCTTAAAGGAGACGGGTGGGGGACATGTTTGGGAAAGTGCCAGTGATGGAGGGGGGTATATACTCTCCTCCCTGTAAATTCCCCCAGTCCTCCATGCTCAGTTCTACTGTGCTTCCTCTCCTTGCTAGTTGTGCCTCATTCTCCTGCTCTTATTATTGATTCCCTGTTATTAGACCTTCCTGCCTGAATTCCATCTACAAACCAGCTGCTTGAACTGACCCATTGCTATCCTTGACTTTGCCTATTCCTCATTCTTATCAGTACTTCACCTTGCTTTCCTCGAACCAGCTTATTGTCACATTCTAAGATCTGTCAGATACACACCTGGAACTAGACAGCCGTTTTAAAGGCCTCTACCGGATTTTCTTTACACTCAACATGGTAAAATAGGCCTTCATTTACAACCCTTTTCCTGTGACCAACAACTAGGGGCTAATTCTTATAGCTCAACATAGCCAAATTTAACCCTTACCACACTGAAATCAATCATATGAGCTTTAATGGATATCCATTCCATGCTTCCACTACTCACATCAACCTAAATCATGCCCCCCCCGCCGCCCCAGACAATACACCAATTCTGGACTCCTAGATTACCATTGTAATCATACGGGACCAAGGGATTTGGATCCCAAAGAAGAACAGTCTCTTAAAAAATAAAAGCTCTTTTCAGGGCTATAAAGAAAAACTAAACTTTTACTAAAGTCGGTTTTAGGTACAGATTAGCCGACTTACCTTCGATACAGTTTTCTATTTTTGCCACAAG
Source organism: Pelobates cultripes (assembly GCA_933207985.1). NCBI lineage: Eukaryota > Metazoa > Chordata > Amphibia > Anura > Pelobatidae > Pelobates > Pelobates cultripes. Next base: position 299,713,120 of record OW240913.1, on the reverse strand, counting down.
CTGATTATTAAGAAACTTATTAGCACACGCCACACTTGCTAACACTGAATCATGGTGGCTAGCAGACGTGGAACTCATGCAATAAGACACAAGCATGAGGAAGTGGGAGGAAGATTTCAGAATTTCCAGTACACATGCCTCATTTTGAGAAGGAGAAAAAAAAGAGAGATGGGTGGATTTGCTGGTGTAGGATCTTTGCAAAGTGTTACTAGATGAGTGGCACCAGTAGGTGTGCCGGTATGTGAGACGACTGATCTGATATGGGAAATGAAAGAAAACCCACTCAATGGGTGCTCTCGTTTGCTGAGCCTAGCGAGGCACCTACACAGTTCAAGAATAGACCATTCTAGAGTTGACTTCTACTGTTTCAACACTAATCACTGGCATCACGGCAAGTGACAGGAGGGTGCTTATAATTGACCACCTTGTAGATATCATCTGGAAATGTTTTAGGATCCACTGAGAACAAATGCCTAGATGGGAAACAATCCACCTAGTATTTGTTAATGGGCTCTAGTGAATACGTATATTTTCTTCATCAACCATCAAAGAGAATATTTTAAATCAAGCTCCATCATGAGGAAAGGATTAGGTCTAGGAGTGAGGTAATTATAAGACTTGTTCACACATTCTACATATATTACATCCCAACACAATGCTTGGGAAAGATAAATGCACCGATATTTTTTACTCTACGGATTAATTTTTCTTATACTGATACAGCAAGTAAGTTGCAAGATGCAGGTTGCACTTCTTAGTAACATGATCAAAGCAAATAAAAAATGTATAGCCATTGTTTGCTTCCCTCGGGTATTGCAGACACTCAACATCCTTAGGGCTGCAAAGAACAATTTTCTCTCTTTTCTGCTCTGTCAAATCTTTGAAGCTGCACAGAAAATCAAACATCCTGGTTGGCTTGTGACTTCACGTGCTGTTCTCAGGACTCTACACGTACACTTTTTGTTTTATTTTTATTTATTTTTATTTAATTAGTAGCGGTCAGTGTGCACTGAACAAATGTGATGCAATTTCAATATGGCCAATTCATTTGAAATATGCTAAATGAACTCTAGTGGTTATGGTGCTTGGATGCTTAAAATGCCCTTTTAAGATTAGAAATTCCAACTTTTATGAGTTATAACATCGGCATGAAAAAGAAAAATGCAAATACATTTTTTCAAAATAATTAACAGTTTACAGAAAACACTTGGATCTCAAATATCACTGCCACTGCAGAGGTTCAGAAATGTTATAAAAATCTATTCAACTTTCTGTACAACTAACATTGCACCTGTGATCAGACAGTGCATACCGTTAATGTGGATAGGCCTATGCATTTTGATGTGAAATTGTATTGTATTGCAGTTATTTAAAGGTAATGGCACCTGCAATTCTGGGTCACTAATAGGGTTTGCAAACTGGAAGACGGGAAGTCAATTAAAATAATGTGGTCTAGTTAGCTGTAGATGCCTAACCTCTTCAAAGGGAGGTGAGGCAGTAGAAACTGAAGCTAATTACACCAATTAACAAATGAAACACTGAATGTACAAACGCCTGAATGAATCAGTTACTTGAACGGAAAAAAAACAAACATTGTTATGTACAGTTGCTTCCTGCAAAGCATACGGTAGGTTTGTGTCTGCAGATATATCGCTAGAGAAATCTGCTACATGCTAGGCAATGCATCAATGACTTTGTGATTCATCATGTGTAATAGTTTGAAAGTAATATAAAAAGGAAATAGATGGCAATCATACTCCAGTATATAACCGCAGAGCCTAATTTATAACTGTCAGCAATTCTAAATGCACTTACCATGCATCTTTAGTATGATATAAAGTATACATATTAAAAGATTCTGTTGACTTTCCTATGTTCCAATGTGGCAGTTAGAATGTACAGATGTCTAGTTTATTTATAAAACTTCTGTTTCACCTACTTACTGGATGGTAAAGTGACAGAGCCAATAAGAACATTCCAATTCCACATTATTTTTGAAGCAAAATAGACCACTGGTTCCCAAACTTTTTATGTTCAATGCACCCTTAATATTTCAGTATTTTTCCAAGACACTCCAAGTCAAAATGTCTAGGTTGCATATCTGTACAGCGCTGCGGTATTTACTGGCGCTATAGTGTAATGTACAGTGTTGGTGTTTGAAGGGGTGCTTGTATACATTTGTGTTTTAATAAAGGGGTGTGTCTGAATATAATGTTCACTTTTAAATATGGAAGTATTTGTGTTTAATTGAAGTGGTGTGTTTGTATATTTTTTGGGGGGAGTGTGTGTATGTATATAATATTTGTGTTAGATTGCAGGAGTGTGCTTGTATGTTGTGCTGGTGTTTGACTGATTGGATGTATGCACATACACTACCACATACATACATACATACTTACACAGATTGTGGCGGAACCAGCCTCGCCACTGAGCATTGGAGAAGACGGATTGCCAGCCTCCTGCCCTGTGACTATGGCCCCATGTTGAAATGCTTGATTTTCCACTGCAAAGACCCGAAAGCCGGGTCATTCGGTACTTTCTCTATGTGAGCAGTGTTACCCCAGATAGCTATGCCATGGAGCCCATTTGTATAACGAAAGACTATGTGAAAGACTTTGGCACCATGGTAATTGAACTGTATGTATGTGATATGAGCGCCATTCAATAATAATGCGCGATCAAATCTAAGCTATCTGGGGATATGTTGAACGTACCTATTTTATGCAATAGCTGCACAGTTATATATTTTTATGTATTTTATTGTATTTTGCTACCATGTGGCTAATGGAGTTTTGCCTCTGTCCTTGGAGATAATTGGATTACTTCCCAATTATCTCCAGGATAGAAGACTCTGTGGAACAGGTTTTGGGCAGAAAAGCAGAAAAGCCATGATTCATTTGGTCACAAAGGACGTCGATCTAACTTTTGACCCACTGGACCAATTTGTATGATTTTGACGTATGTGTGTATTTGGAGTATGCTTTTTATGTGAATGTGATGCATACATTTAAAGTTATGAATATTGTGTAAAACTGTGTATTTTCCTGCCTGTGATAATTATATTAACCCATTGTGTAAGGTAATTGTATCACAGGCAGAGGGGAGGATTTTGTGTGGGAGTGTCTGAGTGTATTGTACGTGTTTATTGGTTGTTCTTCAAAACTCTGTGGGCAGTACTATGTTTGTAGAATGTGAATAAAAGAGGCTGTATGGGCCAGTACAGTTAGCTCTACTTCACCCTCAATTTGGAGTGCCATCTCTTATTGGGGGAATCTGCTACAAGGGATTGCTATGCTTGTCATACTCCCTTGCTAAATCACTACTAAGCTCTTGTAAGAGCTTGTTCTTGCCTTGCTCTCTGAAAGAGTCTACGGTGGTTATGGTGTCTGCTGCAGTGCTTGGAGTCCTCAGGAAGTGCTAGGAGCATCCTTCAACGGAGGTACCCAGTCGGGGTGCCCGTTGATCTGTTACATTGGTGGCAAGCGGTGGGATGGCGTCCTATTGCGAGGTAAAGCAGCTCAGAGACACCGTTCGTGGATTTACAAATTGAGGGCGACGCTAGTGTTCATACAGCGTCCCTGTCTACAGAAAGATTTGGGAAAATGGGGTTTGTGGATCCCTGGGCAGCACACACACCTGAGGAAGAAAGTGAATTGGAATGGAGAGATATTGCCGGAAAGAATTATGGTACGATGCCCTGGAGGAAGTCCAGTATCAACGGCAGCAGCGCCTTCCTGCTGTCGCATACCAGTTGGAGGAACAAATGGCCTGGCGGATGCCGCTTCTGGGAGACCAACCCAAAGGGGAGCGGGTAAGACAACTTGGTGTACCTTGTGGAAAGGGAACTGAGCCTGGACGCCTCATACCGGGCACTGAGGTGGTGCACCGTCCAGCCAGAGATGTGGAGGGAAGAGGGCATCCAGCCGGAGGGGGAGAACTACACTAGCCCTGCCCTGTTGTGGAAGGCCTAAGAGCTTGTTCCTGCCTTGCTCTCTGGAGGAGTCTACGTTGGTTATGGTGTCTGCTGCAGTGCTTGGAGTCCTCAGGAAGTGCTAGGAGCATCCTTCAACGGAGGTACCCAGTCGGGGTGCCCGTTGATCTGTTACATTGGTGGCAAGCGGTGGGATGGCGTCCTATTGCGAGGTAAAGCAGCTCAGAGACACCGTTCGTGGATTTACAAATTGAGGGCGACGCTAGTGTTCATACAGCGTCCCTGTCTACAGAAAGATTTGGGAAAATGGGGTTTGTGGATCCCTGGGCAGCACACACACCTGAGGAAGAAAGTGAATTGGAATGGAGAGATATTGCCGGAAAGAATTATGGTACGATGCCCTGGAGGAAGTCCAGTATCAACGGCAGCAGCGCCTTCCTGCTGTCGCATACCAGTTGGAGGAACAAATGGCCTGGCGGATGCCGCTTCTGGGAGACCAACCCAGAGGGGAGCGGGTAAGACAACTTGGTGTACCTTGTGGAAAGGGAACTGAGCCTGGACGCCTCATACCGGGCACTGTGGTGGTGCACCGTCCAGCCAGAGATGTGGAGGGAAGAGGGCATCCAGCCGGAGGGGGAGAACTACACTAGCCCTGCCCTGTTGTGGAAGGCCTAAGAGCTTGTTCCTGCCTTGCTCTCTGGAGGAGTCTACGTTGGTTATGGTGTCTGCTGCAGTGCTTGGAGTCCTCAGGAAGTGCTAGGAGCATCCTTCAACGGAGGTACCCAGTCGGGGTGCCCGTTGATCTGTTACATTGGTGGCAAGCGGTGGGATGGCGTCCTATTGCGAGGTAAAGCAGCTCAGAGACACCGTTCGTGGATTTACAAATTGAGGGCGACGCTAGTGTTCATACAGCGTCCCTGTCTACAGAAAGATTTGGGAAAATGGGGTTTGTGGATCCCTGGGCAGCACACACACCTGAGGAAGAAAGTGAATTGGAATGGAGAGATATTGCCGGAAAGAATTATGGTACGATGCCCTGGACGAAGTCCAGTATCAACGGCAGCAGCGCCTTCCTGCTGTCGCATACCAGTTGGAGGAACAAATGGCCTGGCGGATGCCGCTTCTGGGAGACCAACCCAGAGGGGAGCGGGTAAGACAACTTGGTGTACCTTGTGGAAAGGGAACTGAGCCTGGACGCCTCATACCGGGCACTATGGTGGTGCACCGTCCAGCCAGAGATGTGGAGGGAAGAGGGCATCCAGCCGGAGGGGGAGAACTACACTAGCCCTGCCCTGTTGTGGAAGGCCTAAGAGCTTGTTCCTGCCTTGCTCTCTGGAGGAGTCTACGTTGGTTATGGTGTCTGCTGCAGTGCTTGGAGTCCGCAGGAAGCGCTAGGAGCATCCTTCAACGGAGGTACCCAGTCGGGGTGCCCGTCGATCCGTTACACAGATATTCATGCACATTAACACACAGATGCATATAAATACACTGACACATACACACAAATTCATATACCGACACCTACACACACATAGATACATATCGACATATACACATATGCACCCTGACACACACAAACATTGATACATGCCCACACCATGACACAGATACACACCCTGACACGCACACACAGACACAGAAGCACACTGATATATATATATATATATATATATAAAAACACACACACACACACACACACACACACAGATGCACACCCTGACACACTAATACACATACATACACTCATACACATACTAATACACACTCACACACACTTATGGACACACACACTCATACATATACTAATACATACACTCACACGAATACACACACTCACACTCTGTCACGGCGCAGGGGGTCTGTATCGACGCAGTAACGTCTGATCAGTGCGGCCACGCCAATACTTAAGATAAAAGTAAGTCCCTGATCCCCGCAGCCACACACGAGCAGGGCGCTTGCGCCAAAAAGGAAAAAATGAACTTATCTGGATTGCGGCGGAGTGCCACCCGATCCTCCAAGAAGACAGGTTCCGGCTGGTGCGGTGTTCTAAGGGACGCTGGTCGCTGCGGTGCCATTCTTAATGTTAATGGGCACACTGCCCACATTAAAGATGGCGCCGGCATGCGTGTGATGTCACGTTATCGACGCACACGTACGTTTTGGGGTCAAAGGACATGTACTAATTAATCACAGCACTGAGCGGCATATTTAAACCCTGTAATGCCTTTTCTCAGAGCCCTGTCGTGGTTTCCACTTGTTGGTTGTCAGAGAGCACGTTCTTGGTATATTTTTCTGGTTATTGACTTTGGCTATTGTTTTTGACTTTCCCTTCTTCTGGTATCCTGACCCTTGTCTAGTAATTCATATGGTCCCATTCTAATTCCCCAACCATGGCTTGTTCTTTGACCATTCTCTTTTACGTTAAGTCTGGCCATTCCAAGGTCCGGTATACGTTGTTTGTGTTAATATATTTCTGCGTGTTGGGTCACACAGTAATCGTGATACACTCATACACAAGATTTTTTTTTTTTTTTTTTATATAAATCTCCTGTTAGCTTACCTTGTGTTTCCAGGACGGTGGCTTGGAGTCCTGGTCTTGCTGCTGCTGCTGGGAGGAGTGAAGGGGACTGGAGCTCTTCGTGCTTCTCTCCCCTTGTGCTGCTGCTGCTGCCTCCTCCCACACTGTCTCCCTGCAGGATATTGGGAGGAAGTGACAGGCTGTCACTTCCTCCCAGCTGACATTACAGGGTCCCGGTCACTGTCTTAAAGGACCGCGGCACTCGAAAGGGTCCATATTGAGCAGAAACATTCCGCAGCATGCCTGTGTGCATGTCTCAGCGCCCCAGGGCGCCGCAGCCCACAGTTTGGGAACCGTTGAGTTAGACTATAATGAGATGTATTGGCTATCACAGATGAAGAAATTAGTTTTCATTTTTAAACATTTAAAGGGACCCTCCGGACAGCCAGGTAAATTAAAAGCAGCACACTCAGGGCTGTTAGGGCTGAACTGTGTGAATATATTTGATTAGGACGGTGTTCTGCCATGAATGCCTAGTGTCACTTTATTATTGCATTCACGGAATATTAATGGAGACCTAGATTAACATTTCCTATGTGAATCAATAAATTGTGTACATTACCCCTAAAACTGCTATTGCTATCTGCGATGAGCTTTACAGCAGGCACTAGCTCACGCAGTACACTTTTACTTCCTGTACATGTACATCCTATATGTTGTGTATGTACACAGATAAAAGATTGGCAACATTATAGACATGTGCCTATCACAAGGTTTGAAACAATTACATGGCACAGCCTAATAATAACCTGGTACACACACACACACACAATTAAATATTACTCTGCATGTGTAAACATTCATTATTTCATGTAAAATAAAGTGACAAAGAAAATCCATACATAACTTAGAGTTAATCCTACCATATACACCTGAAATTGGTTAATTTCTTATTAACAAAGTAAAAGTGCACTTACCTGTGGGTATCATAGTGTCATCTACAGGCAAATAATGGTCAGCATCAATAGTAACCTGATGGTCATATATTACACCAGAGCCCTATGTAACGTAGAACAATACACAAATTAATAAATGCTGCCCTTCACATCTCAGTAATGTTTTCATGCTGCCTAACCAAAGAGGATGTTGAAAAAAAAGAGGTACTTTTCTATCAAACCCTGACCTATGCAGTTTGCGGTATGGTCATTAGAGTGGAGGGCACTTCTGCTAACGGAATTCAGCTGTGGTGGTTGTAGACGAGTACTAGAAACCCACAATGCTTAGTAGGCCTCTTCTATATGATGGAATACTGATGAAGGAGTGCTTGGGATGGGGAGGGTATCAGAGAAAGGTCAACAGCAATAAATATGTATTTTCTCTTACATTATTTCTTAATGGTAGATACAATACCATGTGTGAGAATGATTGCAATCTCCCTAATAAAACTCCTCCATCAATTAGATTTTGAAAGTGCTACATTAAAAAAGCAACATTTACACATCAAAAATAATGGAATTATTTTGAAATAGGAGCTTACTTTATGTGTGAGTCCACATTTGTGGCTTCTCTGGAAGTGACAGTTCTTCATTCGTTCACCTGACTAAATGCTACTGAAGCTCTAACAGGAGAAAATAATGGAGTGGAGGTAAGTAATAAACCCTCTTTGTTCCATTGCACTTCTGTGTTCTAAGAGATTTCTCAACTCCCACACTTGATGCACCCACAGGGAAATCCTGGACAAGCTCATGTACGCTTGGGCATGCTTTCAGTAACTAGCGCTATATGTTACATGCGCAAGGTACTGCCTGGATTATTTTATTTAAATGCCATGAGTAGCAGGATATTTAAATAATAATTTTAAAAAAATTAAAGGACCACTATAGGCACCCAGACCACTTCAGCTTAATGACAGCCAAAGAAGGAGGAGAGTCCAGAGCGCAGAGGGAGCCTGGCGCTGGAGAAAGGTGAGTGTTTAACCCCCTTCCTCCCCCTTCAGCCCGGTGGGAGTGGGACCCTGAGGGTGGGGGGGGGGGACCCATTAACACTATAGTGCCAGGAAAACGAGTTTGTTTTGCTGGCACTATAGTGGTCCTTAAACTATTGATAATTCAATAAATAGCAATAACATATAGGTAACTTTTTGTGAAAGAATCTCACAAGTGGCATTTCTGTATTAAAATGTTTCTTTTGAAGAGACCACACTGAGATATTGGTGATGCAGTCCAAACAAATTAACCATTAGGACCAAACCACTAGCTTTGACAATTTTGGACACTTTACATGAACAATATTCTACAATTAAGGCTTCAAATAACCAATCATTCGTTGAGATGACACCCTAGAATTTTAAAAATGTTAAACTGAAAATAGGTTACTAAAGCCTAGGGTAATGTGTGATTTAAGACAATGGCTATCACATATGGAATTGATGGTGCATTAGTGGAATTCTTAGTAAATATATTAGTAAAAATAAGTGTCAAGCAAATGATATTATCAGTGTCACAAATCAAACTGTAGTAAAAGAAAGTTACTATTCAACATGCACTAGTTTTTCAGCAGGTCCACAGCGTCAAATACAGAAATAAAAAAAAAGAAAAGGTGTTTTTATTTTATTAAACTTTTTTTATTTCAAGTGCATTTCAATTTAAGGCATTTCACTGCTTTGTGATTAATCTTTACATTTGTGCAGCAACCAATTCACAATATTCATACTACACCAATGTGTTCACCGCAAGACATTAGGCAGAACTTGTCCCTCTCTCATTATCCAAATGCAGTTCTGTCACATTATTCCCCCTTAGGCATCCCAAACTCCTCCTCTGATGCTCCATTTTTTTGGTTTGTTTTCATTAAACAAAGCTTATTTTTAAACGTTATACTTAAACTATTTTTCGTTAGTACAACTTCAGGTTGACAAAGTTGACCAAGGGTGCTGCTTTAGCCAAGCTTCACAGCCTTTGTGATTTGAGAGCAGTGCATAATCAGCACTCTCGTGAGACTCAACATAGGTCCATTGGAAGCCTTGGGCAACAAGCATGCTCAAAGAACGTTAAAAAAATGGACCTCCATGCTGCCACCATCTTAGGAACACAACGATAGCGGCGCTGGGGAGATGGACAAAACAAATTTGTGACAAAGCCGATTTAATGGATTTTAGTTCATTCCAGTTTAAACCATAATGTTACGTGATCTTTGTTTTTGCATTTAATAGATCAAACCATAGATTAAGAAGTATTTTCTTAAGAAGTTTGCTTGTGGAGACTGCTGGTAGATCTTCAATTGATCACATATGGACAAATATAAGATTAAATACTGTACATTATGAGAAAGAGAAAGTTCACAAATTTAGTAATGTTTATTTTACAGTAAAGATGATTTTAATTCAAAAATTATTTTTTCAAAAGTAAATAAATTTACATCAACTGGTTGAGTTAAGCCATTATTGGTCAAACACAATAGTCACAAAAAGCTGAAGTAATCATGCTTTTGGAGACACAACTTTCCTTCAATTCATAAATTTGAAATATTCAAAAACCTTACTTAGCAACCACACTAAAAATAAGGGGACTTACTGTCTTTGAAGTAGTATGAAATTTAGCATAAAAAAAATGAAAAGCTTTATTGCTCTGACTACTTTTAAAACCACTCGAGTCTGAGCGGTAATGTGGGGGAAGGAAGGTATGACTGAAGGCAAGTGTGGTTTGCAAGTCTCTCAGATTCTTATACAATGCAATAGCATGATGTTGTGGGAAACCATATTAACAAAAAAAAAAATAGTTTTCTCATCCAGAATATTCCTGTATAGCTTTTATAGGAAAACATAAAAAACTTAAAAAGAAAAGAACTTATTGCAATGCTCCACTTCCCAACCACGTAACTATACACTTGTAAGGAAACATAAGGTTAATTTACTCTATGACCCTCCTCTATGAAGGAGAATCGAGCCTAAGACTAGATTTTAATTAACTTCTAGTGCTTAAGCCATTTTCTTTGCAATCAATAAAAGTCAACTCCTTTATTACCTCAAAATTAAATCGTTACCCCAAGCACCCTGATCACTTCACTGATTTGAGGTGGTCATGGTGCCTGGAGGTTTTGTGGCATATTTCACTATAACATTTTTTTTAAAAAAAAGAAGAGTTCTGGGTTGGCTAATTTGAATACTGTGCAAATTTGGTGTCTGACACCAGCAAGCACAGCCAATGGCAGCACCAAACTCCTCCCCCATGTCATGTGCCACCTATACCATCCCCTCAACCACTCTCCCTGACCTCCAACTGGCGAGGAGGAGAACGTCAAACATGGAGGACTGGGCTGCAGGTAGAACATCGAGTGCTGGATCAAGGTGAGTTTTAGCATTACTTCTAAAATTTGTTTGTCTTTTTTTTGTTTTGTTTTTAAATTGAGAAGTGGGGGGGAGGGAGGGTCAGCAAGGGTTACTCTAACCAAAACTAGTGTTATATGAAAACACTTGTTTTTCGTTGGAGAAACCCTTTAAATCAAATCAACTTTGCAGCGCAAGCCAATCAACATTGTGACAGTATTTACAGGATGCACAAACCATGATTCTAAGTACGGTTTACATTTATACAATAAATGTAAACCAAGTCTATTTAAAAATATAAAAATAAATAAAAACATCTAGGTATCTATTTCTGGAGAATTTTATCATGGCAGGTTAACTTTTAACATAAGCATAATACGTTTGCTCCATGAAATTAAATAAAATAAATTAAAGTCCGCATCCATTTAAATCACTATGAGGCATATTTTACCATTTCAATAATATTAAAAGCCATTACATTACGGGGGGCTGAGCAAAGCTACTGAACTAAATGGCAGCATGCCGTCACGAAATAGCCACTTTTGCCACTCTTACAGAGCCCAAACCCCAAGTACCAGATACCAAACGGATCTCCAGGCTGCTGTCGGCAAGATGGGTCAAAGATAAAAAAAAAGCCCAAACCCAACAAGCCACGGCAGAGCATGAAATCAGCGACCTCTGGAGACAAGCACACAGCACCATGGGTCCAAACATAGCCGCCTTTGCAGATGACCACATTGACATCTCGGACGATTTTACACCAAGAATAGGGATGGAACTCCCACCCACCTCACAGTTCCCTCTCCCGACTCTCCCACAGTCAGACTCCCCTCCAGTTACCACGGCGATCATGAAAGAACTGCTGGCTGGGGTACATCTTGCCATACAGGCTGACATTGCCCAAACCCGCAAAGACCTACAGGGCCTGACAGGCCGCATGAGCGTCTTGGAGGAAGACTCCAGCCAAAACGCACAGCACACAAAGCACCTGCAGCAAATGACCTGCAGCAGCAGAATATTAAATATGACCAGCGGTTTGCAGCGTTAGAAGAAACCTGAATATTAAGATCGGGGGGACCACTGAGGAGATAGTAGAGGCTGACAAACTGCACATTGTAAGGCAACTCCTGATAGCCCTTCTATCCCCCAAGCACACAGAACAGGTGACCCCCGGAGGGGATGTTCTGTCTACCGAGGCCTGCCAAGGCTCCAAGCACGTCACCAAGAGATCTCCTAGTGCGCTTCCTAAGTAACAGGGATAAAACAGCTGTGATGAACGGAACATGAAATCACTCACCTTATCTATTCGAGAACATGTCGCTATCGTTCTATGCAGATCTGTCTGGGTCCACACTGGCTTGGTGACACTCTCCAGCCCTTCACATCTCTCCTCCGCTCGCATAATGTTAACTACAGGTACAAGGGACCTCACATGTTGCTGGTACATCACGGCAACTCCTCGTTTACCATCCACGACATGCAGGGCGCAAGAGATCTTGTACCCACCCTGGGTCTACAGCAGGATTCTAACTCCGACAGGACCACGCACCACCCTGTATCTGGGACCCCGCAACGATTTCCCCATTTGGGTGTATATTTTGTTACTTTTGTTGTTTATTGATCAGCTATACACATGCCGGGCCATAATGGGCCCAACTGCTCCCCCAAGGTGAAGTGGTACTTTTTCACAACTTACGTTCACAGTCTAATTGCCTCAACTACGCCGAAAAGTAGCCCAGTGGACTAAGGTTATCTGACCACATATTTTTTTTCTATTACTAGCGCCCCAACCTCCCAGCCTATAGCTCACCTGCTATATTTGACACATCTCCCAAAATTCTCTAAACCGGGCTGGAGGGATCCCAGACCAAGCTGTAGCACCCTTATAATACAAAAAAAAAAAACTCAGTTTATGGCGTGTCAGTTGATCTGTTTGTCATGTAACACCAATTGTTTATACGGTCTCACACATGATGTTGTCATGAAATGTTTTATATCAGAACTATGTCCTGAGACAAAAATAAAGAATTTAAATAAATAAACTTAAAAGCTATTACATTACTTTAAACTAGCAAAGTCAGAATATGAAGCAGTTCTTACCTGTCCTGCTAGGTTAAAGTAGGAGTGATTGGTCAGATTGATGGGAGTGGCCTTGCTGCTTTGAGCTTTGTAATTAATTGTTAATTTACTGCCTTCGACTACATACGTCACCCAGACTTTTAATTCTCCAGGGTATCCCTCTTCACCATCTGCACTAGTATAAGAGAAACGCACACCATTCTGAATCACCTCGGGAATCCAGAGCACCTGAAATGTAATATTTGATATATGTAATTTCTTCCCAAAAAAATGCATAGGCAAACATGTAGCCATTCTTGTTATTCCATCCTACATCATGAAAACAGTCAATGCATAAAGTCCTCCTCAATAATTAAATATATCAATAATAGGTATGACCGACAGCAAGACTCCCCACCACCCCCCATCCCATCCTTCTATACTAAGTGGCCAACTTTATTAGCAACACTAATCCAGAATGGGTAAAACTCATGTGTGCCTCGAGCAGTACAATTAGGAGCGATATAATACTAAGCTCTATGGATTTATGCCAAATTCTGGCCGTTAGAGTAAAATGAAAGAGCTCCAGGCACTTTATTGGAACCACAGCTGCAACGTTGCGACCCGAAGATCTTTATCAAGCTTGACAAAGACCCTCGGGTCGAAACGTTGCTGCTGTGGTTCCAAAAAAAGTGCCTGTCTTGAACAAAGGAGTGCTTGGACCTCTTTCATTTTACTCTACTAAATTGGGAATCTGGTGTTTGGTTCTGGTACAGCGAGCACCCTGGCTCAGATTGATGGGAGTGAGTGCAGTTCCACACATACTGCAAAAATTCTGGCCCTTAAACCAGACCCAACCAGGCTATTTTGGTGATAATGCATCCACTGTAATCTCATCTCCCTGCTCTTACTTGACAGTAATGGAACCAAGAACTGTTTTAAGGACATTCATTTAAAGGTTCGTTAGATATGTCCATAGGAACAGCACTGTTGTAAATGGATATGTGTGGCCTTTCGGTCATCTGACCTCAATCATTAATAGCATCTTTTTGCCCACAGAGTTGCTTCCATTGGGATGTTTTTGTTTATCGCAGCATTTTGAGTACGCTGTAGGGATTCCAGTGGTCATGGTAAGCTGCTGCTGCAATACTGGAGACACAATGCCTGATGCCAACAATCATACTATAGACAGAATCGCACAGATCATGTCACCTCCTTTCTAATGTTTGGGGAAATGAAAATTAAACATTTCTACCAAGTCACATGGTACACGGCTTTTTGCTTTAACGGGTAAAAGGTGTGCTAAAAAGTATCTGTACACAACAGAACAGGGATGGCTAATGTTAGCATTGCAAAGGTTTCCAGACCAGGATGGCTGCACATCATGGTAAATGTACAGCACATGAGGTCTGGCTTGATCAACACTGGAAATGTAGTATTTCAATGGGCAGCCATTTCTACTTAGTACAAGTATCTGTCATTTCCGACTTTTGCATGAAACACTACTGAATCTTAACTTTCAGTTAAATGTTGCTTTCAGAATTGTTGGGAATTCAAAGTGAATTTTAAATTTAAAGCCAAAAGAGGAATTGGAAAAATGTAAGTCTGTTCTCTGGGGGCGTGTCTGACTGCTGAGCCAGACGGACGCACAGCACTTTTGCTCCTCTGATGTATCACTCAAGTGTCTATCTTTCAGTAATCAGGGGCTTCCTTTTTGTGTCAGAATGATGGTCTGTGCCCTAATAAAGACACTGGTGACATTTGTGCGCTGTCATGGTCCAGGTTTGGCACACATGCACGGATACTGCAACTCTGGGGTCTGAGGCCTATTCAGGGAGCAGCCGTTTCTCTTGCTCACCCTCCAAACATCTGGAATATGACTTTCTTCGCCTCTTGTTTCAATAAGTGCAGTCTCCACCGTGATGGGTAAAGGCCAACACAGAAGATAAAAGATACATTGAAACAGTAGAGTGAAGGTGCATGTTGCAAGATGGCCACGAGGCCGTGTGATCAACGACCTTGCCCTGAGTCAGGAGATGTCATCTGGAGAGGAGTAAAAGATGTCATCTGGAGAGGAGTAAAAGTCAGTACTGAGAGAGGCCTCAGACGCCGATACTGGGCAAATCTGCTAATCTAAGTGGTGTTTTTTTATATATAACTTTACAGTAAGTGGTGTCTTTTTAATGGAGCCCAGCTGGGGTGAGAGCTACTCGAGGGTTAACCCTATTACACTACCTACACCTGGCCATTTAGAGGAGACGCTAGAGATATTCTCGGTTCCTGCACAGACTCACTAAGGGGAAGGGCTTGAGCACTTTGTGCAGCTAGGTTAGTGAAGACAAGGTGTCAGCTCCTATATTGGCAGGAGCTGGTATTGGGTCCTTTATTTGTACCACCTGCAGTGCAACCTTTGGTGATTTTTGGGAGGCAGTTGTACCGCTACCTAGTTTGAGCATTGGATAATTGTACTCAATAGCGACACTCCTATTTCAGGACCCAACACAGTGCCTAACATATAGCACCCTGTCTTTTTTGTGTTGTCATTTTTGAAGTAATTTTTTTGTTTCCATTATTTTTTAGTTTCTGGACTACATTTCCCATGATGCTCAGCTAGCTTTTAGACTCTAAAAGCTAGCTGAGCTTCATGGGAAATGTAGTCCAGAAACAATTTATGGTGTCAGGGTTAGCCATCACTGTCCTAAACCCTGTCAGTGTGTGTGGGGGAGGTGACAAAACAAAACACAAAACTGTCTTAACCAAACATAAAAAGAATGACCAAAAGGACACTGACTGCTTTGTACAATCTGAAATCTATAGCCACACACTTAAATTAACTTTTTTTTTCCCCAGTACTTTATAACAAAATTTAAAAGGCATTCAATGTACATGGGTAGGTGTGACTAGGACTGCAGTAATATAACTCTTTGTTGGCAGAGAGTTGAGCAGTTAAACCAGAGGCAAATTATCTATACACCAAAATTGCTTCATTAAGTTGTTTTAATACTTAGAATATCACTTTAAATGAGTCCACGTCTTTATGTCATTCATTTGATTCAACAGGGTTGACATTAATCATTTCCAGTTTTAGAAACCATGGCTGAAATTAGAGGTTTCCATATTGAAGAAAGATTGCACCCACAGCTACGTAGGAGGGAATTACTTCTATTTACCTTATCAAACCCTTTGAGTCCGCCATGAATGCTGTTTGGCCCATTATTGATGGCTAGCTGATAATCTTTTCCATCCACTGAAAACTTGCCATTGGCAATACGGTTTGCCACACGTCCAACCACTGCTCCAAAATAGGGGTGTTTGTTCAAATAACCTGGTAACAAAGTTATTAGAATAACTTAATAAACTTAAAGTGGACACGATCATACTATGGTAGAAATGTGCTAAGTACTCATTACTTGTGTTTAAAATTGGAAAGTTATTTCCTACAGAGAATTGGCAGATGTGAATTTTGTAAGTTTGTCTGCTGCTTTCTAGGTATTGACTTTATTGGTTTCCTTCGTGTGTAGTGCCTCCATACTCCTTTGTATTATTATTTTTTAATGTATACAGCGCCAGCAAATTCCATGGCGCTGTACAATGGGATTCTTTCAAAGTACATACCCTACTGGCATGCACTGGTATTTATTGCCTCTGTGTGCTGTAATGGGCGAGTATGGGGTCACTGCACTCAAGAAGAGTCGGTGCCAACCTACCCATTCTCAGATAGCAACCAAACATGGATATCTAACAAATTTGGACTATTACATGACCAATACAGACCATATAAAAACCTATACTGAAATTCTGCTAGTCAGAAACTCATTAAAAAAAAACTCAGGTCAGCCTAATTTACCTAAAGCTAAGCTTGTATACACAACATGACCTTAGTGAGCAGAGAAGTTTTCGGCACTTTGCCTGATGGTGGAGGCAACGGCCCATGATGTGGAGGCTTAGAAGATGTGTAATCCTCAATACTACTCCTGGGGACCACACATTTTCTCAAACTACATAAACTCAGGTACTGGTGAATATTCCACCAAATCTCACTCATACAGGGTTATTCAAGGTTAAAAGTGAATTTCAAATGTAAGGTCAAAATAGCCGAACTGTGAAAAATCTCAAAGTCAGCAACTCTGGCATTAAAATTTAAATTCTTTTGGAATTCAGTTTGAATTCTTACTTTAATGAAAAAGTCATATTCAGACAGAATCTCTGTCCTGGTTGTCTTACATATCACAGTGTATATTTTGGATTTAGATAAAACATGTCTATCAGTGTCCATGCCATTCTTTTCTGTCTATGCACTGTCTTATTCACCTTTATCAAAGGGACACTTCAAGTACCATAACCACTATAGTAACAATGCCGAGTTTGTGTTCTGAACAGCACAACTCATGCAATCAAATGAAGCCGATTTCTATAGTATGAGATTCTTATAAAAGAAATGGACAGGAATAAGAATTTTATTTTGATGTTGAATTCCTATCATAATCACTACAACAAGCTGCAGTGATAATTAGTGCTTGCATTATCATTTTAACTCTGTATCCTCTAAGCCTACACATTCAGCCCTGTGTATATTCTTTACTTGGTTTCCAAAATCTCTCTCTGCCATGTCTAATTTATTCTCATAAATTGTGATTTTTCTTTCTCCCTCCGTCTCTTTCTTACACTAGCATTCATTTTCACAGTTTTGCCTCTCTCTCATGGTCACTTAGTATTTCCTGCCACAGTCTGATGTTTTTTTTTTTTTTTAATAAAAATAGAATGTCATGACCAATACTACGTCACAAGCTAGCCAACCACTATGGCTCAACATTCATATATAAATATGTACACACACGCATTAGCGAATTGTGGATATGTAGTGTATTATTTTTGAACACGTTTAGAAGATATATTTAAAGTAACGGTCTGTAGGATTTATATATTGTAAAACAAAGCAGCGTATCTGTTATGTACACTTTAGTGAAAGACGGACTGCTTTGGCTTATATTTTACACTCTGAACAACATATTATGGCGATTATTCTATATCCGAACAGACTACCCAACCATTATTAAAGGGACACTATAGTCACCAGAACAACTACAGCTTATTGAATTTGTTCTGGTGAGTAGAATCATTACCTTCAGGCTTTTTGCTGTAAACACTGTCTTTTCAGAGAAAATGCAGTGTTTACATTACAGCCTAGTGATAACTTCACTGGCCACTCCTTAGGTGGCTGTTAGAGATCCTTCCTGGGTCATGGCTGCCTAAAATGCATCCAAACATTCAGTATCTCCTCCCTCTGCATGCAGACACTGAACTTTCCTCATAGAGATTCATTGATTCAATTCATCTCTACGAGGAGATGCTGATTGGCCAGAGCTGTGTTTGAATCATGCTGGCTCTGCCCCTGATCAGCCTCTTTGTCAGTCTCAGCCAATCCTATGAAGAAGCACTGTGATTGGATCAGGCTACAACTTCTGATCATGTCAGCAGACTGCTTGTTTTTCTGAGTCTAACAGCATGCAGAGTTACAGCTTCAGGCTTGAATACAGTAAGATTTTGCTATATTTATGGAGGCATGAGGGACCCAGGGGGCTAGATGATGGTGTTAACACTATAGGGTCAGGAATACATGTTTGTGTTCCTGACCCTATAGTGATCCTTTAAATAAATAATTAAACAAAGCTAAATTGTAGCAGCTTATTTTTGTTAATTTGGACAAGGGGCATGTGGACTAGTTTTGTTTTGTTTGATTTTACTGCTCGGAGTGTTGGGTTTGTTCTTTATAAATAATACAAATGTTATGTATTTCTGAATATACTGAGATATCCCTTTGTAGTATTCCACATTAGCATTGTTTTTTCTGTCAAATGATCACTTCAAACACCATAAACACTACAGTTACAGGACAGCCAGAAGCTTTTGCTTAGGAGATGCCATTTGCTCTCCCGAGGCAGGCTTAGTTCAGACAGAGAGCAATTATCTATCCTGTTGCTGTAGTGGAGGTGGGAAGAAGCACCTGGTGGATACAAGAAGTCAAAATATTCTAAACAACGTTTTGACTATTTAAAATGGATGACACTAGGGCACTGTTGGAACCATAATCATTACAGCACACCGTAATCATTATTATGATTGGAGTGTGTCTTTAAATATAAAGCAAATTATTATAAATA
The DNA here is from genome assembly GCA_933207985.1 of Pelobates cultripes. NCBI lineage: Eukaryota > Metazoa > Chordata > Amphibia > Anura > Pelobatidae > Pelobates > Pelobates cultripes. The sequence continues at coordinate 299,694,128 of OW240913.1, read as the reverse complement.
ATGACAGGAGTCATTGTTAAAAAATATCAATAGGTACTGTGCGTGTAATAAGGTTCTCAGTGAATGTGTCTATACCCAGTCCATAGGCCATCCATTACAATTGTTTTGGAAACAGAGGTAAATTTAATGATCTTCTAATCCAAGAGAAGCGGACCCTTACACTAACACTCTGTGATTGGGATAGGGCTCATCAACTTGAGCAGTGTTATTGTTAATTTATGGGAAGCTGATAGTTAATGGTGTGTAAGAAAACATCAGAACTATGCACAACATGCACTTCCTCCCAGATTTCATTCTAGAGGCTGGGTCAATCTTCACTCATACCTTCCAAGTGTTCCTATCTAGGAGGGACAGTCCCTATTTGGGTCCTAATCCCTCTGTCCATCTTTTCTCTCCTATGGTCCCACTTTTCTAGGAGCTCAATATTGTTGGTGTGTCTGAGTGTATAATAGAGCTCCACAGCAATAATACTCCCAGTAGTGTGTCTTTAGACTACTATAAATGTGTTTTAGAAATGTGTAAATAAGAGACATTGGTCTAGTTCTAAATTATATTTTAGCTGCCAAAATAGCTATTAGTTAGTCAACTAAAATTTCCCAAAACAGAGTTGCCTCTAGCTACACCCCCCAGTCACACCCCTAAAATTAAAGTGTTCCTGTTTGTCCATTTGACATTAAACAAAGAACATTGCAGAACATTAAATAAAGTACAGTAACCCACCTTCTAAATCATCAAATCCAAGAACGATATCAGAGAAATTTCCATGACTGTCTTTAGTTTCTAAGCGAGTTAGTATGCATCCATATGATATGACATCTGCTCTTAAGAGGTCTGATTCAAGATGGAACTTTTCCACTGTGCCTCCACCATCAGGCAAAGTGCCGAAAACCTCTCTGCTCACTAAGGTCATTGTAGAGTCACTGCATGAGTAAGAACAGGTTAAAGAAATGAACACTAGCATAATAAATCTTCCTAATGTCTACTAGTCAATGTTTAGCAAGTAGCTTATCAGCAGAAGGAATATCTTTAACCACATTGCAGTTATTCCCAAACCAAAAATATGGAAACAACAAAAGTCTATTGCAAGCCACTCAACTACTTTTTCGCCCCCACTAATGTGTATCTTGTATACTCCAATTCATTACAGTAAAACTCCTGCTGCTAGTGAAAAGTAGTCATTACAATTATTACTAGCACAACAGATTTCTGATATTCCTTTACCCAACTGGAGATGTAGAAACCCTCTCAGAAACCTTGAGATACCTCGTTCTTCCTGCTCCACAGGAAATCCTCCTTAACCAACCTACTGGGTTAAATAGACGATAGACAGAGGATGGACAGATGGATGGATGAACCGACAGACAGATTCTTTTTATTTACATTCTGCACTTCCATGGAAAAATTGATAGTATAAATTTAAAGGGGGACTCTAGCACCTAAACTGTTACAGTAGGATGTAGTGGTTATGGTGCCAGGAGTCCCGTGGTTTAAACCCATGGTAAGTAGCAAAACAATTTTCAAATGATTTGACACTTACCTGGGTCTTTAAGGCTGCCAAATGGTATGGCCTGATATTCTGAGATCGCTAGTGTGGAGGGGGTTCCTAAGTTTTACTGCCTTACATATAACATGTGCTCTTTAAATAGTAATTTATTAATGGTTTCAATGCTTGACTGCTCTAAAGAGAATTTTATATGTATAGACCACTATACATGAAAATATATATATATATATATATATATATATATATATACACATACATATATAAACACACACATATATATATATCGACATATTAGCTTTAGTTAATAGCTCTTATGGATTCAGCCGTAAGGGTCTAATAGCATGAGTATTGTAGCATAGCCAGTCTACTATCACTTCTTTCATTAGCTCATCCTTTGTAAATAACATGTAGATTTACAGTTCCCCAGAGTAGCCAGCAATTATCTGTACTGTGAGCAATGTCTAACGTTATGGCAGTGATTGTACAAACCGTTCTCCTTTTTTGGTTAGTCACTGTATTTCTTGACTTAAAAGGACACTATAGGCACAATAACAATTTAATTGAAGTGGTTATAATGCCTGGAGTCCCCTGATGCTCTGCATCCATTCAATGTTAAATCATTTTTGAGAAGTTTAACATTAACAGAGTCTTTAACTTAAAGGGACACTATAGCTCATTGAAGTGGTCTGGGTGCAATGTCCCTTTTGCACTTGGTGCTGCAAAGTTAAACATTGCAGTTCCAGAGAAACTGCAATGTTTATGTTGCAGCACTAAGTCTTCCTCCAGTGGCTGTCTCCCCGACAGCCACAGGAGGCGCTTCCTACATTGTAACGGACCTTTGGTCCAGTATCTGACGCTGGACGTCCTCACGCTCTGCATGAGGACCTCTAGCATCAGATTGTTCCCCATAGGAAAGCATTAATTCATTGCTTTACTATGGGGAGGTCTAATGCACGCGCGGCACTTGTCTCACATGCGCATTAGTGCCCGCTCATTCCAGGACGTCGGAGGGGGCAGAGCGTTGTTCTTCAGCGCTGGGATCAAGTTTTTGACCCTTTATTTACCGGTTGGGGGGGAGCAAGGGAGGGTATTCCTTTATGTCTAAATAGACTGCAAGATCCGGGCATTGTTCACACTATTCAACATTTCCATATGTTGCACACAAGGACCGTGAATTTGGTCCAAATCCCTCCAGATTGCTGAAATCCAGACAGAATTATTTAAATCCGGACTCACCCACCCGATTTAAAAAAAAATCCAAACTATTTGTCATTTAGCATACTTTACTGAAAAGCAGGTCGGTCATGACGCAGAAGCCCCACAGGAAAGCATTGGGAAAGTTTGAATGTGTGGATGGCGAAGGCCACGCATGCACATAAAGACCCCAAGCACTGGATTACACCCTCACAGAGGAGGCAGGGGGCCAAGGAACAAGGTAAGTAAAAGGTTTTTTCTTTTTCTTTTAAGCAGCAACTCAACATTCTGCAGGGCAACATGACATTGTTGGAAACCTTACGATGAGTATTACAGGACAATGTGAGTTTCCATGGTGATTACTCTTTATTTAGGACTTGTTCCCAGAATGCCACATGTTTGCCTTGATGGGACTGTGCATTTGAGCCAATGATGGCCATACTGCTATGCACCAGTTTGATATGCACTTTGCTGATCTTTCTACTAGTATATACGTTTATATAGGTTTGTTAAATTACACCAATATTGCATATAGATATAGACCCATGACAAGAGCATTAATACGTTTGCCAGATCCAATAAGAATGTCCTGGATGTACATTACATTTACATGGTGATAGGCAGCACACAGAACGTTCTGCCCTAAAGTATGTAGAACCCATATACTGCAGAATTCCTTAGTGATTACTTAATTTTCCACCTGCAGCATTTGAGTTCTACATACTGGAGGGTGGCAATAAGCATGTTCTGCCCTTCAAAGAATATCAGTAAACATATGTGTCCAATAACACATGCAGAATCTGGCAAAATTAAGCATAGCATATCAGATTTAGTAACCATGACTACAAGCAGCTGACTGCTGTAAAGGGGAGGGGGGCACAAGTCAAATTATTAGCTGAATCAACTGGTAATCTAATGCAAAAACATTGTACTAAACTCTCAGTGAGGTTGCTGATTTTTTTTTGATTTTTTTTTTAGTAATGCAATACCTCCTCTGTTATCAGCAACAAGAGAACGCTTACCTTCTAATCCAGTGGACACTAAAAGCAGGAACTAAGAAGGCTATTGTAACACTGTATCAGCTCTTCCTCAATGAGCTGCCAAGATCCAGGACACACCTCCTTGAAAGAGAAAACTTTATTGAGTTTTCATACAAATAGTGCAAACTGTTTTCCATACTCCCTTTAATAGTAACCATATACTTTTTTTTTTTTTTTTACAGTAAAGATTATTTATTTACAGAGAGGTACATATATAAATAGACGAGATCAAATATTACTGCTTAAAAAAGTATGACAGAGGTTCATGTTCGTATATCAGTAATAAGCGTGTCAAAACAAATTACGACCATGGCATAACATGAAACATCAATCCCTTCATGAATAAGGCAATTTTTACCATAGGACCAGGGCAATTCGGACATTTTTGTTTGTATTTGTGCAACCATAATCTTCCAGATTCATATTTATTCATACACATTGTTATTGTTTTAAAAGGAGATGGACACTATTTTAAAACCCCTCTGTGTGTATTAATATTAAACCCATGGCCTCTAAAGTACTTTGGCTTGCTGAAGTGCTTTATGTGTGAATAGTGTGTCTTCTTTTTTTTTATTTCACAAAAAGTGTATATTTCAATAGTTATTGGTACTTTTATAAATTAACCTGATCAGACAACTAGTCCTGTTAGTTCCTCATAGTTTATCTTAGTAGATCAGTAGAACTAAACTCAAGAAGCAATTGGCCAGAGCCTTGCAAATACTTTTTATTGAGCTGCTTTGGGAAGTCTGTGATTGGACAGACACAGAAGGTCTGGGTGGGGTTAGAAAGGGAGGGCTTGCAAAGGCTTCAGACAAGAGATCTGCAACTTATGCAGGTTGGTTTTAGATATACCCTTAATAATAAAAATGCATACTTAAACGCATGCATGTTTTCATTAGGGGACATGTCTACTAAACAGTAGTTGTATGAATCCCTTTATATTTGTATTTGAACAGCGGAGCGCCCCTTTAACCCCTTAAGGCCACATGACATGTGTGACATGTCATGATTACCTTTTATTCCAGAAGTTTGGGGTTAAACATTTATTATGTAGCATTGTTATCTAATGTGTTTCATAAACTTAAAGGGTTACTCAAAGCACCATCACAAGTAACTTTGTATGCAGCCACTCTCAATGCTGAAATTAGTATTGAATTTAGAATCCTCAGAGCTATCAATCCAACAGCTGAAATCCTCAGTCCTGGCTGTCAGATTTTATTTATTACTTACTTTTTTATGGCTATTTTCAGTGGCAGCATCACCCTTTGTTAGCCCTCAACTTTCCAACAGTACAGGAAATCAATCAATAGAATATTAAAAATAATGATAAAAGCAGGTATACATGTCAGCCTCTCCCTCCTCCTGTTTCATAATAAGGTGTCCATAAGACCTTCAGTAAAGGAGGTCATTGGTGATGTTTCTGTGAAAAATGGTCAGGAAAAGAAAATTATAGTAAGTAATGAGTACGTTAGAAGAAATTGTTTAATAAAAGTTTATGCAGTAAACCAAACATATTTATTTGGAATTAACCGAAATTATAAAATCTTGAGGCTTTCCTATATCGAAACTGAGGTATTATTAGCATGTAAAAGCTTTACATGCAACCCTTGAAGCTGAGATTGCTCTTGTGATGTGAGCTTTTCTCCTGAAGATATAAGGAGGCCTGCTATCTTGTATGGAATTCTAATTAAAAACATAATAGTAGACATGGATGCTGCCTCTCCTCTCTTTTTCACTGCAGGGAGCACAAGCTCTCCAATTTATGAATATATTTGATCTTTTTAGACATATTCTGCGAACCAAATTCAAAACAAGCAGCTTATGAACTTGGATTTGGGAAAAAAGGAATGGAGGATAATATATTGACAGCTATGAAATGGTGTCTTCACCTGCAGACAAATTTACCTGACTCTTCTCAGGATAAAATTTATGTGATATCCTTTTTGTATGATTGATTACACCCTTAAATGGCTGCGGAGCCTAGCTTTAGAACAGTGGTGACATGTTGAGCTTGAGTTCCTGTGAATCAGATCAATTTTGGGGTAATAACCCTGGTTAAGCAACCCCTACACTCCGTCAAGGGCTCTATCTAATTCAGAGGCTCTTGAAGGATCACACTGATACCCTGCCGGAGAAGTTGTGGCCTGATGGGGACAGAGCTAGGGAGAGGCAATCTATCTCCTCACGGACTCTCTATCTGTTCTTACTGTGCTCCTACTGCCCCCCAGAACAGCAGAGGATATCCCTGTCCTCACTGGATGCCTGGGGCTGTCTACACTGTCCATACATTGAGCTCTAGGCTGCAAGCCGGTGGTGCATCTTCTGCATGGAGTAATCAAAATGGCGCCTGCTCCTTCATCAAACATGCAAGACCTGAGTCTATCCCAAAGGCCACAATCTGACTCCATCGAGTCAAACTTGCGGTGCCTGGGCAAAGTCTTTTAATACTTCTGGCAAAGAATACAGGAGCACATAGGCAACCCTGATTAAGTGGCTGGTAGATTTTAAGAGCAGCATCCACATGGAGCGGAGCGGACCTCCTCTGGGCGATATTCCCATTCAAGCACCTGCCAATCATGATATTTGCTTGCCTGAGCTGAGAGCCCCTTGAAGAATTGCCCCCAAGCATCATCCACAGAAGCGGAGGATCAGCCGCCGGAAACAGCTACCACAATCCATAACCTCTGTTTTCCCTGGATGGGGAAAGGACTTGATCCTTAAGGATACCGAGTCCATGGACTAGGGAAGCTGGATCTCATACAGGTCTGGGATTGGCGGAGAACCCTACTTTGCTGCACTTCCGCTATTCATTTCCTGAACTTTCTCACACAATCTCCACTCCTGCTGCTGGCAGGGATCAGTTGGTCCTTCTACTGGTCTGAGCCCACACCCTGTGGTCCACTATGTTACTGGTGGAAGTTGCACCATGGGCCATCTTAGATATGCAAATGTATCTTCTCTGTTTAAAAACGTATTATTACATTTTCTCTTATATCTGTGAATTAATTATACACTTTGTACAGTACATTAATGAAGGAGTGATTCTATGTCCAGTGGTCTTATACGTTACCTAATGCCTATATATATTTTGAGGGATATGTCTTCTTAATTCATGTTGTCTAGCATAGGCAGTCAGCCTTTTCTTATACTTATCTACTGGGTATTGGATATCTAATTCAGTTATTAACCCCTTAAGGACTGGACTGTTTTTGCGATGTTGTACATTTGCGACCAGGCATATTTTTACACTTTTGTGGTGTTTGTGTTTGGCTGTAATTTTCCGCTCTCTCATCTACTGTTCCCATACAAATTATATATTGTTTTTTTCAGGACAAAATGGGCTTTCTTTACATACCATTATTTATATAATCTCATGTATTTTAATTTAAAAAAAATAAAAAAATATGATGAAAAATTGAAAAAAATACATGTTTTTGACTTTTACTTGAAAAATCTTTTACTCATCTACAAAAGCGAATGAAAAAAACTGCTAAATAGATAAAAAAAATTGTCCTGAGTTTAAAAATACCCAGTGTTTACATGCTTTTTTGCTTTTTTTTGCATGTTATAGGGCTATAGGTACAAGTAGGATATTGCGGTTTCAAAACATACATTTTTAAAATTTATCAATAGTGACATTGTAACACTATTATCTGTCATAAATCTCTGAATAACACCCAACATGTACATATTTTTTTTAAAGTAGACAACCCAGGGTATTCAATATGGGGTATGTCCAGTCTTTTTTAGTAGCCACTTAGTCGAAAACACTGGCCAAAGTAAGCATTCATATTTGTTTGTGTGTGAAAAAAGTAAAAAAACTAAATTGAACACTAATTTTGGCCAGTGTTTGTGACCAAGTGGTTACTAAAAAAGACTGGACATACCCCATTTGCAATACCTTGGGTTGTCTTCTTTTGCAAATGGTATGCCATCATGGGGGTAATTCTCATTCCTGGGCTACCATACGCTCTCAAAGGCAACATAACCAACCTGGCCATTTTCAATGTAAAAATATTTGACCCATATGTTTGACCTTGTAACTTTCAAAAATGCTATAAAACTTGTACATGGGGGGTACTGTTTTACTCGGGAGACATCGCTGAACACAAATATTAGTGTTTAAAAACTGGAAAACGTATCACAACAATTATATCATCAGTAAAAGTGCTGTTTGTGTGTGAAAAATGCAAAAAAAGTAACTTTCACTGACAATATCATCGCTGTGATATGTTTTACTGTTTTGAATCACTAATATTTGTGTTCAGCGAAGTCTCCCGAGTAAAACAGTACCCCCCATGTACAGGTTTTAGGGTGTCGTAGAACGTTACAGGGTAAAATACAGTGCTAGCAAATTAAATTCTCTGGAATTTCGGCCTGGGTTGGCAGGCAGGTCCCTCAAATTGCAATCAATAAAATTACTGAATTATGTAAAAATATGACATAAATACGCACATAGAATTTAAATATATATGCATATTTATATATTTGAAGTCTACGTGTATATTTATATAATTATTTATGTAATTTTGTATATGGACATATGTATATTTTGTATTATTTTTATTTATATATACATAGATATATATACAAATTCATTCTAAGTGTATTTTGATATAAATATATATATATATAAATTTTAAAATACAGTTAGAATAAAATTTCATATAGATATATAATTTTTTTTAAATTTTTATTATTATTTAAAAACATTTTTATTTAATTTAAATTACTTATTATTTATATGTTATAATAATATATATATACAATATATATAGTTATTATATATATTATATATATACGTGTGTAATTTAATTATAAGTGTATTTTTATATTAATATAAGTACATATTAATATAAAAATACACTTAGTATGGCATTATATATATAATGCCATACTAAGTGTATATATATGATATATAGACATATATTATATAGATATAATATATGTCTATATATCATATATACACATATATAATTTTTTTATTTTTAATTAACATTAACTTACATTTTTTTAAATTGATTTTACACTAGCAGGGAGACTGCCTGTCAGCACAGGCAGTCCCCCTGCAGGCAGACACATGGACCCCTATTGTGACCATGTGATCGCTGTGTTAAGCGATCACATGGCCACAGGGGTCCTAATCCAGTGTGGGGAGACTGTCTGGGCTGCAGGCAGTCTCCCCACGACCGGAGCAACACTGATCGCCGCCGGGGGAACGACGGCGATCAGGTAAGTAACTCAGACCGTTAGGACGGTTCAGGACCGTCTTCGGTCGGCAATGCAAAAATGCCGATGACGGTCCTGAACCGTCCTCGGTCGTTAAGGGGTTAAAGGGACACTAAAGTCACCAGAACAACTACAGTTTATTGTATTTTTTTCTGGTGAGTAGAATTATTCCCTTCAGGCTTTTTGCAGTAAACACTGTTTACATTACAACGTAGGAATAACTCCACTGACCACTCATCAGATAACTACTAGAGGTGCATGGAGACACTGAACTTTCCTCATAGAGATGCATTGATTCAATTAATCTCCATGAGGCGATGCTGATTGGCCAGGGCTGTGTTTGACTTGTGCTGGCTCTGTCCCTGATCTGCCTCCTTGTCAGTCTCAGCCGATCCTATAGGAAAGCATTGTAATTGGTTCAAAGAATCACTTCTGATGATGTCAGCAGACAGCAGGCAGTTGAGGGGCAGAGGCTGCAGCTTGAATACAAGTAAGGATTTACAATATTTAGGGAGGCAAGGGGGGGCATAGATCCGGGGGCTAGATGGTGGTTTTAACACTACAGGGTCAGGATTACATGCTTGTGCTCCTGACCATTTAGGGTTCCTTTAAGCTTGTTCTAATTTCCCCTTATTTTATCATAAAACAGGCTAGTTTAACAACACCATGATCTAGTATCAACGTTACCTTAAAGGACCACTCTAGGCACCCAGACCACTTCAGATGAATGAAGTGGTCTGGGTGCCTGGTCCAGCTAGGCTTAACCCATTTTTTTTATAAACATAGCAGTTTCAGAGAAACTGCTATGTTTATGAATGGGTTAAGCCTTCCCCTATTTCCTCTAGCGGCTGTCTCATTGACAGCCGCTAGAGGCGCTTGCGTGCTTCTCACTGTGATTTTCACAGTGAGAGCACGCCAGCGTCCATAGGAAAGCATTATGAATGCTTTCCTATGTGACCGGCTGAATGTGCGTGCAGCTCTTGCCGCGCGTGCGCATTCAGCCAACGGGGAGGAGAAGAGGAGGATCGGAGGAGGAGAGCTCTCCGCCCAGCGCTGGAAAAAGGTAAGTTTTAACCCCTTTCCCCCTTCCAGAGCCGGGCGGGAGGGGGACCCTGAGGGTGGGGGCACCCTCAGGGCACTATAGTGCCAGGAAAACGAGTATGTTTTCCTGGCACTATAGTGGTCCTTTAATGTAATATTGTGCAAGCTCTGCATTGCTGTGGACACCTGTCCTTACCTATGTGACATCATATTTTTGACATTCTCGGAATTTCACAACTGTGTTATTGTAATTCATGTTACTTCTATGGCTCAGTAAAACATTGATTGACATAAACCCATAAATGCTTTACAGATGCACTTCAGACATTTGCAAATGCTGGTTGAATAGTTGCTCCTAAAGTCAAGTTAATTTTAACTTGCATTCACTTTTTTATCCATGGAATCTCTTGATTCAGCACTGCCGGACAGGAGAACCACTTTCTCCGTAAAATTGGGAGCATCCACATTTGAGGCTGCAGATCAAAATTTTGTACATGCCAATAAAAAGTACATGCCAAAAAAACTTCCCCTGAGTATAGTATAGTAATTTTTTCCATTGTAGACTATTCGGTTTCATCAACCTTTTTTATAGTAAGATGAATAGGAAACATAGGTCTTGAGTTTAAGATTTTAAAAGCAGATATCTGTTTCCACATTGTGCTACATATCTCCTGGAATCCACAGGGTGAATTAGTGATTCTATCACTTTACCATCAAGTGCGTAGAGAAAATGAAGAGTCTGAAAGTTTTTGCTGTGGGTTTGTGAATCAAGTCCTAAGAAGCAGGGATGGAGATATGATACATTTATATGAAGTTATTTACAGCTCAGAGGAGAATAGGATGGAGAGAGAGGGGATGGGGAGAGATAACTTTGTTGTATGGAATTGAAAAGTTTACCAACCAATTTCTATCACTCCAAATATTATTAACTATATGTACATGAAATTGTGGTGGAATACATTCCCTGAAAATAGCAGTAAAAAACTGCATGCACAGAAAATTACAGGTTTAAATAGTTACATTGTTATAGTAAAAATAGTAATATAGTGACAGACATAGAATAAATAAGATGGACAATCTTCCAAGGTTCAGTCAGTAGATGATAGTTGCAGTGAGAGGGGAAATTAGGAATCTAAAGGTTTTGCTGGGTTTTTGAAAGTGGCACAGGACTTTCCCAAGCTGGAATAAGATGCTGATTAGTGAATAGCTTTTCCCCTCCCAGTAACTATATGACACATAGTTCTGGGAGTACAACTGCCTTTAATGAGCCAAACTCTTAACTTAACATGCCTTTTATGCACATACCCCAGCAGGGGTCTCCAAACAATATGATACAAGCCCCTCCCAGAGATCTCTGTGCCTGGGAGATAATCGAGTTAAAGACCGGTAAGCAAATTATCTCCCAGGAACAGGGACCCAAATACAAAAACATAAAAGTACCCGAAAACATCATAAAAACATACAATAACCCCCCACATGTCCTACATCCCCAAATAGTTCTGATCCGAGCGCCCAAGTTGTCCAAATAGCGCTCAGATCCATGCAGTATAGGGTTTCCCACCAGGGGGAAAGTTCTGAATGGCCGCACACTTGATCCTATGCCCAAAGTAGTTCCAGAGCAATGTGTGCTTTAGCCGGTCAACTTTCGGGAGCTTCTGCAGCCAAAATATGATGTGCTCCACCTGGCTCTCAGGGAGCATTTGTTCTTCTTAGTCTCAGGCACCTGCCCTCCAAAAAGCGCTCTCCTGGTGGGTCGCAAAGTGGTTCAAAACACTGGGTCAAGTTTCCCGGGAACTGCAAAGTCATCTAGCTGAAAACAGTTCCATAACTTTCGGTGACCAGGAACCACAAAGTCCTCATGCCGGAATTAATTCCATAGTGGTCACGGATAAGTACTGCTGAGGACCGGTCGTGGGTTTGTCTATGCAAACGGCTACCAGGGAGCTAGCGTTTGGTTCCATTCGTGAAAAGAGAAAATGCGGAACCAGGGGCACCGAGGGAAAGCTGCTAATGGCGGCTGTGCAGGTTAACTCCTGAATGCGGTCTCAGACCTGGACATAGTCGGTGGGTAGGATGCCAGCTTCCCACTCCTCCAGGAGTTTGTGGCAAACGTCCTCGAAAAGAGCGTTTGTCACAGTCACTACCTGCAATTTTTTTTTTTCTCCTGTATTGCTTTATTTCTACAGCTCAAACACATTCTGGACTTGTCCTTTTTCTTAGCGTCTGTATCCATCTGTTTTCTCTGGTTGTAATAAGATATAGCACCATTAGCAACATATAGCCATGGTCACAATTTAAGGGAGCCACTATCAAAATAGACTTGAACCAATGATTGGCAAAATGTTGGATGCATTTGCAGAGGCAACGGAAAGATACCAAGCTGCCATCATGTTGGATCTTGGTTCTAAATATAACGAGAACTTCAGAGGGCATACAATCGGCACTATTCTTGTGCTGCAGGCACTAGAATTAAAAACAAAACTACTTTATCTGTGATATCTTGATTTGGATTTATCATTATGCAATACTCAGAAGTGAAAGAGGCCACTTTATTCAGAGAAACTGATATAAATCACACTATTTTTTTAAATTCAATTAACTTTTCAAGAGAATTACTTGACATGAGAGGTCCTGTTTGTTTCGGGACTAGTTTGTGCTGGGAGATATATGTTGCAAACATAGGAAGAATATATAAAAATGGCGTAGGGGTTAATTCACTGAATACCAAACTGCAGTGACATGAAATTGAATTGCAAAATTTCTATTTCAATTCTCCAACTGAGCGATATTTACAACTTGGCTAGTTTAGCTTGATTTTTGCAACCTGATTTTCAGTTTGCTGCAATTTAGTGTTTAATGAATAAATCCACAAGTCTTTTTGTGAGATCACCAGAAACTATGAGCAGTTTAACAAAGAAAACTGAGCTTTCCCTGCGCTCACTCCAACTTCAGCCACATTGGTTTCTAATTCTTATTTCTAATTCTTTGATTTCAAAACTTAAATAAGACATGTCCCTTATCTATTTGCTGCATTACAGCACCACTATGATCACCCAGACCACTTCATCTCAATAAAGTAGTTTGGGGGCAGTGTCCATGTTATTTAACCCTTTCCTACAAGCTTTAATATTTACTATTCAAGGTTATATCCATATCTAATAGCAGGCTTCCTGACAGCCACTAGGGGCGCTTCCACTGCACTGGCAGGGTAAAACACGGTCATGTGACACATAAGCTTATATGAAAGCACTGGGCATACGGTCTATGATGAGCATTGTATGGGACCACGCTGGAGGAGACCACGCCTCCTTGTTGATGTCATGGGAGGCGGAGAAGTGAGCAGTGCAGGGAGTCTCCGCTACGGAAAAAGGTGAGTAAAAAGCTTTATTTTATTAAGTTTATTGGAAAAGGGATGCTGTATATAACCTGGAACAGGGGAACTATAGCAATAGGAATTCATGTTTGTAAATCTAAGGCTATACACGGTTAATCACTAATGTGTTTATGCCAGGTGAATTCCAAGTGAATGTAAAATGTAAGATCAAAAATAGCCAAAGTGGAAAAGTCCTCCAGCTTAACCCTGCTTCCAATTTGGCTACTTTGGCCTTAAATTTGAAATTCACTTTGAATTCTCACTTTAGTTAAGTATCCTGCATAGTGTTCTTATTCATACACCACATCTAGATTTAGTCATGAGGCAACATATCTGGAAAAATTTTCTAGAAAATATGAACTTTGCACTGCTGTATCATAATATGGTTACATTTTATGGGGAAAAACCCCACCAAAATCATGGTTTTAGTTATAAAACCATTTTAGATGCTTACTGTGAGAGTAGTCTTTTAAAAATCTTTGTTTACGATCAGACAATGTTAATATCAGAGGAAACATTCAAGATAAACCCCAATGTAACATTCGAACAAGGTAGAAAAGGAGAGGGGAAAGTGCGTGACTGTATCCTCTTGTAGTTTTTTCTCATTTTATGTGAATATGTTTGATTATGGTTTCTTCTGTTGTAAGGAATAATCCTACAAGGTATAAACACATGCACAGGATGCAACGTGTGTGTGGCGAAACCAACCTCGCCACTGTACACTGGAGAAGCCTGGTTGCTCGCCTGCTGCCTTTGGACTATGGCCCCATGTTAAAAGACATATTTTTCCCTGCAGAAAAGACTTATTTGTGCTTTTCTGCCGGGTGTTCGGTAGATTCAATCTACCGAACAACCGCACGAATGAATAGACCACCTGGGAGCTGGAGTGTGCCGGCAATTAACCTCCCTGAAGCTGCGGTTAACCGCAGCTTAATTGACGAATGCTGGGTGGCCGCCATTCGTATCACGAACACGAGGTCGCTGCCATTTTAAACATGCGAATGCACAGCGGTGTTCGACGCTTAATTCATGGAACTGAAATCGGACACAGTTTTGCGCGAACACCGCTGAAGCCGCCGACCTCCCTTCTTGTTCGGTGAAAGTGCACGAACGGCCCGGTGTTCGGTAGTTTTGTTTGAGTGTGTTGTACCCCAGATAGGAATCCCATGGAGCCCATTCGCATGAAACTGACTGTGTAAAGACTTTGGCTCCATGGCGATTAAACTGTATTCGTGTGGTCTGAGCGCCATTCGCTTAATAATGTGCGCTCAGACCTGAGCTATCTGGGGATATGAAGAACGTATATGTTTTATGTACTGAATGTAACTGTAGGTAATTTTATGTCTTTTACTGTTTGTTTTCTGCCATGTGGTTAATGGAGTTTTGCCTCTGTCTTTGGAGATAATTGAATTACTTCTCAATTATCTCCAGAGCAGAGAGGAGGGATTGTGATGCATTGTGGGATGGTTGAAATGTGTAAGTCTGTGATTGGTCCTTTTACCCTTTGTGTCCCAGTCTCCCATTTGGTCCCCTAGGGGAGTGTCCACCAGGTGGGAGACCTGCATAAAAGCCGGGCAGTTAGCCACAGTAAATCAGTTCCTGCTTAACCCTCAAAGTGAAGTGTCGTCTCATTATTGGGGGAGGATTTACTGTATGCTGTTAGAGATTAATTGCCAGGAGTGTAAGCCGCTTGGGGGCTTTTCCTGTTCGTCTGCGAGCAGCTATTCGTGTGTCTCAAGTTCGGGAGTTTCGAGTATTCCCTTGGTATGCAGTTCGGGAGTTGGTGAATTCGTGGGTTTGCAGTTCAGGAGATTGGTGCTTGCAGTAGCTGTCGGTGCAGCTGAAAAAGGGGAATATCGCCTAAACGGTTTTTAACCTCTTTTGGGCAAAACGGTCCGTTACAGTGTGATTTCTTTTTTGCACATCTGTGTTATCAAAATTTAAATCTTGTCAGGCTGCAAAAAAAGATTGTTTACTTTTAATAGACTGCTTAGAATTCAATTTTGACGTGAAAACATAATTTATTTTAAGTGTATTTCGGTAAAAAAAAATTTAACGTATTTTTAAGAATGATAGCATTACGCAATTGGTATAATGCTGAAGCACTCTAATTGACCATTTTTTTTCTACCCAATTACTTTGTTCAGATAGTAATATGCAGCTTAAACTGAGACATGTAAGCCTAGACTGACTCACTTTTCTTCCTCCTCATGTCTACACAACACTCTTAGCTGAATCTTGTGAAGAACACCCTTGTAGGCATGTAGGTTTACCATGGTGTTACCAATTTATCTAAAAATACACGGTGTTCATCATGACTTTCTTTACTTTATTTCAAAAAATTGTGTGGTTTGCTCATTATGATATATGCTTGCTATCACTTTATTCAATGATCAATACGCAAATGTGTAATTTCCATGATGTATCAAAGCATGAAAAAAAATTAAGAATAGAAAAAACTAAGGATAAAAGAAAACATAGAAAACAGGTACCCAGAGAAATGGAGAGAGCTGTGGTTTTAAAAGCAATTAATAAGATCAGGGGACTCAGCCTACACCAAAAATATAATGGATACTGCCCCGGCAATAATGATGGCTCAATCCCGCATATCTATACTCCACAAGCCCTAGGCCCCAACACAGCCCTCAACACCAATCTCACGAGTTCCAACGTGGGTTACGACCAGCAGTTGGTCTCGAGGCCCTTTATCAGGCTACTTGTGCACACGATTAGTAGTGGCCTTCTGAGGGAGTGAGCAGTGCCCAGGTAACTATCCCGATTTAGGTCGTGGCCTAGTAAGATAGTGGTCCACAGTAGGACCGAGCATTCGGTGCCAAAACACCTTCAGAGGAGCCTGCCTTCTTCACTTTCGGTGCAGCGTCAGAGCCCACTGAAAGTAGGCTCTGATGCTGCACCAAAAGCCCAAGAGTCGTGGACTGTCAATTGCTCCGATGCAAGGATGGTGCCAGCAGGTCCTCATCGACAGTGTTCAGGTGATAGGTGTCACGTATACATCAGCACATAAAAATGTGGCTAATGGCATTTACTGTCCAGACAGGAAATGTTGTGCCGAGCAACATTACCGTCCTGACAGGAAAAGTTGTGCACATGCAAACCTGGTAATTACTTTTGGGGTCAAAGGCCAGTCATGGCCAATCAAATCCACAGGAGGGTTTAGCTGAGCAGCAATCATGCACACCTGGCAATTGTTTTTGGGGTCAAAGGCCGGTTACAGCCAATCAGATTCAGAGGAGGGGTATTTAAACCCAACTCTCCTCTTGCTCATTGCCCTGTCGTGGTTTCATGCATATGGTTATCCGAGAGTGCTTTCCTGATCTTGATTTTCTGGTATTTGACTTTGGCTTTTCTTTAACTTCCCTGATATCTGGTATCCTTGACTTTTGGCTTTCTCTCATCTTTGTGTCTGATTCTGTGTCCCTGACCTCGGCAAGTATTTTGACTATTCTTGGAGACGTTAAGTCCGGCCATTCTAAGGTCCGGTTATACGTTATCCTTAGTCCTAGGTGTGACACAGTAATGCGTGCTGGATCAACTAGTGATCCTGACAATAGGTGAGTGTAGACCAGAAGGCCCTTTAATAGGCTATCCAGTTTCTCCATGAGAGTGGGTTGCAGTTCTCGAGGAGCTGGTTTGCACGTGGTATCCGCCATCTCGTTTACGGTAGGCTGATTGCTAGTGGTGAACATTTGCTGGAACATCGCCAAATGCAGATCGTAAGGGCCTAGACGGGACATACTTGTGTATAAGGGAGGATAGATAGGTGGGAGCAGCATTATGTAGAGATTTGAAAGCAAGAACCAGAATTTTAAATTGAGCTCTATATTTTATAGGAAGCCAATGTAGGGACTGACAGAAGGGTGAGGCATGGGAGGTGCGGGCAGACAGGAAGATGAGCCTCGCCGCCGCATTCATTATGGACTGTAACGGCACTAGTTGGGAGCACGTAAGACCACTGAGAAGCGGATTATAGTAGTCAAGGCGAGAAAGGACAGTGGAATGGACCAACACCTTAGTCACATCTGGCGTTAAGTAAGGGCGGATGCGCGCAATGTTTTTGAGATGGAAATGACAGGATTTGGCGATAGATTGAACATGAGGCTTGAAGGAGAGGTTGGAGTCAAAGAGAACACCTAGGCAGCGAGCCTGTGTGGTGAAGCTGATGGTAGCACCGTTGACTTGGAGGGAGACAGACACAGGAGTAACAACACTTGAGGGAAGAAAGACCAGAATTTCAGTTTTGGTCAAGTTTAGTTTAACCCCTTAAGGACCAAACTTCTGGAATAAAAGGGAATCATGACATGTCACACATGTCATGTGTCCTTAAGGGGTTAAGGAAGTTGGTAGCCATCCAGTTAGAAACAGCAGAGAGGCAGTCAGAGACACTAGTCAAGAGGGACAGAGAGAGATCAGGAGAGGACAGATAGATTTGCATGTCATCTGCATAGAAATGGTATTGGAAGTCAAAGGAGCTAATGAGTTTACCAAGGGAGGCAGTATAGATGGAGAATAGTAAGGGACCAACGACTGAAACTTAGGGGACACCAACAGAGAGGAGTTGGGGAGAAGAAGCAGAGCCAGAGAAAGAAACACTGAAAGAGCGCTGGGAGAGGTAGGAGGAGCATCAGGAGAGAGCAATATCTTGTAGACCGATATTGCGGAGGATGAGAAGAAGCTGTTGATGATCAACAGTGTCAAAAGCCAGCAGACAGGTCAAGGAGAATCAGGATAGAGTAGTGACCACGAGATTTTGCAGTGAGTAGGTCATTGGATACTTTGGTCAGTGCCGTTTTAACAGAGTGCTTAGCGCGGAAACCAGACTAAAGTGGGTCTAGCAGAGAGTTGGACTCAAGGAAGTCTGTCAATCTCGCATACACAATTTTTTCAAGGATTTTGGATGCAAAAGGCAGTAGCAAGATAGGACGATAGTTGGATGGGGAGTTAGGGTCAAGATTGGGCTTCTTTAGAATTGGGGTGACAGTTGCATGTTTGAAGGGCAATGGAAATAGGAGGAGAGAGAGAGATTGAGAATTTTAGTGAGAGGTGGAAAAAGAGAAAAAGACAGAGTATGGATGAGATGCAAGGGAATTGGATCTAGGGAGCAGGTGGTGGGGCGGGAGGACTGGAGCAGAAACCTCTTCCAAAGCTCACTTGATACCTCCAGAAATTCTCCAACAGCGTTCAGCAGTTCTGGAGCATTTTTGGAGGTATCAAGTGAGCTTGGTGTGCCAGGGTTTTTGTTGAGGGGGCCTGCGGCGTTTAAATGTACAAGGTGCCATGATGTCTAGTTGAGAGGAGAGGGTGGAATTGTAGAAGGAGGTTGCAGAACTAGGACAGGTGAGGTTTGAGATAGGTGAAAGGAGAGTTTGGAGATTGGTGGAGAAATGCTCTAGGTCAAGACATTGGAGGTTTCTGTGAGAGTGATATTCAGACGGTAGTGTCAACTGGGTCTTAGGTATGCCAATGTCAAAAGTCAGCAGATGGTGGTCAGATAGAGGAAAAGGAATATTGGAGAGATTAAAGGCAGTACAGAGGTTGGTGAAGATCAAGAGTGTTTCCTGTTGTATGGGTTGCTAGATTGGACCATTGCGTAAGGCCAAAGGAGGTGGTTACAGAGAGCAGACAAGAGGCATCAGTGCAATTGGGGTTATTGATTGGGATATTGAAATCCCCAAGTATAAGGGAAGGAGTGCTAGATGAGAGGAAGTGGGGAAGCCAGGAAGTAAAGTGCTCAATGAATAGTCTAGGATAACCAGGGGGGCGGTAGATGATAGCAATTCTTAAATGAGTGGGTTTAAATAGGCGAACAGTGTGAACTTCAAAAGAAGAAAAGGATAGGACAGGGGGAGTTATGATTGGTTGAAAGGTACATTGAGGGGAGAGAAGGATGCCTATGCCGCCTCCTTTGCAGTTGAGCCTGGGAGTGAGAGAATTGTAGCCCACCAAAACATAAAGAGGCAGGAGTAGCGCTATCAGAGGGGGACAGCCAGGTCTCTGTAAGTGCAAGCAGTGTGAGTGAGATGAAAAAGTTGTGTATGGTTGTTGATTTTAAATTACTGCAGATGGAGCGGGTATTCCAGAGTGCACAATTAATTTTGGTAAGTGAGGGTAAAGGGCAGGGTATTGTGATGAGGTTTGTGGGGTTTCTGGTTGTCTTAGTATGTGTAGAGAAGGTGAAGGGCCCTGGATTGGGAGAGACATCACCAGCTGCTAGAAGTAGAAGGAGAGAAAGTGACAGGAGGTGTGAATGGGTTTTGTATGCATGGGGTCTAGGATGAGATCGATTGTGGGTTGGAGTGAGAGAGTATAAAAATGAGTGTAAGGCATGAGATGAGAGAAGGAGGGAGTGTAGCAGAGAAGGGCATACAGTTGCAAGAAAAAGTACGTGAACCCTTCGGAATGATATGGATTTCTGCACAAATTGGTCATAAAATGTGATCTGATCATCATCTAAGTCACAACAATAGACAATCACAGTCTGCTTAAACTAATAACATACAAAGAATGAAATGTTGCCATGTTTTTATTAACACACCATGTAAACATTCACAGTGCAGGTGGAAAAAGTATGTGAACCCTTGGATTTAATAACTGGTTGAACCTCCTTTGGCAGCAATAACTTCAACCAAACGTTTCCTGTAGTTGCAGATCAGACGTGCACAACGGTCAGGAGTAATTCTTGACCATTCCTCTTTACAGAACTGTTTCAGTTGAGCAATATTCTTGGGATGTCTGGTGTGAATCGCTTTCTTGAGGTCATGCCACAGCATCTCAATCGGGTTGAGGTCAGGACTCTGACTGGGCCACTTCAGAAGGCGTATTTTCTTCTGTTTAAGCCATTCTGTTGTTGATTTACTTCTATGCTTTTGGTCATTGTCCTGTTGCAACACCCATCTTCTGTTGAGCTTCAGCTGGTAGACAGATGGCCTTAAGTTCTCCTGCAAAATGTCTTGATAAACTTGGGAATTAATTTTTCCTTCGATGATAGCAAAGCAGCCCCAAAGCATGATGCCCCCACCACCATACTTCATAGTTGGGATGAGATTTTGATGTTGGTGTGCTGTGACTTTTTTTCGCCACACATAGTGTTGTGTGTTTCTTCCAAACAACTCAACTTTGGTTTCATCTGTCCACAGAATATTTTGCCAGTACTGCTATGGAACATCCAGGTGCTCTTGTGCAAACTGTAAACGTGCAGCAATGTTTTGTTTGGACAGCAGTGGCTTCCTCTGTGGTATCCTCCCATGAAATCCATTCTTGTTTAGTGTTTTACGTATTGTAGATTCGCTAACAGGGATGTTAGCATTTGCCAGTGACTTTTGTAAGTCTTTAGCTGACACTCTAGGATTCTTCTTCACCTCATTGAGCAGTCTGCACTGTGCTCTTGCAGTCATCTTTACAGGACGGCCACTCCTAGGGAGAGTAGCAGCAGTGCTGAACTTTCTCCATTTATAGACAATTTGTCTTACCGTGGACTGATGAACAGCAAGGCTTTTGGAGATACTTTTATAACCCTTTCCAGCTTTATGCAAGTCAACAATTCTTAATCGTAGGTCTTCTGAGAGCTCTTTTGTGCGAGGCATCATTCACATCAGGCAATGCTTCTTGTGAAAAGCAAACCCAGAACTGGTGTGTGTTTTTTATAGGGCAGGGCAGCTGTAACCAACACCTCCAATCTCATCTCATTGATTGGACTCCAGTTGGCTGACATCTCACTCCAATTAGCTCTTGGAGATGTCATTAGTCTAGGGGTTCACATACTTTTTCCACCTGCACTGTGAATGTTTACATGGTGTGTTCAATAAAAACATGGCAACATTTCATTCTTTGTGTGTTATTAGTTTAAGCAGACTGTGATTGTCTATTGTTGTGACTTAGATGATGATCAGATCACATTTTATGACCAATTTGTGCAGAAATCCATATCATTCCAAAGGGTTCACATACTTTTTCTTGCAATTGTATTTAAATGTGGATGGGGGGGATGAGTGAAGTGAGTGTAAGGGGAGATTTTTATACTGAGGGAGACTGAGGAAATAAAGAGGAGGAGAAAACAGATCATTGCTAAACTGTGAAAAATAAAAATTGGAGATAATTGGAATATCAAGAGCAGGTGGAGGTGTTTTATGGGTTAAGAAAGTGCAGGAGTGTACTAATAAGAGGCAGTTTTTTTAACCTAACTAAAATGTAGGTGTGACAGACAATCTATAAATGTAATAATGAGCATGGGGTGGGTTGGGATGGTGTGGGGAGGGGAGGGTGGGCATCAGGCTTGCTCACTTAAGGAATGGGCTTGCAAAGTTGGGGAATCAGCCTGTTGAATAAAGAGATGTGAGGGTCAGAGAGCTTGCAATAAAGGTAAGGGAGATGGAAATGTATCTAGGTATAGAGATGAAGAGATGGATATTCAAATAAAAACAAACATATCAATAAGAAAAGGGAGGGCTCAGAGGTCAGCCACAAATCAGAGGGGAAATAGAGGAATGCATATAGGTGAATAAAACAATTACATACACACATATATATATATATATATATATATATATATATGTAAGACATAAATATTGGCTGCACTCACTGTCTTAAATAGAAGTTCCTTTATTCAAACATTATAATCCAAAGATTACAGTATCTTGATCCTGAGGAAAGTCCCTGAGAGGACTGAAACGTTGATCTTTGGATTACAATGTATGAATAAAGGAATTTCTTCTATTTAAGACCGTGAGTGCAGCCAATATTTATGTCTGACATAGATAAAAAGCCCTAAGGTTTGGCACCTGGCATCTCAAAGACATATTTAGACTGAGTGCAAGGGCTTTTTGTTTTTTGGTTTATATATATATAATGTATAAAACAGTGCTTGGAATCCCTGCACTTAGGCTGTACAATTATCCATATCTTGGTGCAAAAAGCCAGGACTCACAGTTATCCAGTAGTGAAGAAAAGCAACTGTACTCTGTCTTCTTTTTAAAATTTAAAAGTCTTTATTGAAGATTCATTAAAAAGATCATTTTTTTTTTTTTTTATTCTTTATTTTTGGCATGACCATGCGGTACAATGGTGAGCAACTACATGCATTACATGGTATGGGTATTGATCAGCTTTGGTTGGTAGCCGATCCGTATTCCAGTTTACACCGTTACAGTTCGCATGATTTTGTTCAGTTTGTAAGAATGTGCTATTTGGTGTCATTTTTTTATAAATTTTTGTAAGAAATTCTAAGAGTTATACAATAAAAAGGAAAGAAAAACATGCAATAACAACGTATTGTAATTACCGCCAATGTCAAGCTCTGGTTTCAGCCCTTAGTAATCTATGTTATTAGGTATGAAACCGTACTCATTGCGGGGGGACCCGTTTGTTATCGACCTTGGCCCTTTGTGGTTAGGTACTTATAATCTTGGTCCCTTTTCCGGCAACGGTGTTAAAATAAGGTAGGGTGAGGGAAGGAGGGGGAGGAGGATAGGGGGGGTGGGAGCCCCCATGGTGGGATACGGAGCATCGTGGTGGGAGGATCTTTTGGTGTCAGATTGGGTGTTGAAACCGCGGGAAGTCCCTGGTGTTGTACTCTCTCTGCTCTCCCAGTCCCCTGTTATCCAAGGGTCCCAGACCTTTTCATATAGTTTCATGTTGCCTCTCACTAGTGCCGTAAGGTGGTCCATGACCTGTATGTTTTTGATTTTGTGGATTACTGTATTTATCTGGGGGGTTGTTGTTTTAAGCCATGCCTGCGCCATGGTGAGTCTGGCCGCGAGCATGATTTTGTGTAGGAGTTTCTGTTCCCCCCTGGGCCAGTCGTCTAGTGTTCTGGAGAGCAGAAAGACCCATGGGTCTAATGTTACTTTCCTGTGGAAAACCTTATCTAGGAGGCCGCCTACTGCCCTCCAGAAGGTCTGCGCTCTCGGACAATCCCACCACATGTGGATGTATGTCCCTTTGTTTCCGCAGCCTCTCCAACACAAGTCGTTTGGAGTTTTTCCGAAAACGGTATAATTTTACTGGGGTAGTATACCATTGCAGCATGGTCTTGTAGGCCTGCTCTTGTTGGGTGACGTACGCTGACATAGCTTTGTTTGCGTCCCATATTTCTCTCCATTCTGTGCCCTCTAGGGTCTCTTTGAGATCCGTTTCCCATTGTGTGGTGTAGTTTAGTTCACCCCAGTCTGTGCTGTTTGTGCATAAGTGTGGGTATAGGTATGAGATGAGTCCCTTTGGGGGGTTTTCATTGAGACACATTCGTTCAAAGCCCGTTGGCGCAGTTTAATGAACTATGTTTTTGAAGTCTCGGGCCCTCATTCCCGGTGGGAATGCTCTGTTCCTCAACAGGGGCATCAGTGGAGAGGGTGAGGTGGTTAGTTTGTATTTTTGGGCCGCTGCGTCCCAGACCCGAAGGGAGTTTAGGATCGCTGGGCAATTGGTGCGTAGGATAGCCCTGTATTCCCTGGGAAGCCATATGTAGAATTGGGGCAGGTCAGCTTCCGTGATGCCGGATTCTAGGTCCGCCGATCTGCGGTCGCCCGATGTCGAGTGCCACATGGCTATTTGGGCCAGCTGGGCCGCTAGATAGTAGTTATGGAGATGGGGTAGGCCTAGCCCTCCCCCTCTTTGGGTCTATACAGTATGTTGCGTGCAACTCTGTGGCGCTTGTGTTGCCAAATAAAATCCCCTATGGACCTCTGCAAGGGGGCTAGTTCTGTTTTAGTTATGGGTATGGGGAGTGCTTGGAAGAGGAAGAGGAGTCTGGGGAGGACGTTCATTTTTATCGTATGGACCCTTCCTATCCAAGATATAGGTTTTTCAGTCCATCTGTCGAGATCTGCGCCAAGGGTCTTAAGGAGGGGTGTGTAATTTGCCCCGTACAGCTTTGTGGGGTCTGCGGTTAGTTGTATCCCCAAGTATTTTATGGAAGTTTGCGCTATAGGTATGTGGTGTTGGGTTTTTATGTATGATGTGTCGTTCATTGTCATTGCTATTGGGAGTGCGGCGGATTTGCACAGGTTAACCTTATATCCCGATAAGGCTCCATATTCTGTTAATTCTCTGTCTAAGGCCATCATTGAGCTCCCTGGGTTTGTAAGTGTGAGAAGGACGTCGTCCGCATATCCCGATTCTTTATATGTTTGGTCCCCCACTGTGATTCCCTGTATTGATTGGTTCGATCTGATCGCTTGCAGTAGGGGTTCTAATGTGAGTACAAACAGGAGGGGCGACAGCGGGC
Organism: Pelobates cultripes; assembly: GCA_933207985.1. Taxonomy (NCBI): domain Eukaryota; kingdom Metazoa; phylum Chordata; class Amphibia; order Anura; family Pelobatidae; genus Pelobates; species Pelobates cultripes. The sequence continues at coordinate 299,669,511 of OW240913.1, read as the reverse complement.
AGCCCTCTCAAGTGCCATTGTGTAGGGTGAGAGGAGATCATTTTATAAGACTTATTTCATCTCTACAGTTAGCTAATCAGGCTTTGCAGTCCGGTTAGACCAGTGATATATTCGACAGGACATTTATTCCTCGACTCCGGCTATCCGGTATCTCCGGCTGCGGTGGGAGAGGGAGGCTGGTTGCCCCCACTCCCCAGGACGCTGGTTGCTGTACGGTGGAGGGATCAACCATCATCTCCTCCTGGAACTCAGGCCGCCGCTGGGGAGGGAGACAGGTTGTCTCCTCTCCCGGTGAGGTGCACTGCCGCTGGGGATCTTGTCTGGGTGCCCAGCATCCCTGTAGGACCGGTAGAGAGACCTCGGTCCCATCTCCACCTGCCATTTGGGGCTCCTCCCAGGACCAGTCTATGAGGTCCACTACCTCAGGTACCTCTGGCTGGTGGGGGAGAGGGAGGCCGGTTGCCTCCCCTCCCCAGGACGCTGGTTGCTGTAAGGTGGAGGGACCGACTATCACCTCCTCCTGGAACTCAGGCTGCCGCTGGGGAGAGAGACTGGTTGTCTCCTCTCACTTCAAAGTATACTGCTGCTGGGGAGCAGGACCGGCTGTCCCTACTCCTGGTAGTATACTTGCTTGCTGTACTAAGCTGAACAGATGTTGGTAGCTCTGCTCAGGCTCCCACTCCATTGTGACGAGATGAATCAGGTCTGGCCCCAGGTCGTCCGCTCGGGGAAGATCCAGCAGGGTTTCCCTGATGTTGTGGATGTCCCAATACCGACATTCTGTGGGGCATCCAAAGTCACCGCCCTCCTCAAAGGCCTCCCACAGTAAGCCCGGGCCATTATAATCCTCTCCCTCCGGCAGATAGTGGTTAGTCATCCAGAGGTTGAGCTGGGTGGCGTACCACTTTAATGCCCGGTAAGCTGCATCCAGCCACAACTCCTTCAAAATTAAATCCCAGAGTTCCATCACCCATTCATCCAAGGGTTGCTCCCCTAGGAAAGGTCTGATAGCCCTGATCTGGGTGAACAACATATCCAAAAATCACCCAGATCAGAGCAGGGGTTCAGGAATTCCCTGAAAGTCTCTGTTTTGACCGACCACACGCATGGCTTCATGCTCAAAATAGTTCCAGAGAATTAGGCTATGCAGCCAGTCTATTTCAACAGTCGAAGTAACGTTCAGATAGTCGAATGGAGCAGTTCGTGCACAGAGTCAGTAAGTGTATCTGGTTCGGTAGATTATTTCTACCGAACGGCGCTCCGTTCGTGCAATTCTAGTCGAAGTCCCAGTGGTGTTTGTGCCGTCAAGTATCCAATTTTAGTTCCATGCGCTCGAGGACAGAACACCGCTGGACGCGTTTGACTAAACAAGATGGCAGCTGCCACGTGTTCGACTATTTGAACGGCAACCACCCAGCCGTTCGTCAATTAAGCTGCGGTTAATCACAGCTTCTGTGAGATTAACGACCAGCACTCTCCACTTGCGGGTGGTCCGGCTGTTCGACAGTTCGAAGTCCCACTTTGGAAGTTCCAAATGCAGAAAAGGGCACAAACAGTGTCCCTGAACACAATACATCCCAGGGGCCATAGTTACAGGGTAGGAGGCTGGCAAACAGGCCCCTCCAAAAGTCATTGGCGAAGTTCAGTTCGTCACAGCAGTGTTTGCATGAAAATGCCTGAAGGCAATGATTATACTCACCAGAATAACTACATTAAGCTGTAGTTGTTGTGATGACTATAGTGTCCCTTTAATATTTAGTAAACCTTACATTAGTACTGGTGCTCATCAGCAACAGAACAATGAATATCATGCCTTGTGGTTTTATTTTGTGCCAGTAAAGAGGTTGGTTTACATTGATTTACATCCATTTCATGCAGACTCTTCTAGTTCCTTGAAAAATGCATGCATTCCTGCTTTGGTAAATGGTGTTTTCATGCAAGTAGCCGAGTATTCTGACACAGAAGTTGCTAGATAATCTACTTGCCTGATTTATGAAATTATGCCCAGTGTTGGAAGTTCTAAAGGTTTAACATATTGCAACAAAATAAAAATAAAAAACCCTAGTTTAATGCACACGCATGTAATTAAGTGTGTGCAATCTTAACTTTATGGACACCATTCCCCACTTACATTTTTCAAACCATTTTAGAGCTGTTTGGCAAAAATCCATAGCCCCCCTCACCTATATCCTGCAGCTGCATGGATCATGTGAAAATAACATTTTCACATTATGAAGTGTGAATCTGTCCAAATAGGAAAACCAATAATAGGTTGCAAGCACATGACATGCGCACAGTCATTATTCGGCCTGTGGCATTTTTACCCCCAAAATCCCCCCAAAAACACAGACACCGTATTTCTGTTGTAAATATAAAGGTCCACAGCTTTATTTTATTGTAATAAAAACAAGATAACAAATTGGGGTCATTGCCGAATAATAATAATTTACTACCATCCCCTTCCGTACAGAATTACCCCTGGCAATGACCCCATACCATAAACAATATATAACATATATATAAAATAACATATAATATATAACACATGGCCCACCAAAGAGGCCCCATAACCATAACTTCTTTAACTGTAGGGGTGTACCAAGACCCCTACACCACCAGGTTCGGAGCCACCGATGAGCTCAAACCAACAGACCACTTACCACTCTGGCCTAATCCAGCCTAACCTTAGCCTAGCCACTTGATACTCCTCTTCCATCCCAAATACCCAAGCCCTATCCCGCCGCAGTGACCAAACGGGAAACTTCCAAAACCTAGGGAGGGTGGGAGGGACAATTAACCGGTAAGTGCAGATTCTGATTAAAATGGCTACTTGCTAAAATGGCCGCTTAATATACTCCTTTCTTCTCCACCCCTTTTACACCCCATTCCTTATTACCCACCCCTAATTCTTTAACTCCACCTGCCTACTCCTTGGCTCTGTCAAGGCCCACTCCCCTGACTGCGCTGTTCCATAGGCCTCAGGAAGGCTTAGTTAAGTAATTTTTCCAGGTTGGTTAACTTGACCTAAAATTTGAAACAAATTTGTCAATTCCTGACTATTCACATTTTGATATCATTTTGTTTTTTCAAGGTTTAATTCATGGCTATTACCTGGTAATTTTCAGGAACATACGCCATTTTTTGAGGCTAAAATTAGCAACAGAGCAGATTGCCAAGGTTTAGCTGATGGTCCAGATATTGAGGTATGGTTGCTTTTATTTCCAGCTCTCTTTATTTTCAAGTGTTTTTTTTCTAAACTATCTTACAAAAACGTGAATTTGTCTCAATTTTGGCTTTCCTACAGTTGTCATACTGGCTTGTACGTTCTTTCTCACTTTACTATTTCAAATTGAAAGAGGAACTCTACCTTGTTGCTCGTGCAGGTGCACATTTTTACTATTGTCATAGCACGGTGCTCTACGTGCGTTGGGAAAGTGGTTAGAAATAAACAAAAATATTCAGTATGATACCATTACTGCTTCAGGTTAGGTTTACTAGTTCTTCTTACGGTTCTCAGTAATTTAGAATTATCCTTGTATATTGACGTTAAGCAGAACCAATGCTTCTCATTCAGACCACTTTTTTTTATTAGTTTTAGTGATACTGAAAATATTCGCAAAGACAAAATATAGAAGTTGTAGACTTTTTTGTTGTGCTGTGGTTTCCTTAAAAACTTCACGTTTGTATTTCCCCTTTGCTAATTTTGTTACTTATCTTTTGGATATATGGTCTATTAGCTATTACTACTAATTACATACAGTAGTTCTTGATGGAAAAATGTCCTTACCGCCCACCAGTTTTCACGCAAGTGCGGAATATTTTTTAGAAAGGAGGGTGTTTTAAAAAAAAAAAAATGTACGTACATTTATCTTTTTATTTCTACTTTATGCATGTTTATAATGTTTTTAACTTTATAAAGTTTAATGAGAAAACAATAAAGTAAATTGAAATTACCTTTACTAGTGATTAATGAGATCCTTGAGGTTGATGCTGCGAGACTAAATATTTGATTTCTGGTTCGATTTTCGTAAGGAACAAACGAAGGTCTCCTCTTTCTGTGATATTCAGACGACTTCTCTGTTTACTCATAATATGATTTCTCATCTGTGCATCAGCTCCCATCCTCTCCCTCCTCAATTCCCCTCCCCACCTTTTTTTCCCCTTTGTTCTATTTTTTAACCTTCCTTATAGCAATGCCCAGTAGGAAGGCTGAGCTAGGTTGCCCACTTACTATTACTTACTATAGCCCACTATAACAGACAGGCACACACACATACATATATACATACATACAGACACACACAAGACACACATACACACATACAGGCACACACACAAGACACACCTACATACAAAGACACATACATACAAACAGACAGGCACACATACATACATACAGACACACGGACAGGCACACATACACACACAAACAGACAGGCACACATACATACAGACACACACACAGACATGCATACATATAGACATACATATACAAAGACACACACATACAAAGACACACACATCAGACATACATACAAAGACACATACACACATACATACAAAGACAAGACACACATACATACGCACATATATACAGACAGACACACACACACACACAAGACATACATACAAAGACACACATAGCGCCCAGCGCTTACCGGGCCCCCTTACAATCCATAACCATCGGGTGGCCCTGACAGCATGGGCCACCAGATGAACTCCTTGGACGGTGGCCCCGACGGTTTGCTGCGCGGTGAGGGTACCCAGTCGCAGGGGTACCGCTGGCTCGCACCCGCCCGCCCAATCTCTCAAAATGAGGAAATCCCTACCGCCCACCTGGAATCCTGAAACGCCCACTAGTGGGCGGTAGGGACCAGGTTGAAGACCCATGCTGTATATTGTACGTAGCCATCGTTTAATATGCTATATGGTATTATGTTTTTTTTGTTTCTGTAGACACCAAACACAAAAAGTTTTATTTTGTCCTATGCACATTTGGTAATTCCCTCCTACAATGGGCTCATGGGTAGAAAAGGAACCCAAGATGCCAAACATATATAATTTAGACTTGCACATACAAGCTTTATTCAGCACTCATTAGAATTTTAATAATTAATTGGAGAGATCCCTGATTGATTCAAACTTTTTATTTTTTTCATTCCTATTACATTTGGGAGTGGACATTTTGAGCCCTGTTTGAGATGATTGTTCTCCTTATATCACTATTGTCAAAATACTTGTTCAAGTGTTTCACCTCATGTCAAGCATTACATAAATCAGCACATCTCAAATTAACCTATACCGACGTTGCTTCCTGTACAATGTTATGTAATATTTGAAGATTCGCTTGTCTATTGAATCTTCTGTTGGACACTGCATGTATATATTATTATATGAGCTACATCCTTGATAAGTGCTTCCCTATCAGTGATGTTAATTAATGTTTTGGAAAATCGAATAACCAGCTTAAACTGCATACATTTATTGATTTGAAAAAGCTAATAATGATGAGGAGAAAAATAGTAATTGTTTGGTTTGTTGTGTTACTATAGAAAAGATCAAAACCTATCTGGGCTTGGTGATGGGTTCACAGATCCCGAATGTTATGACATCACTGGGGGGTGGAGCTTAATTCCATGTATGCGCATGGAGGAATGGTGGACGCCCGTACACAGGTGATTAGAGTCAGGTAGGTTAGTCTTTCTTATATATAGTCAATGTTTGCATGTATGTGTTATTATGTCCTGGAGAAAGCTCTAATGTCTGAACTGAAACGTTAACCCATTGGATTAAACTTACTACTTTTTAAAACGTCCTTGAGTGCTGGCTTCTCTACCAGAGTTATATTTTTGTGCAGCTGTGCACCGGGCAAACCACGTAGGAAAGCTGGAGTGCAAAACCCATGGAATAGTGTGTGTGTGTGTATATATATATATATATAATGTATGACACTGACAGGAGTTTGTTTATATAATTGTATAATATACACTAATCAGCCTCAACATTAAAACCACCTACCTAATATCATGTAAGTTTTGTGCCGCCAAAACAACTCTGATGTGTCGAGGCATGGATTCCACATGAATGCCAGGACTCACGATATCCCAGCAGAACATTGCCCAGAGCACAACAGTTTTTCAGCAGTATGAGCTACAGTAGATCTTCTGTATGATCGAACCAGACAGGCTAGCCTTCATTCCCCACATGCATGAATAAGTCTTGGGCACCCATGACCCTGATGAATGTACACTGGTTGTCCTTCCTTGCATCACTCTTGGTAGGTACTAGCCACTGTATACCAGAAACAGCACACAAGACGTCGTTTTGGAGATGCTCTGACCCAGTTGTCTAGCCATCACTATTTGTCAAAGTCACTCAGATCTTTTTGCTTACCAAATCAATTATTCCTGCTTCCAACACATGAAATTGAAGAACTGACTGTTGACTTGCTGCCTAATATATCTCAACCCTGCACTGGTGCCATTCAACGATAGAATCAATGTTATTCACTTCACCTGTCAGTGGTTTTAATTTTGTGGCTGATCAGTTTATGGTTGAGCATGTTCTTATATAGTCATAAATCATTGCAACCGTATAAACTCACAAATAGTTATCTTTTAATTCCATTGTATTATAGAATTTAAAAATATATAGACTGCTCATTCTCACTTATAGGACATGATACACACAGAGATGCTGTAGAAATACTATATTTAAAACTTTTTTGAAGTGGAGTGTCTGTATGTAAAATAATCGCTTTGCATCCTTACTTACTTTTTAGTTTGTTTCCTGTTCATGTCACTGCCTTTATTGTTTTAACAAAGTAAATTTTTTTTTTTTTTGCTTTACACTTTCAAGCAGACATTACACTGTTAATGTGGTTTGGGCTTAAAAAACGGGCTTAATAATTTTCTTTTAAGGATCAATGACCTGTTTCAATAACTGTATATTTGCCTACCCTTGGCCTAAAATGGATAATTTTTATGTGTTTTTGTGAACTCTTGTTTTGAACTTTTCATGCTCTTTCTAACTTTTTCTGGCCTTTAGCCATTCTGCATTAACAAGTCTTTCAGAAATATTGAGGCCAGTGTTTAGCCATTATTTGCCTAGTTTAACCTGCTAACACCGTTACAGCATGCTATGCCGACCTGCGACGAGTTAGGCTGAAAGAGCATGCCCAAACATTTTAGCCCTCCCTCTTACCCGCCTCCGTACCCGTGCTGCAGATCGCACTTGGGGGACCTGCCTGGCAAACCAGGAAGTACTCCTGTAGCCAATTGTGGTGATCTGCAGCACGTGATAGCGGTGACGGCCATGTCACTGTGATCTCTGCTACAATGTCTTATCCAATGAAACTTTGTAACATTCCTCACTTTGATCTGAGCCGAGAGGCAGAGAGATCATTTACTAAACTGTTAAAACTTGTAAACGTGCGGAAAAGTTTTTTTTTTTTTTAAAAAACATTTTCTTAACCCTTTTAGTGCTGATCACAGTCTGGTCAAGGTGATTAGTACCTTGTTTTTTACATTTTATTAACCCCTTCCCTGTACTGTACATTATCTGAGCTGTATGGTACTTTATCAGTGATCTGTGCGATCAGAGGGCTCACTGATCAAGCTGATATTTTAGAGAGGGTTATTTCTAAAATTATAAAAAATAAACATAACCCTTTAGTACTGATTGCAGATGTTCAATCTGCAATCAGTAAATTCATGTTAATAATTTTAATTTCTTCTCGAATCCCCTCCACACCCTGTAAAAAGTCACCCCTTAGAGAGTGTCATGTGTGATACAAGAAATTACTGCCCTTCCTGCTCTCTGTATAACAGACTGTTTCAAAGTCTACGATACAGAGCTGAAATATTGCATCACTCTGTATGTGTTAGGGACCAGGAACCAGACAGAGACAGAACTAGATGCAAAAACACCTTTATTAATAAATAACAAATAAAGAAATAACCAAGAGCAAAGTCCAGGAGGCAAGCAGGGGTCAGGGGTCAGAACGGAGATCAGCGAAGCCAGGAACAAGGCCAGAGTCAGGAACCAGGAACAAACAGGGAACACAGGAACAAGGAGACTTCTGGGGAACAGGAAACCATGCAAGGGCAAGGAGGTACTTGGATTAGCTACTTAACCCCTTCCCGACCGAGGACGCATTTTTGCGTTGCCAACCGATGACGGTCCTGAACCGTCCTAACGGTCAGAGGTACTTACCTGATCACCGTCGTTCCCCCGGCGGCGATCAGTGTTGCTCCGGTTGTGGGGAGACTGCCTGCAGCCCAGACAGTCTCCCCACACTGAATTAGGACCCCTGTGGCCATGTGATCGCTTAACACAGCGATCACATGGTCACAATAGGTGTCCATGTGTCTGCCTGCAGGGGGACTGTCTGTGCTGACAGGCAGTCTCCCTGCTTGTGTAAAATCAGAAAAAAAAAATAAAGTTAGTGTTAATTAAAAAAAATAAAATAATTATATATGTGTATATATGATATATAGACATATATTATATCTATATAATATATGTCTATATATCATATATATATAATGTCATACTAAGTGTATTTTTATATTAATATGTACTTATATTAATATAAAAATACACTTATAATTAAATTACACACGTATATATATAATATATATAATAACTATAAATATTGTATATATATATTATTATAAAATATAAATAATAAGTAATTTAAATTAAATAAAAATTTTTTAAATAATAATAAAAAATTAAAAAAAAATTATATATCTATATGAAATTTTATTCTAACTGTATTTTAAAATTAATATATATATATTTATATCAAAATACACTTAGAATGAATTTGTATATATATCTATGTATATAAAAATAAATAAAAATAATACGAAATATACATATGTCCATATACAAAATTACATAAATAATTATATAAATATACACGTAGACTTAAACTATATAAATATGCATATATATTTAAATTCTATGTGCGTATTTATGTAATATTTTTACATAATTCAGTAATTTTATTGATTGCAATTTGAGGGACCTGCCTGCCAACCCAGGCCGAAATTCCAGAGAATTTAATTTGCTAGCACTGTATTTTACCCTGTAACGTTCTACGACACCCTAAAACCTGTACATGGGGGGTACTGTTTTACTCGGGAGACTTCGCTGAACACAAATATTAGTGATTCAAAACAGTAAAACATATCACAGTGATGATATTGTCAGTGAAAGTTACTTTTTTTGCATTTTTCACACACAAACAGCACTTTTACTGATGATATAATTGTTGTGATACGTTTTCCAGTTTTTAAACACTAATATTTGTGTTCAGCGATGTCTCCCGAGTAAAACAGTACCCCCCATGTACAGGTTTTATAGCATTTTTGAAAGTTACAAGGTCAAATATATGGGTCAAATATTTTTACATTGAAAATGGCCAGGTTGGTTACGTTGCCTTTGAGAGCGTATGGTAGCCCAGGAATGAGAATTACCCCATGATGGCATACCATTTGCAAAAGAAGACAACCCAAGGTATTGCAAATGGGGTATGTCCAGTCTTTTTTAGTAACCACTTGGTCACAAACACTGGCCAAAATTAGCGTTCAATTTAGTTTTTTTACTTTTTTCACACACAAACAAATATGAATGCTTACTTTGGCCAGTGTTTTCGACTAAGTGGCTACTAAAAAAGACTGGACATACCCCATATTGAATACCCTGGGTTGTCTACTTTAAAAAATATGTACATGTGGGGTGTTATTCAGAGATTTATGACAGATAATAGTGTTACAATGTCACTATTGATAAATTTTAAAAATGTATGTTTTGAAACCGCAATATCCTACTTGTACCTATAGCCCTATAACATGCAAAAAAAAGCAAAAAAGCACGTAAACACTAGGTATTTTTAAACTCAGGACAAAATTTTGAATCTATTTAGCAGTTTTTTTCATTCGCTTTTGTAGATGAGTAAAAGATTTTTCAAGTAAAAGTCAAAAAACATGTATTTTTTTAAAATTTTTCATCATATTTTTTTTTTTTTTTTAAATTAAAATACATGGGATTGTATAAATAATGGTATGTAAAGAAAGCCCCTTTTGTCCTGAAAAAAACAATATATAATTTGTATGGGAACAGTAAATGAGAAAGCGGAAAATTACAGCCAAACACAAACACCACAAAAGTGTAAAAATATGCCTGGTCGCAAATGTACAACATCGCAAAAACAGTCCAGTCCTTAAGGGGTTAAATAGGCTGCACTGATTAGCAGCAGGGTTGATTACTATTCTCAGGTGAGTAACCGTGGCAACATACTGAAGGAGCGGATCGTTAATTTCAGCTGAAAACTCAGACACTGAAAAAGTAAGGGTTGCTGTTAAAACAGCAAAGAAACCCTGACTGTATGGGACTTTGTTAGTTTGTTTGATTTTTCTGGATTTCTGACCTCAGGTTGTCCTCATTACTCTGTTAGCTACTTGTATAGACTAACTGGCTTGTTATATTGGCTACTCTGACTTCTGGATTCCCCTGACCTTGGCTTTTCCCTTTTTATGTTAAAGGGGCACTGTAGGCACCCAGACCACTTCACCCCATTGAAGTGGTCTGGGTGCCAACTTCCATTACCCTTAACACTGCAAGTGTAATTATTGCAGTTTTGTAAACTGCAAAATTACCTTGCAGGGTTAAGTCCTCCTCTAGTGGCTGTCTACCAGGCAGCCACTAGAGCGATTTCCGGGTACTTCCGGGTAAACGACGCTAGATGCCCTTTCCCTATGCATGAGGACCTCCAGTGTCACTGGAATCCCCATAGGAAAGCATTGAATAATGCTTTCCTATGGGGAGGTCTAAGGCGCGTGTGCGGCCACTGCCGCACATGCACATTAGGTCTCCCACGTCGGCGGGGGAGGAGTGTGGGCGGCGTCTGGATTCAGGTAAGTGACTGAAGGGGTTTTAACCCCTTCAGCAACATGGGATGAAGGCCTGTAGGGAGGGGGGCACTGCAGAATTAAATGGCTTTGTTTTCCTGGCACTAGAGAATCCCTTTAAGCCCAGCCATTTTAAAGTGGCTACACCACATAACTCAAAATACTACATTTAGAATACTTGTTAAAACAGTATGCCTTCTTGGGGACAATATCATTTTTCTAGGGTGCCAAATTCTCTCAAAGGCGATATAGGTGCAGGAAACCACTTTGTCAGTTTTACTTACCAGTCTTTATTGTACTACCTCATATCAGGATTATGAAATTTCCTGTGGGAATGGAATACCCAAAAAGCACAAATAAACGTATAACCACAAAATGGGGTCTGCATGTGTGATACAGTAGGTAGACCATGCATCTTAAAATACACCATTTGGAATACTATGGGTTGCCATAATGGTGGAAATTTGAACAAATATATAGCTCAAATTATAGGTTTTGTTTTGGTCAGAACTTGCACAATTGCCTCTGTCCTTAAGGGGTCAAAATTTCAAGAAACAATTTTTTACTAAAACAATACATTTATGAATCATCTAGTGAACAAGTAGGATAAATCATCCAATTTCACAGTCCCATCAATCTGCTTATTTAAACAGTCAATATAGACAAAGTTTATGTACTTTCTATTCCTGTTTCAAGGGGATTTGGTTTTACCTTGGTTTTCTTTCATAGTTTTACACAGTCATAATGTTTGCAGATGTTTACCATTTTGCAGTGAACACAGTGTGATAGTTGTTCAGGCTGAAGGCAATCACTGACAGTATTAGCATGAGCAGCTACTCACAACAACTGGTAAAGTCAACTATTTGAGAAAGTGATTTTAGGTGCCTCTTTTTGGTCCCTCTGTCCCTTTTTGGTACCAGTCTCACCTCTTCCTCCTCTTTTGATACCTTTGTGATTTTCAATATCTCCTTTTTAACTTTTCCTCAATATAGTGACAAGGAAATAAAGTCTGGGTCTCATGATCATGCTTCTTCTAACTGTGCAAGTTATACAGATGGATATTGCAGAGATATATAATGGCACACCTTGAAACGTTAGCGGTATCCATCTGTCAAATTCATACAGAAATTGCATGCTCCATGTGAGTGGGGCCATCCACATTGACATCTGGCCATTTATTTGTACTTGCCCTAGAGACCAAACGTTGCCTGCCCTCCATGGCCTACTTCCCTCTTTTGGCACTTTTGACTTTTTTCTTGTCCCCTCTATATATTATATAAAAATAATGTAACCACATATACAATTTACAATGAGCTCACATATCGAGATCATAACAAGTCGGTAATAGGCCCTATACATAAATAACATAGGCAAGTGTCAAAGTTCGCTTCTCACCTTAGGATATAGTGCTTTCTCTTTTTGTTTTCCTACCTTGTTTTGAATCCCTATCTTACTTCTTCTGGATTCTACTGCAATTTGACATTGACTTGTTCTAGACTAAGAAGAGTATTTCCTATACTTTAATTTATTATGTTAAAATATATTAAGGTTAAATGAAAATCTTAGTAGTGTAGTTGCTTATATACATACAGAAGTATAACTTTTCTCACAAAAGAATTTTTCTCATATAGTCTATGTACTGAAAGACATCAGAATTATATGCTGTTGTCTCTCTTTTGAATTTACTTGAAATTTTTCAATGGATTAATATAATATAGAAATATGGGGAAGGGTGGAAATAGACACTAAAACAAGAAAACGCCATATAAAACGAGGTGAGAAGAAATGAGGACCTGGAGATGAAGCATCTGTGTAAAATGTTCCAGGAAGTAGAAGAAAGAACAAGAAGATTGAATCTACCAAGAAGGAACTGAAAAATCAAGGTGATACAGATGCAAAAGAAAATTAATATGCTGCTAAATTTAGTTGTATGTACATCATATCTGTGGCGAAACCGACCTCGCCACTGGGCATTGGAGAAGACTGATTGCCATCCTCCTGCCATGTGACTATGGCCCCTGGGATGTATTGCCCTTTAAATACATTATTTGGGCTATTGGACTTTTATTGGACTGTGCTGGCCCTTTAAGAACCGTCTGGGGACATATTGAGACTTTGTGTGACAATGCCCCTTTAAGACTATGTCCCCAGACCTTTAAAATCCTTTGTTTGTGGCTTTCTCCCACTTGGTTCAGTAAATGGGGCTTACTGAACCAAGTACCACACAGACGGACCAACCAGAAGTGGAAGCATGCAGGCAATTTACCTCCCAGGCTGGGAGCCTGCTGTAGGTAAATTGCGGACTGCTGGGTGGGCTATCTTTGTTCATTCGAACGCGGTCAGCGGTGTGTGCCCCTGAATCTATAGAACAGAAAACGGCTACACGTTTAGACGAACACCGCTGACCCTTACATTCTCCTCCACTTCGACACTGCAGCTGGAGACTAAGTCCTGTTCGAAGTTTTGAACGCTCATTCGAATGGGACTTAGCCATTTTTCAGTGAGAAATTGACCGACCGCACTGCCCAAATCTATGGAACTATTTATAGTCATAAAGGAACCTCCACCTAACTTTTTAACCCCTTAACGGATTGCCCTGATTTTTGAGTATGTTTATGTTTAAAGTATGCGGATTCTGAAAATGTATGTTTTATGTGAATGGCATGTATATTTTGCATCACATGCAGAGGAGAGGATTTTGTGTGTAATTGCTGGGAGTGTCTGAGTGTATTGTACGTATTGATTGGTTGTTTTGCAAAACCCTGTGGGCAGTACTATGTTTGCAAAATGTGCATAAAAGCAGAGTGTTTGATTAAAAGCTTCAGTTCTACTTCACCCTTAATTTGGAGTGCCGTCTCTTATTGGGGGAATTTGCTACAAGGGATTGCTATGCTAGTCATACTCTCTTGCTATATCACTACTAAGCTCTTGTCTTGCTCGCTGAAGGAGTCTACGGTGGTTATGGTGTCGGCTGGAGTGCTTGGAGCCCTCAGGAAGCGCTAGGAGCATCCTTCAACGGAGGTACCCAGTCAGGGTGCCAGGTGATCCGTTACAATATCTTTGGGGCTTCTGTCTGTCATCATCAATAGTATTTTTTTTTTAAAATGAACATAACATTATTAGAAAGGTGTGAAGCTGTCTGATACAGGTTTCTCATTGCGGGGGATGGGGGGAAACACTAATAGGCTGATGCTCTCAGCCTATAACTTCATCAGTGCTGAGAGAGGAGGAGACATTGGGACCTGGAGAACAATTGCTCTCTGAAACACTTTGGGGTTAAACCCCTCATAAACAGTGTAGCCCCTTAAGTTAAGATGGTGCCTGGGACCTGCAGGCTGCATAACAACTTCATTGAGATGAAGTTGTCATTGTACCCAGAGTGTTCCTTTAATAATCAAACAATCTACATTTCTATAGGATCTAATGACTATTAAAGAAAAAATTTTTTTTTTCATAATCCAATAATCCATTTAAATTACACTAAAAATACCATAATTCCAAGATTGCTAACAATAATCATATTACTCACAATTCACAGAAAAATCTACTAGAAAAATAAAAGAGTTATGGTCGACATGACTTTCCTCTGTTTCACACCAGACAAAGTAAATTGGGCAGACGGCATACGAATAACACAACTTAGTGTAGTTATTCTCATACAGTCTATAACCACAAAGTGGTTGGAGTGACAACAATAAGACAATAAAAATCCATCCTGGTTCACCAAAGCTGTGGGGTTATTCATTAGCAGCACACCCACGAGGATGTAACATTCATATGTTGCAGAAGTGAAGAAAATTAGAGAGACACCCTAGGCTGGAGATAACTTATTAATGTATTACACAGGTAATAATAATTCATAAATCAGTAATAATGTTTCTCAGCAAACCAGGAACTGTTTGAAACTTCTCAGCCAGTCCTACTGTTTTATTAGGCTTCTCTGGGACTGTGCATAACCAATAATTTCCCAAAAACAGGCTGTCTGTGTGAGACTCTACTGCAGTTAGCTTCATTCAGAAAAAAACTAGTAGTAAAATCGGTGGTGTTGCTTTATTAGTGTGGTTTAGCATGTAGTAATAGTTGCATATACTTCGAGAGAGACAAGATGCCTCTTACTATAGTGCAGCTATAGATATAGAAGGGTTATTGCAACACCATGACCACTGAAGTGATTTGAAATGGTCATAATGCTTAGAGTCCTCATGCAGCGAGAGTATAACCCCTTTGCTCCAGCCAAGGAGAGTGACAACAGTGAAAAAGCTGTCCGGAGACCTTGGTCTCAGCTCTGGTACAGAGGCAAATTTTAGCTTTAGTTTAGTTTTTTGACGAGCAGGGGGCATCATGATAAGGAAGCATTACTCTAACCAGTGTTTTTTTTAAAACAGTTTTTTTTGTTTGGGGTAACCATTTAACGTTACCAAGCCTCCCACCAGTCTCAAATGTGTCCTGTCCTGCTTTAGTTCCCTGGTGTCCCGCATCTGAGGACACCAGGGAACTATCCCTGAGGATGCACAGCTTAAGTGCATTATTATATACGCTCGCGCTTTGCAGAGGGCACTACCGTCTTTCCCAAAAAATAAGACATCCCTGGCTTATTTTCAGGGGATGCTCGTAATATAAGCCCTACCTCAAAAATAAGCTCTAGTCGCTAGTCCACTTATCTATGTTCAAGGAATTTTCCCCGAACATAGATTCGCGAGTAAGCTAATCTATGCTCGGGGAAATTTCCCTGAACAAAGATTTGCGGGATTCCATGCCCTAGTATACTTGTCTATGTTCGGGAGACCTGCTTTCTAGCACATGCTTGCTACCATTTTTCCCCGAAATAAGACATCCCCCGAAAATAAGACCATGTCTTATTTTCGGGGAAAAGCGGTAGGACCATAGGGAGTGCTTTGGCAGTGCTCCCTTCATAGTCCTAGTTGCTGGGGGACAGACAGGTTCAGTGGCCCACCCGTGGGCAATTATTAAAAATAAATAAAATCACTGTTTAGTTAATTTACCTCCAATGAAAACATGCATGTATTTAATTATATACCGGTATGTTGGCATTGGCGTTGTATATCCAAAAATAGTTTACAAAAGTTACAGTTCATGTGCCTGCATACTTTGCAAGCCTTACCCTTTTCCCTCAGCATAGCGTTTCAGTCTGTGCTGAGTAGATGGCCAATCAGCGGCTTTTCATTGTGAATCCTCATTCTCATGAGTGTGGGGGCTGAACCATATTTTGTAAAAATAGCCTAATTGCCACTAAAGCTGAATGGGAGAATTTGTTTACAAATCAGCGATTGTTTACTACGTTTTGCTATATTTAGTTCACTGTAATTCAGTGTTTAGTGAATTAACCCCTAATTGTTTTTTTAAAACAAATCTGTTAAAATACATAACCTAACTCAGTTTTGGAATATGCTTCCTCTAGTTATCAGTTCAATGACAAACCATCCTACATTTTGGAGGAAATTGACATGACTCTAGTTAGTTTATAATCTAACTTTCTAGCATATAACCCTGATCTAATCTATCAGGGTTATTTACTAACTTTACTTACTATTGTTGGAAATTCAAAATTAATTTCATGTTTAAGGCCAATGTTGCCAAACTAAAAGCATAGTTTACTTGGATCATGTTTCCAGTTTGGCTACTTTGTCATCAAATATGAAATTTTCTTTGAATGAACTTAAAAATTCCCAACAATTTCCTGTATATATGTCTGTGTTAAAATATATTAATGACGCAGTCCTCTTTAAATGACTGGAGTGTCCCTTGCATGAATTACTGCAGGTATTAAAACCATGTATTTTCTACATGCAAATATGGTACTTTTAATACCAAACAATAGTGTTATATTAGGCGCTCCTTTAGTAATATATAACAGTATATCATATGCTGTAACTACTGTTAAATTGTGTATCTGAAAAAAAAGCTATTTACTTAAAAAAATGAAACTACTCCTCAGTGACTATATACCACATAAAATCATTGCTCATCTGAAAGGGAACGGTCTGAAATTCCAAGTCAGACTCCCAAAGAGTATTATAACTAAATGAAAACAATAGTGTGTACTATTTTCAATCATATATAACACTGACTGTAGTGAAAAAACTCTAATTAGTATACTGTAGAATAAATACCAAAATATCACAAGAAAATCTAAATATAAAGTGTTTATCAAAATATAATTTTACATTTCATATGCAAACATACAGATGATTGATGAAAAACATGGTGAAAAGTGTCAAAGGAAAACAAAGTGTCAACAGTACCTAAAATATGGTACACTATCAGTGGGAATTATTTAGGATAAAAAAAAATTTAAAAAAAAAGAACTCGATATAGTTTTTCCATGGCCTTTTTATACTGTTACTCGAAACACACAGCATGCTGGAGGTAGACAAAAAAAGGCGGCATAGCCCTTCTCCAAGCCACCTGCGCACGGGAACAATGCACAATGAAGCACTTGGCAGGGATCCTTAAAAACTAGATTGAGTAATCCACAGGCATACATGGTGTCATGCGAAAGAAAAGTGCTTCATACACCATAAGGGCAACGAAAACAAACACAATGGCCACTAGTCCTTAGTCACTAAAGCCTGGTGGCCGAAACATTGTATTTTTCCTTTGTCCATAAGGTTCAATAAACCATTTTCTTTTCACATAACACTGTGATGCCTATGGATTGCTTTTTTGGCTAATTACAAAAACCAGTGGTTTTTTTTTAAAGATGCATGAACTGACCTTTGAATGAATATATAAACATACACATTCTCACAATCAGAAATTGATTATTCCAAAAAAGCATGGGGAAAAAAAAGTATTCTACATATTTCAGTGTCTCCCTTGATATTTTTTGCATCAGATTGATCTCATACACACATAACGAGGCCCAATAGAGCCCTGTAAATTAAACAAATAAAATAAGGTTACAAAAATAGTTATAGTAACCATTTAAATCAGAAATTCACTTTGATTTCCTGACAATTCTCACTTGAGTAAATAACCCTGTTATTATCAATGACCAGAGTGTTAATACTGTGTCACCCAGTGTGATTGAAGGGGGCACTGCCACTCAGGACATTGCAGCTATGGACTATCACACCTCCAGCTGCCTCACTGCCTGCTCTGAAAAGGAATTGTCACCATGGCAACAAGCCTTCCAATGGCTAGCCATCTGGAGGAAGGGCCTTTATCCTGCATGCTCTCAGCCAGGCTGCAGGAGAAGCGGGAGGCTGCGCATGCGCTCTGACATCCGAGGCCAAGCCTGGCCGCCCTCAGCCGCTGTGTGCATTCTGCGTGCAGGCCCCGCCCCCTCCCTGCTGCTGTCTGAGAAACCCGCTGCTCATTGTCGCCAGTGTCTGACGGGCTGACCGAGAGCGGACAAAGAGCCATGTCGTCTTCTTCATCCGAGCAGTTCGAGGAGGGCGAGTATGAGAACCAGCCCAAGAGGCAGAAGTACGGCCAGGAGGACGGGGAGATAGATTATACATCCGAGGAGCAGGAGGGGGAGCCGGTCCCCGAGCCCACCAAGAGCACCTGGGGGGAAGCCAAGTATGGGGTAATTATATCAGGCTATCACTGTGACTATGGAGCCCCCCCCCTACCCCCACAATAATGGGCCATTCCTGTGCATACCTTGGCATGCCAGGGTCACATGGTGCCTCTACACTGGATATAACAGGGCATGATGGCACTGCCAACACGGCTATAGCAGGGCATGCTGGCACTGCCAACACGGCTATTGCAGGGTATGCTGGCACTGCCAACACGGCTATAGCAGGGCATGCTGGCACTGCCAACACGGCTATAGCCGGGCATGCTGGCACTGCCAACACGGCTATAGCAGGGCATGCTGGCACTGCCAACACGGCTATAGCAGGGCATGCTGGCACTGCCAACACGGCTATAACGGGCATGCTGGCACTGCCAACACGGCTATAACGGGCATGCTGGCACTGCCAACACGGCTATAGCATGGCATGCTGGCACTGCCAACACGGTTATAGCAGGGCATGCTGGCACTGCCAACACGGCTATAGCAGGGCATGCTGGCACTGCCAACACGGCTATAGCAGGGCATGCTGGCACTGCCAACACGGTTATAGCAGGGTATGCTGGCACTGCCAACACGGCTATAACCGGGCATGCTGGCACTGCCAACATGGCTATACAGGGCTTTCTATATTTATATTTAATGTCTGTCATTGGAGTAGAGGTAAATCCCAGCAGTGCTTTCTATAATGGTTTTAATTTATATTTAATGTCTGTTATTGGAGTAGAGGTATATATCCTAGCAGTGCTTTCTATAATGGCTTTAATTTATATTTTAATGTCTGTTATTGGAGTAGAGGTATATATCCCAGCAGTGCTTTCTATAATGGCTTTAATTTATATTTTAATGTCTGTTATTGGAGTAGACTCCAAGTAAGTCATGTTTCATTAATAGTTTTGCTGTCAGTTTCACAAGCAGCGTGTATAGATCTAGATTTAATAGAATAATGAAGTGGACCCAGCCATACACAGGTGTGCATTACATCCCCATTACATGCTTGTTTATCTGTATGTGTATTTTCGTATTGTATCATAGAACTTGGTATGTGGAGTTTGCTTTTTTTTTTCTGTTAAATTACTCTAATACAGTAAATCAATACACATGTGTATGTACTGAATGGCACACATAATGATGTATAATATATTACTATGTATGGTAATAAAATGACACATGCATGTGTTTATGGAACTGAAAAAAATCATGTTCAAATGAACTGACACACATAATGACATTATTATTATTTATATAGCGGCGGAAAATTCCATAGCGCCGTACAACGGGGGGGGGCATATAACTTATTACTACGAAAACAAAATGATATAGGGTATGTTTGATATTTTATATACCATGTGTCATTTTCTATAATACATTTAAACTGGTATGAGGTAGAGCTATACATTATACAAATGCCAAATGATAGATTTTGTTAAACTGGGATTTTAGCATCAATTTACCATGAATGATTACATTCCTGCACCAGGTTTATAGGATTAGGTAAAATATGAAATGCTTACGTATTTTCATGTAGGAAAAGCTGTTTTACATTTAAGAAAGTATTGTGTAAGTGATGACTACAGCTCAGGTATTATTAAAAAATAAATAAGAGTATCATTGTGTATGGTCTTTCTTGTAGTGCTTGATAATATGGATTCATATCATTTACCTTCTGCACTATATAAATCCTACATACATGCAAAAAACTTTTTTTATTCTTTATTTAGTACAGGCATACAGATTTTACATTCTTTGTAAATACATATTTTTATGTGATTCTGATAAAATTTTGTGTGTGTGTATGTATGTATGTAGCCCATTTTAGCACCGGTGGCTTTTTATTTTTTTGAAAATGTTTGGTTTTCTGAAAGCATGTATTTACCTGTATGTATGTATGTATGTATATATGTATAAGGAAAATCTTTCAAATAGACATTTTATGTGTTAAGGGCTAATAATCTCCTTGGCACTGTAATCTTGGTAATTTATGGTTACTTTTAAGTCAAAGAGTTGCTCCAAACGTCATATCCACCACAGACTGCAGTAGTGGCTATGATGGTAGGAGTAAACTGGCACTGTTCCCTAGTAATGGGGCATACCATTTAACAGTTTGCCCTCTTACTGGACGCAGGTCGTTGGCAGGTTTACATCTGTCTTCATGGACCTTATTGATTGGTTGAGAGCTTCAGCTGACCTCTCCCGGCCAATGAGTGAGTGTCTGTGCATCCAACTATGCAAAGAGCCAGCCCGAACTCTGGGCACCATGACCACTTCTAATCACTGAATTTGTCATGGTTCTTGGAGTAACCCATCAATATTTAACTTTGTGTCCTTACAAAGTTAGTATATTGGACTGAATATAACCCTTTTACACATCTTGGACACTGAGCCTCAAAGTTCCATGTTTGTTACTAATTTTGTTTAAAGGAATCTTTGCTACATACATGTTATTCTAGCGACATTTAAAGGGTTACTTCAACCACCATGACCACTTCAGTAATTTGAAGCATTCATGGTGATAGGAGTCTGTGCAGCATTTCTGCGTGCTTGCAAGGGAAAGCTTGCTGTTTTAGGTTGTGGATATAATGAAAGATGGAGTCCCAGAAACTGTTTGTTATACCAAGGCTTCTTTTTTTCTGTGTTACAAGCATTTGCTACAAAAATATAGGTCAGGCTTTGAAAGTGATTGGTCTTGCTCTTTTTTTTAATTATTCTTGCTGTGACTATTTCCGTAAGAAATAAAAAATAGTCTGTTGGATTCAGTCGTGTGTGCTTGTAGCAGTTCGATGTTTTTGAATTTATTTGACACACTAATTCAAACGTTCTTATGTCACCCGTGATATCTCTGTGAGATCTCTATTCAGCTTGTGTATACTTCCTTAAATCATTTTTCTTGCATTTCACTTACGTAGTTGATCCCTTGCTTAGACCACAATTGTTTAACTTTCAATATTGTCATAATTAACATTTGCTACTGCTGTTCTTTGAGAAAGAATGAATAAAAGGTGAAAATATCCCTGCAACTCATTTACTTTCACAGGATTACCTACTTTTTAGCAGTTGGGAAGCACATGACTAGATCTGCCTGCAAATATTTAGGAACCTCAAGCTACCAAAGGAAATTAATTGGGTAATCATTACTGTGGTATGTGGAGGTCTTTCAAGTTGTTTTTCAGGAGGTTACAAATTCTACATCCTGGAAAGCCGTTTTTATATCCTGGCCAACAACATGAAGCAATTATAGCAGTCAAGTAAAAAGTGTGTGTGTGTGTGTGTGTGTGTGTATGTATGTGTATATATATATATATATATATATATATATATATATATATATATATATATATATATGAGAGACCCATACACCTACCTTAAATAAATAAAAGCTATTGAGCGATTGATTTTATTTTTTTCAAATTTATTTAAGGTTTTGACAATATGCAAAAAAATCCCACTTTTTAGATGTGTACCTTAATATAACAGACTTGTGATGTCATTGGGTTAGAGACTTTCACATTTTTGGTAAACTCACATTGTTATACACTTAATGGGACTCTATAGGCACTCAGGCCACTTCATCTCAATAAAGTTGTCTGGGTACCATGTCCCTGTCTGTTTACCCTGCAACTGAAAGCAATGACGGCAGTGTTTTCATTTCAAGGTTAGCATGCCTTTAGTGGCTGTCTCCCTGAAAGCCACTAGAAGCACTTTCCCCCAAATAACAGCGTTGAACTCTGCTATTTAACCAATTGGTCTTATAGAAATAATTTGATTTGGCGCAGCATTTTGCCGCAAATGGGCACAAGACTTTAGATGTTTTCATATGGGGAAACTTATAATTGGCTGTCATCATCTTCATAAATGATCTCAGCCAAGGAGGCGGAGTGGCATAGTGGAAACCGGCATGGTGAGGGCTTAAAGGTGAGTAATACTTGTCTTTCAAACCTTCACACGACAGGGATACTAAAATACTTAAAAACTATAGCATTAGGAATAAATGTTTGTATTTCTATTGCTATAATGTTTCTTAAAGAATTAATTGTCCGTATTCAAAGTGAATTTCAAATTCTAGGGCCAAAGTATCTAAACTGGAAACATTTTCCAAAATAAACAATATTGTAACGAAGTTTTCAGACTTTAAAAGGATACACTTAGTGTACACTAATATATATGCTCATTTTATTCTTATATATGCTTATTCATTTTTCATATATAGGCTTCAATTTAATATTGTTTGATAAGCTTTCCAAATGATTTAATATTTTTGGATAAACTTTTAAAATTATTTTCTTCAGCATACTAAAATGTAAAAAAAATTTTGTTTTAAAAAAAATGCATATATATATATATATTATATATATATCTCAATATATTACAACATTTAAATATCTTTAATATTAAATCATTTAAAAAGTTTATTCAAAGATATTAAATAATGTGGAAAAACTATTAAATAATATTAAATCGAGGCCATATTTTTCTTCAGAAATTAAAAAGTTCAATCCAGTTGAACATTGTCTAATAACACGGAATATTGTTCTATAGGATTCTTCAATTTGTAATTAACATGGAAGTCATATTGACCAAATGTTCGCTACAGAGAAAAACTGGTAGACATTTATTTAGCATGCATTTTTCTACAATTTTCATTAAATATAGCCGCGTAGAAGCTAATTTCCAATCTATTTGTGGCAAATCTCATTTGTAGAATGAGATTTAAATAGAGGCCAGATTGTATTGAAATAAATACTAAATGTAGTATATGTATGTGGCTAGAACTGTTAATTATACTAGGGCAATCTATAAAATAACATCCATGCACATCCATACATCACAAATTTTGATGCGATTTTTACTTCAAGTGATTACTTTATGTGCCCGAGGGGGGGGTGTGTGTGTGGTTTTTTGTTGTTGTTTTTTTTTTTTTTAGCAATTTTCTCGTAATGCAACTAAACATGCTGTTTTAGTAAGATTCACATCTTTATTTATTTATTGCTCTAAATATTTTAGTATTTTGAAAAAAATATAATTTTTAAAAGTTTATCCAAAAATAACAAATCATTTATAAATGTTATCCAAAAATATTACATAATTTTGTTGGAGCCTTGTTTGTTACCTGTATTATACGTCTGGGACATTCCAAACCATGTGATTATTTATTTTAAAAGATCAACTGTACCAAAGCATACACATATCTATTACATGTATGAAGAATACTTTTAATATAAATATATTTATAATTCCCCATATATTGTGGTGTGTGTTGCATGTCATACATTTGCTCATAGCTTTGATTGACACACACCTTTACAGTGTAAATTACAATTGTTTTTTTTTTTTTTGTTGGTATGTGTTCTTTATTGTGGAGACAGTATATTTATCAGCAGATGAAGACAGTAGGTCTATCCAATCTGTCCATCTCTTTCTAAAAGATCAGATTTTATTGATTTTTGTTTTCTGCCTAAGACAAACATAATCAGTTTGTCAATAACTGTAGTTGTGACAGTACTACATTGTTTCGTTTTTGGGGGGGTTGTTTTTCGAAACTAGTCTTGCTGAATGATGTGACTACATAGGAATTAAATCAAATGAGAGGCCTCCCTCTCCTCTTTAATATGTGTATGCACTAAATGTGAAATATGACTTTTTGGTTGAAAAGTTGGAAGGAAAAGGCAGTCAATTTATTTTTAAATGTATCAAATAGACTGTAAAATAAAGGGGGTTCAGCCATTGTGCATCTTCTCTCCAATCATACAATAAAGTGACTATCTTTATAAATGTTGCAGTACTATTTTGAATATTGCTGGTTTGTGCAATGCTTACTGTCTGATGCTCATGAAAAACAGTATAAGCAAAGCCATTCTGAGAGCCTAAAGGGTTACTTCAACCCCCATGACCACTACTGTTCTTAGAAATGGTTGTGGTGATAGAAATCTGTGTATATGCAGCATTTTTACTTGAAACACTGCACATTCAGAGATATTTGCGTTTCTGTGCCTGGGGCTAGTTATACCCCGGAATATGTGACATAGGCATCCCAGAACTATGTTCCATACTGCCTAATCTGTCGATTTTATGTGCAAACAAAATACATCTGTTGTCCGCGCGTTGTGACAGATGTGATTCTTCTCTCACAGGGAAAACCTTCATATTCCCTACCTCCATAAACTGAGTTCTCTCTACTCACTACAGTACTGTTTATTTTTGGTTCATTTTAACCGCAGTGATTGATTCATTTGCACTCTGCGTTTTTAGTGCCAATTTTGCACAACCTGGACGAACCCCAGCACTCTCAGCGAATCAGCATAGCCAAATTTAGGAAGAAATTGACATTGGCAATATAAAGAAGTGTATTTTCACATTATCAATGTGGCTGAGATAGTGTGACTTCTGGAAGAGGATCAGTTTCAATCAACCCTTCTTTAATAGTTTGATATTCAGCTGAGGGAAGGTATCAAGTAATTTCATTTTAAAGTCCTGCTATCCACTGTGGATTTGCTTCTGGGCTGGTAACTTGCCGTTTACCAGTTGGTCATTTCTATATATTATGCAGGGCTGATGCAAGGATTTTTGCCGCCCCATTCGTTACAGACACAGACAGACACACAGACACACACACACAGTCTCTCTCTCTCTCTCTCTCTCTCTCTCTCTCTCTCTCTCTCTCTCTCTCTCTCTCTCTCTCTCTCTCTCTCTCTCTCTCTCTCTCTCTCTCCAATGCAGAAGTGTGTCACCCATACACACACACAGACCCATACATACACGCACTGACCCATGAAGAAACATGCTGACCCATACATACATTTAGCCTAGTCATTGACAGTGCTGTTTTTTAATTCATCAGTGTAGTGACCATTTTTTTTTTTTAAAACTAGTAAATGTAATTATAATTTAGAAATAATAATTCGAGAATCAATGCATGAATATGCAGTTCATTTGCCTATTTTTTAAAAATTTTAAATACATGTGTAGAAAAATATAAAGGAAAAGATGAGCACAGTGGAACATTTTAACCTCACTAGTAATGATGCACATAGCAGAGATTAATCACCTAACTCTGACGGTGTGACTCTGGTAGTGGGGGAAAAAGAGGACCAGGTAGTCAATGAAGGCCTTGGTCCTCCTTGCACCCTCCCTCCAGCAAGGTGAAGTGACATTGGGTTAAGAGGGACAAAATACTTGGTGATAACATATATTTTTTTTTAATTTTATTTTAAAATTTGTGATTTATAAAGTTTTTTTTTTTTAAATTGAAGTAACGCTTTAAGAAGCTATGCTTATATGATTCTCTCCATCCTTGACACCGCCATCTTTCTTAAGTGGTTTCACATGACGGCTTATGGGAAATGGCAGGAAGTGGTAACAGAAGCTTTACCCATTGCCACTTTTTGCAACAAATCTACATAAGACCAAGTAGTCAATACTAGTGATAGTGTTGGAATTTCAAATGAATTGCAACTCCGTTGACATGAGCTCATCATAAAGTGACTACTGCTTAAAATAAAACTTTGTGTCTGTTCTTGTAAAGGTACATCTCTAGCAATAGTACTTCTTTTGAAAATCAAAAGTGTAAAAAATTTTTTTAGAGCACATGCTTAAGCTGTCTGCAAGGCAAGAGAGAACAATAAGTCACTTAAAGGAGCACTATAGTGTCAGGAAAACAACCCCGTTTTCCTGACACTGTCATCCTTGGGTGACCTTCACCCTCAGGGTCCCCCTCCCGTGGTGCTGTAGGGGTTAAAACCCCATCAGCAGCTTACCTTAATCCAGCGCCGGGCTCCCTCTGCACTGGTGACCTCTCCTACCCCGCCGCTGTCAGCTCTCGAGTGGAGCCGCGCATGCATTCTAACAGTCCATAGGAAAGCATTTCTTAATGCTTTCCTATGGACGTTCTGCATGCTGGATGCAAGTTTCGCATCCAGCGTCGCAGATGCACCTCTAGCGGCTGTCAGTGAGACAGCCACTAGAGGTTGGAGTAACCCTGCTATGTAAACATAGCAGTTTCTCTGAAACTGCTAGGTTTACATGTGAAGGGGTAAAACCTGAGGGACAGGGCACCTAGACCACTTCATTGAGCTGAAGTGGTCTGGGTGACTATAGTGTCCCTTTAAGATATTGATCAAAAATGTCTTTAACCCCTTAAGGACCAAACTTCTGGAAAGAAGGAAATCATGACCTGTCATGTGGCCTTAAGGGGTTAAACTGTGTAAAAATATATAGACAGGGCTCAAATGTTTCTGTAGTTTGTGACTAGTTGGGGGGGAGGGGGGAAGTATACAATTTGGGTGAGTAGATGAAACCCTGATCATTGTTGCCATTATAATGCTTTATTTTATTTCTGCATAAATGTCCTGATAATTGTTTCAGGTTATATATGCCTTGTAATAGTTTTCTCTTTTCCTCTAATATTCATAAACATTGTGTAAGTGTCTCATCAGCAGTAAATATATATAATTTGTATTATTATTATGTAGTTGTAAGTTGCATGCATTAGGTCTGATGCAGATGTAGAGGGGAGAAGATTCAAGAACCTCCCAGCTACCTCGCCAGAATTTCTTAAAGGGACACTATAGTCACCTGAACAACTTTAGCTTAATGAAGCAGTTTTGGTGTATATAACATGCCCCTGCAGCCTCACTGCTCAATCCTCTGCCATTTAGGAGTTAAATCCCTTTGTTTATGAACCCTAGTCACACCTCCCTGCATGTGACTTGCACAGCCTTCCATAAACACTTCCTGTAAAGAGAGCCCTATTTAGGCTTTCCTTATTGCAAGTTCTGTTTAATTAAGATTTTCTTATCCCCTGCTATGTTAATAGCTTGCTAGACCCTGCAAGAGCCTCCTGTATGTGATTAAAGTTCAATTTAGAGATTGAGATACAATTTATTTAAGGTAAATTACATCTGTATGAAAGTGAAACCAGTTTTTTTTATTTATTTTTTTTTTTTTCATGCAGGCTGTGTCAATCATAGCCAGGGGAGGTGTGGCTAGGACTGCATAAACAGAAACAAAGTGATTTAACTCCTAAATGACAATGAATTGAGCAGTGAAATTGCAGGGGAATGATCTATACACTAAAACTGCTTTATTTAGCTTAAGTAATTTAGGTGACTATAGTGTTCCTTTAAGAGTTAGGCACTCATGCCATTTTTTTTTTTGCAAGAATAAAGCGGTCTCGACTTTTGGAGCTGTTTGAAGTTTTTGTTTTTGAGAGATGAATAATCTGCCGTTATTATGAAAAAACCAAAGGGTAATATAATATTTCCAAACCTAACCTTTGGCATGTTGAGCGCACTGCTAGATAATTAAAAGAGCAATTTCCTGTTTCATGTACAGTGGAAAGCTGAGAGCTACTTTGCAAGAATAGAATATAGCTAGGTGTTCTCTTTGTAGACTTGTTTTATTATAATACTAGTTTAAATCTAGATATCATTGATCTGAGGAAGTGCCTTGTAAGCAGTAAACTCAAAAACCGTCTCGGTCTCTGTGCCCACTTTGTGCACTAGCTGCTGTTACTATGCTGTGTTGGTAATATTATGAATAAAAGAAAAAAGCTTCAACTTTTACTCATTACTTTACACTTGCTGCTTAATTTTGGACATCTAGTCCCTTTTGAGATCCAGTGTTACTGTATTTATCATTGATCACATCATGGTCACCATGGACACTATGCTAGTCATAGGCATTGCTGGAGGTTAGCTTTGGGGGCTGCGGCGGCTATTTAGTTGGAACGTATGGTGATCCTGGAGACAATAACCAGCACACTGATCATGAGAGGGGACATTACATAGAAAGGCTGATATATGTAAATACATTGATTTTCTGTTTGTGTACGGGTCATCAAGGTTTCACTTGGTCTCAAGCACCAAGGGTTTCTAGAACCTACCACACTCTTTGTCACCTCTGGTGCCTGTTGGGGAATCCTGGCAGGTCTACCATCCTCCCTTTAACAATGAAAAATTGTTCTACAGCCATTCCATGTCTGCTGAGATCATCGTGGCGGATTCTTCTTATGACACGTGTGGCAATCATCTTGCTCTGCGAAATCCGATGCTTCTCATAAATAACTGAATTTAGTGCTTCTCAATGAGAAACATTGGCTGCTCTCAGCATCATTATGCTATGAATGATTACATTGACTGTGAATGTGAGGACCTTGCATGGGTTTTACATTGCTAAGAAAAGGGGCACATATACGTATTCATTAAGATGTACAGCTTAGTGTGTTCCTTTAATAACAATTATAATTATAAAGGATTTTTCCCTTAAATATTATACATAATCAATGGAACTTTGCATATTCAAGCTACTTTAATGCCAACCAGCATGATTTTAGTATTTTGTTATTCAAATACTTTGAATACCGGCTTAAGCACCACTTGGAACCCAGTGGGTTTAGTTTATGACCCATAGACAAATGTTTTTTTGAAGGTCACCTGCAAACATCTTTTATTATTTAAGTAAATAGATCTTTAACATGAACCACATGCATATGTAGTTGGTTTTCTCTCAAGTATCTGTTGTAACTGAAAGTCTTTTGAGCACAGCACACTTTCTTTTCCTCTCTGCATATAACATCAGTATGGTAGTTAGATAAAATATCTAAAGACTGTGTAAGATCCGTGTCCGTGTACACGTGTTTAGTAAATGTTTGAATTTGATAAGGAATACACCTTAGGGTGTGCTATGAAGCAGTTTGTATCCTGTTTGATACTTGTTTTGTGTGTGTATTGGCTAAAAAGTTATTTTCATATTAAAAATAAAATAATAATCTACTTTAGTGATCTATGGAGGTATTGCATTTACAAGCCCGACTGTCCGCTGGAACATTTTATTAGTGTAAATGATCAGACCAGTAGTTCATTGTTGATATCTGATTAATATGCAACTTCTGTTGCATGTATGTATAATAAAATGCACTGTATGTTGTATTGTATCTGAATACAGATACAGGGAGTGCAGAATTATTAGGCAAGTTGTATTTTTGAGGATTAATTTTATTATTGAACAACCATGTTCTCAATGAACCCAAAAAACTCATTAATATCAAAGCTGAATATTTTTGGAAGTAGTTTTTAGTTTGTTTTTAGTTTTAGCTATGTTAGGGGGATATCTGTGTGTGCAGGTGACTATTACTGTGCATAATTATTAGGCAACTTAACAAAAAACAAATATATACCCATTTCAATTATTTATTATTACCAGTGAAACCAATATAACATCTCAACATTCACAAATATACATTTCTGACATTCAAAAACAAAACAAAAACAAATCAGTGACCAATATAGCCACCTTTCTTTGCAAGGACACTCAAAAGCCTGCCATCCATGGATTCTGTCAGTGTTTTGATCTGTTCACCATCAACATTGTGTGCAGCAGCAACCACAGCCTCCCAGACACTGTTCAGAGAGGTGTACTGTTTTCCCTCCTTGTAAATCTCACATTTGATGATGGACCACAGGTTCTCAATGGGGTTCAGATCAGGTGAACAAGGAGGCCATGTCATTAGATTTTCTTCTTTTATACCCTTTCTTGCCAGCCACGCTGTGGAGTACTTGGACGCGTGTGATGGAGCATTGTCCTGCATGAAAATCATGTTTTTCTTGAAGGATGCAGACTTCTTCTTGTACCACTGCTTGAAGAAGGTGTCTTCCAGGAACTGGCAGTAGGACTGGGAGTTGAGCTTGACTCCATCCTCAACCCGAAAAGGCCCCACAAGCTCATCTTTGATGATACCAGCCCAAACCAGTACTCCACCTCCACCTTGCTGGCGTCTGAGTCGGACTGGAGCTCTCTGCCCTTTACCAATCCAGCCACGGGCCCATCCATCTGGCCCATCAAGACTCACTCTCATTTCATCAGTCCATAAAACCTTAGAAAAATCAGTCTTGAGATATTTCTTGGCCCAGTCTTGACGTTTCAGCTTGTGTGTCTTGTTCAGTGGTGGTCGTCTTTCAGCCTTTCTTACCTTGGCCATGTCTCTGAGTATTGCACACCTTGTGCTTTTGGGCACTCCAGTGATGTTGCAGCTCTGAAATATGGCCAAACTGGTGGCAAGTGGCATCGTGGCAGCTGCACGCTTGACTTTTCTCAGTTCATGGGCAGTTATTTTGCGCCTTGGTTTTTCCACACGCTTCTTGCGACCCTGTTGACTATTTTGAATGAAACGCTTGATTGTTCGATGATCACGCTTCAGAAGCTTTGCAATTTTAAGAGTGCTGCATCCCTCTGCAAGATATCTCACTATTTTTGACTTTTCTGAGCCTGTCAAGTCCTTCTTTTGACCCATTTTGCCAAAGGAAAGGAAGTTGCCTAATAATTATGCACACCTGATATAGGGTGTTGATGTCATTAGACCACACCCTTCTCATTACAGAGATGCACATCACCTAATATGCTTAATTGGTAGTAGGCTTTCGAGCCTATACAGCTTGGAGTAAGACAACATGCATAAAGAGGATGATGTGGTCAAAATACTCATTTGCCTAATAATTCTGCACTCCCTGTATATAGACCCATGATATTGAAATGTGGCCCTGCACTTTTCAGACGGCCAGGATTTCATGATATCCCTTCTTTAGCACAAATTGATTAATAGCTTAGTTATTTTCATTGATGCGTGTACAGTGGTAAAGACCTCTTCGGGTACTAGTCCTAAAGGTAATGTTTTAAACCCACAAATATTTTTTTTTAGTATACTAATCAACCTTTTAACCATGAATTGCACCATTTAGATTTCTTTCTGTTCAGTGTTAAAGGAACATATCAAGCACCATAACTACTACATATGCCCTGGCTCCACCACTCCCCACCAGGTGCAGTTTGTTAAACGGTTTGCTAACGGTTTGATAGCTTACATGAGCTCACGTCCGTCATTGAGGAGTGGAATATCCTGGACAGAGCTACTCTACTTTTGGCTCTCATGTCGAAGGGGACCAGCATGATTAGGAAATGGTATGAATACTTGTATGTGAGGGGCGCAAGGGCTTTACTGTCACCATTAACACTAATGGCGCTGCAGTGGTCATGGTGTTTGGAATGTTCATTTAATAAGCAACTGCTTTTTTTGTTTTTTTTTTGTTTAGTGTAATCAGATGTTTTTTTTTCCTCGCAAGGTCTGTTTTATGTCAAGCCATATAGAAACTGTTTGGGATTAAAAAAGCAAAACAGGGCTCTCTGTGGCACCCACACATGATCCCCAGCTCAGTTGCATAAATAATTTTGAATTTACAATTCTGTGTTATCCATGTCAATTTGACCAACAGTGAGTTAACTTGCACCCATGATTTTCAGCCAGTCATCACCATTCACCTGAAACCAACCATTACCATTAATTTATTTGCATTAGTGTCAATGTTGCAGGCAAGTTACATTCTATGCAGCTGTCCATCACTGACCGTTAAACTGTCCTAGTTTTGTTTGAGAGTATTTGTGATCTTTTTAACAATTGTTTAGGATTCTTAAGTGTTTAAGTGGAGTTTAATTTCCTAGCTGGTGGTTGTTTTCAGCAGTCAGTAGATCTTTGTGGGTAACACTGAACTATAGAACATGTTAAAATATTTATCTCAGTGATTTTTTTGATGAATAGGTTGGGAGATTACTCTGTTGGATGAACAACCCCTGGCCCAGTCCCTCAAATGGACCATTTAGTAATAGATAAAAATTGCAAGTGAACCTTTACATTCCATTTTTTTCCCCTCAGGGTTCCCTTGTCAGTTGTCCAGTCTCTACAGATTCATTTAAATGTAAACATTCTGCATGACTTTCATGTGATAAAGATGTCCTTGCAAATTGCTCAGCACATGTTTCCAGTACAAACATATTTATACCAATGTATGTGCGCATACTTAGGGTGAAATCAAATAGGCGTGTTCTTCCTATTTTAAACTAATTCAGTATATTTTGCCTTATTTTTCAGGATGCTGGTGGGAATCACCACAAGGTTTCTGTGTCGCCTGTAGTTCACGTAAGAGGACTTTGTGAATCTGTGGTGGAAGCTGACCTCGTGGAGGCACTATCAAAGTTTGGAACAATTTGGTATGTATCCCTTTCATATTCACAGTCTGTCTTATACTTGAACATTACCCCTGTTGCCTGTTTGGGAAATGTGTCTACCATTTAACATGGTTTTCTGTTTAGCTAACAAAGATCTTCTAACGTGACAAAATAGTCGCAACTACCACAAACTTCTTAACAGCCTTTAACCACGAGTTATAATGGATTATTTTCCTGGGTACAAAAGCAAAACATTTATCCTGTTTCATTTTATAGTGAATGACTCGCTTCAGTGTAGAATGTCTAGATAGATATGTTGCATTTCTTGAGTACAGTTTTTTTAAGCTGTAAAAGTTGTTGGTTATATTTTTTTTAAATGCATCTTTTTTTTTCTAATGCATACAGGCTATAACATCTGTTCTCTGCTCCTTATCTATCTGATAAACTTAAACCTGAATTTATTGTAAGCTACTTTGCCAGATCACTTGATTCCTAATCAGTCAGTTCTAAGATCTGGGCATTTTCAGAGTTTTTATTATGTATATTCTATCCAATTTTACTTATAGGGTCACCCTAAGCTTCATAACAACCTATGCTCAATAGATAGATAGATTATGATACAGAGTGTAGTCTGACCCTGGTCTTTCAGCACATTTTTACTTAAACTTCAGTAAAACTTAAGTAAGGTTTTCATCTCTGTCTCTTGTATCTGTGACAAAAGTAGGAATTTTACATACACTTTTGCTATCCTAGATCAGTGTAACACTTGTGGGCAATCTTTACCTTCTGCCCAAGTCTCTAACTCCCCCTGAGCCATGTTTGTGTGGTCTGTGGCTCAGTAAGTCACAAATCACGGCCATATTCACAGTTTTGAATGCATCTCACAACAATGCGCCACCCACAGAGAAGCTATGAATAGGCCGATGGCTGCACAGTTTGCTTTTGGCTTATCTAGCAGATCCACTCATCCTTTGTAATAATTGTAGATTATGTTCGCTTTAGTGTACCTATAATCTTAAGAAAAATATTCACCTCCTGTCATTAATAAAATTAAGTCTCTCTTTACTTAAGCTCCACAGCAGCACAGTTTAACATAGAAACCATGAGAACCAATCAAAAATCTTGGGATTAATCTTGTGAAGTAAACTACTAAAAGCATGCAAACCCGGATAGAGACACTGGTCCATAACATTCATAGTAGACTGTGGCTCCTAAGCAAATGTAAGCTAACATGTTATCATCAATCCAAAATCCCCAGGTGAAGAAAACATTTGGATCATAAATCAATGTAAGGAAACAATCAATTGGAGAAGAACCAATTGCGAACATCCATAATTGTGCATACTGACTTACCTGAGCAGAAAACAACTGTGGCTGGAAAAAGAACCCGGGTGGCTCTCGATACTCAGCGAAAGGAGACTATATATTATAGTAGCGTAAACTTTGCTGATAGCCGGCGAAGGGAAAGATTTTAGTTCTCGGGACAGTCCAGAAGAAATCTGAGGATTATATCCACATCCCAGAGGTGAGTATATTTAGGTGCAGGAGGTCGAGCCAGCTTGATGCCTCTAAGTAGTCTGCATACCAGGGGGTCCTGCCCAATCGCAGAGCCCTGTAGTGGGACATGCGCTGCCGAAATGGCTGAATGTACTAAGTTGATAGAGCGGTAGGAGCGTCCCAAATCGAACAGGTGAGAAAGGTAATTCAGGATGAATGGAAGAGGAGCCACACACCAAGTACACAAAGATTTCCAGGCAGCGAGATAGCATCTTCACATTGCAGGAGCCTACGAGTCCCAGAGGAGGCTCTTAGTTGTCTGCGATAGTCCTTCGACGTTCCAGGTACCCATGAAAGAGTCCAAGTCACCAACTGAAGACGACTGTCTAATACCATAGGGTGACCCTGTGAGTCCAAGAGAAGCTGGGAACGCTAGAAGGAGTTGGTCTTGGCAGGAGAGGTCTAGGAGATCCGGGAACCAAGTCTGGCCCTGCCATAATGGAGTCAGTAATATCAATTTGACCTGCTGTCTGCGGACCTGCAGTAAGACTCTGGAGATCATCGCAAAAGGAGGGAAAGCATAAGCTCCATTTACGGGCCACTCCGGCAGAAAAGCATCCACAGCTGAACATTCTGTGTTTGGAATCCAGCTGAAAAACCTGGGGACCTAGTAGTTTGACACAAAGAGATCTACCCTGAAGGGTCCTCTTAGGTGGGAGATGCGTAGGAACACGGATTGTGGGAGTCGCCAGTCGCTGACGTCTCTCCAATGTCTGGAGAACCAATCCGCCGTGAGGTTCTCCACTCCGGGAAGGTATTCGGCCTGTAGGGGAATATTGCGTTGAAAACAGAAACTGTAAATATCTTTCGTTACTTCTGAAAGCACTCATGACCGGACCCCGCCCAGACAGTTGATGTATTTCACCGCGGAGATGTTGTCCATTCTCAACAGTATGCAACAGTTTGAGAGTTGTTTTGACAAACTGCGTATAGCGAACGACCCCGCAATCAACTCTAGACAGTTGATATGACCTATGTTCTCTGCTGATGTCCAAGTGCCTCCCATGGAGGCTGTCGGGCCAGAAGCACCCCATCCCCATAGACTTGCGTCCGATTCCACGATGAAGTCTGGGGTGGCACAGAAGATCGCTTTGTTGTTTCACGCCAACATGTGGAGGAGCCACCAATGAAGTTCTTATTGGACCTTTGCTGTTAAGGGAGCCATTTGGTCGTATGAGGGTTGAAGAAACTGCTTTTAAGTGCTGCATGGCTCGATAATGCAAAGGTAGATGGCCTGTATTGAGGCTGATCTAGACGTAACGTCCTGTGGAGTTCCTTCCGGATTGCTGAAATTTTTGATTGAGGGAGGCGGAGGATGCACTTGGAAGCGTCGATCTCGAAACCCAGAAACTGAACCACCTGGGAAGGAGTGAGTGCGGATTTCTCTCGGTTGACCACGAAACCCAAGGACTCTAGTAAGGAGATCGTAAATTGTGACTGAAAGAAATAAAGCGAAAGTAGGAATAGAATAAGGACATAAATTACAGCAAAAATAAATTAACTGAAATAAAGTTATGAAGTAAAAGGTGCAGAAAACGACACCCTGAGATAAAATGATACCAATGCATGTGAATTAAGTACAAAAATACCACAGAAAAAAACACAAATGTAGGACAGTGGCACTCTGACCTGTACTGGTGCGGAGCAGCAGAGAAAAAGGGGGAGTGGCTTGTAGAGCAGAGTCTTATACTGTATTACTCGTTTTTGCTTGGTTCTCACTGTTTCTGTTAAAATGTGCTGCAGTGGAGTAAAGAGAGACTTAAGCAAAATATGAAGCCTCCTGTCATGTAATACAATTAAAACTGTGAGTGAGAGCTGAACGAATTAAGCCATAAATCCTTCTGGACAGGGATTTTTGGGATAGGGAAAAACTCCATAGAACATAATGAGAGGGTACTGATTTGTAGTGTCTATTCCTGGTGTACCGTGCTTCTGCTTGAAATGCATTAACAGAATAACAGAAACAGGAGGAACTTTGAAGCTGAGCATTTTTTTTTTTTTTTTAACTAAATGCACTATCTATATATAGTCATGATGATTGGCTGAGTCACTTTCTGGTTTGGGCAGAGTTCTGCAGAAGCTTGAGGATAAGCAGCAGACGCACTAGTGTCTTTTTATTATTATTATTATTATTATTATAAATTTTTTTTTAATAAAATAGACTTACACAATTTTAAGGCATCATCTGTATATTGCGTTTAAAAATATTAAGTCCATTCCAAATATGAAAAGACTACCCGTAAAATATTAACGTTTGCTAAATTGTACTAGTCTAGATTAAGTTAGATGAGAGCTTTCCAGCTCAGCACATGAAAGGAATGGATGATAATAGGAAATCTAATGAAACCACGAAAAGCTACTTTGAGGTTACCTCATGGTTTACAGCTAAGATTGAGGTTTTTACATCTGTGTTTATTGATATAACAGATATGAAAATTGTATAATTTGCAAAGATGTTGAGGATAGACCAGGTTTGTGGGCACCAATAAAGGCACACTGTCAGATACTTGTGCTAGATGTTTGTGTCTTATACGTTGATTTATAAAAAAAAAAAAAAAAAAAACAATTTAGGTAATTTTTTAAATTTTTTTTTTGGGGGGATTGTTAACTTTTATTTGTGAAATGTTCCTATACTACTTCTAATCGTGTGTGCGTTTATTTATATATATTTTTTTTTCCTTACAGTTATGTCATGATGATGCCTTTCAAGCGTCAGGCATTAGTTGAATTTGAAGATATTGAGTTTTCAAAGGAGTGTGTCACTTTTGCTATGAATGAGCCAGTGTATATAGCCGGCCAGCAAGCCTTCTTCAATTACTCCACAAGCGTACGAATCACAAGACCCGCAAATACAGAAGATCCATCTGGGGGGAATAAAGTTCTTCTCTTGTCTATCCAAAACCCCCTGTATCCTATTACAGTGGTAAGCTTACGTTTCCGAATAGTTTTTAATTTGAATTATTTGAGTGCTCTTGACATTAAAACAAAGAGCTGTAAAGTGTTCTTTTGGCTTTGGCTGCTCAGTCATGCTTATGCTATTGAATGTTTTAAAAAAAGTTATTTTATTTTAGCTAATGTTTACTCTACTGGCAATGTGCTTTGTGCATATATGCATGTACATTAATGCAGCGTTTGTTATCCCACAAGGCATTAGACTTGCTTGACAATATTACTAAATGAATACTCTTTGGTAGAACATGTTATAAATGATAAAGAACTCCCCTTTGAGCTAAGCATTGTGATTGCAAAATTGTCTGGCACAATTGTCTTTTTATGTTCATTAATGGATAATGTATTAAGTGATTATACATTAATTGGGAGTCTTAAAATGTGTCCTTTTTCTGACTGCATTATTTTTAAATTTATTCTTTTAAGGTTAAACATTTCTGATACATATTACAGATAATTGCAATATATATGATTGTAGCTGTAATTTTTTGTTTATTTTATAGTGACATTTTCTCCTTTGATTGCTCTTTCAGGATGTTTTGTATTCTGTCTGCAATCCAGTTGGCAAAGTAGAGCGTATCGTTATCTTTAAAAGAAATGGAATCCAAGCAATGGTTGAATATCCTTCTATTCTTTGTAGACTTTTAATATACAAAAGCAATTCTAAAATAATATTTTTTAAGTTCTAAAATAAATGTTTCCTGCTACCCTTTGCATATAATAATAATATTCCAGAAACTGTGATAACAAAGTATTCACATAATAATCACATGTTCAGAATGCAACAATTTCCCATGACCTACTAGGTAGATACAAATAGTTGCGTCTAGTCTATTATCTATGACCAGTACATCTCACTGTCTGAATTCTAATGCCATTTCATGGTAAGTAGTCAAACTGTTTTAAAAATATTTAATGTTTAAGTCCCCCTGACAACTCTGGTCCTGCTTTCTCTTTTGATATCTAAAGCGGAAATTCTCCTTGGTTGCTGTATCTCTCATGCAGAGATGACTTGTTGGCATTTCATTTTTGGATTGCCCTTGTTGGGGGATTTGTGGGTGGGATCAGTCTGATATGGAAATTGTAGATTTTCTCTTTGTTATGGCACAAGTAATGTAAATGCACAAGTGAGCAAAAACATTTTAGAGACCTAAGCGGGGACTAACTGAAGGGCAAGCTGCTGCGTTTCTCTAAACATTTGCTCGTTCTCATATTCTCTGGTTTTGTTGCAGTGCATTTGCTCAGCTTAAATGGTAAATCATAGATGGAACCCGTGCTCACTGTGTCTAGACTGGTATTGGTTTCTCCTATCTGACAAGGCCGAATGAAAGCAGAAAAAATTGTCCAGGGTTGCTGCTACTCTCGTGCAGAGAGGACTTGCTGGTACTTTGGTTTTGGAATGCCATTATTGGTGGTACATGTCTGATATATGCAAATGGTATAGGTTAACTTTGTAATGGAATGACTGAGCAAAAGCATTTTTGAGACATTAGCGGGAACTAACCAAAGGGCAAGCTACTGAGTTTCTCTAAGCTTTTGCCCATTCTCACAGTTCTGGTATCTTCTGCTTTTGTTGCATGACATTTTACCAACAGCGAGATCATGGAATTAATTACCAATTAGTCATTTGGAGGGTTAGCAACTGCCGTTAGTGGTTGATTTCAGAACTGCTGAAACTACTAAGTTACAGGTAGCTGCTCCTATACAGAATACTCTGTGACTGTCTTTTTATCGCAGCTGCTTGTAACTTCCCATTGCTGCTTGAAATTGTTAAACAACCTCTACTTGCTAAATGCAGCACCAGTTCGCAAGTTGCCTTTAACAAATTGAGAAAATATCTTTGTCTCAAGTGAATGAAATATAGGAAATGTCCAGCCCTCTTTGCAAACCTAAAATGAGAATATGTTAAACTCGCAATAATGATTGCTGAACCTTTCTTTGCAGACGTGATTATGAAAAAGCTTTGACAGATTCTAAACAAATTTCTTTCTATCACTGGTCTTTAGAATGTTAGAATTTCAGTTGGTTTAATTGGTTTTTTTTGTTTTATTGTTTTTCTAAATATGTAACATTGAGTGATTATTGTAAGCTTCCTTAATATAGCTAACATTTGACACCGTGCTCAGTGCTCAGAAAGCCAAAGCTGCGCTAAATGGAGCAGATATATATGCGGGATGCTGCACGTTAAAGATAGAGTATGCCAGGGTAAGTAAAAAACATACAAACTGCTCTTTAATGGGACCCTGTAGTCAATATAACCATCTCATTGAATTGACTATAATGCTTGGAGTCCCTGGCACTGTCCCTCCATTCAGTGTTAAACAATTTTCAAGAGTACCTGGCCACCCATAGCCTTGCCTCTACTGGAGATGTGGCTAAAGCAAGAGATGACATACTCCTTAGTAGGCTTGTAGTCATGTCCATTCATACTGGCAATGCGCTCTCTGAAAAGCAGTCTCACAAGTGAAAAGAGTATCACAAGCAAAAATTATTATACAATTGTCAAGAGTATAGGGAACATGAGTTGTAATATTATTTGTACAAACTGGGTTGTTACTCTTTTTTATAATATAACATACGGTTTATAAAGGTAGAAACATGCTCGGTAAAACAAGCAGGGATAAATCATGCTTGAGTAGGGAAACATCGGAGTAGAAACCACCCTTGGCTGCTTTAGAGTAATATCTCAGCTGGTAGCCTTAAATGTTGACATATTCATCTGGAGTGTGCTAATGCAGGTTAATAAAAAGGTTGAATAGAAATGGTTAACTGAAATTAAAAGCAGGAGCAATGGAGAACATGTTGCCACAGTAGCCAGCTGACTAAAATAGAGCATGGAACGGGAGACTCAGCGTGGGGGTCAGCCTATTCCCATTGTAGAGAATTTACAGTCCCACTCGGAATGGATCTGAATCAATGACAGAGGTGACAGCCCTCAGGTATTGTGGCTTCTGTTGCCTTCCACCCAGTTCTCCCATATTCCTTTCCTCTGTAAATCCCGTTCTAGGTATAGCCTGCGCCGGGGCCTGCCAGCTAACTGCTCGCCTTGCGGAGCGCTGATATGGTCTTCGCCGCCGTAGGCATGTTTGTCTCGTGGGAGAAGTCACTGTTCGGCACGGTGGGCAAAACGACTGCTTTGTAGGAACTTTCACACTTGCAGATGAGGCCCGCTTGTACTGGGCCTCCAAGAGCTGGACTATAGATGGCAGCTCCGCGCCAGGATTAAGGGTACTAGTGGCGTCCGCCGTCTCAAGTGTGTTGCCGCTGGCATCTGCGACACAGCCATGACCTCTTGGTGGAGCTTGGACGCCACCAGAGTGGGGACCAGGATCACCCCCACCGGTCCAAGGGGGGGGGTCAGCAGGGTGTCCTGAACATATCTGGACCCTGTCGGCGCCGTACCGGGAGACTGGCCGCCTCACTGGAGCAAGGCGTGCAAAACTGTTCTGAGGACCGCTGGAACCGTTCCCTGCATGGTCTGAGAGCTGAAGTTGCAAAGCATATGTAGCATGTGTGTAGAGAACTGCTAGAACAGCTGTAGTAAGCGGTTTGTTTAGTGTGTCTCAGGGAGCTTTCAAGAGACACGTCTGGGCGCCATAATGGTCAAAAACTAATTGAATGAAAGTACTGCACCAGGAGACTCCAGACACTAACCAGTTTTTAAAATTGTATTTTATTTCTTACTGGCATTTATAAAGCGCCAACATATTCCACCGTTAAACTAGATGAAGCAGATACAGTACCTACAGCATGCTACCCCAACCTCCGGCCCTCCAGATGTTGCTGAACTACAACTCCCATGATTCTATGAATGAAATAGATGGGCTGAGAATCATGGGAGTTGTGGTTCAGCAACATCTGGAG
Source organism: Pelobates cultripes (assembly GCA_933207985.1). Classification (NCBI taxonomy): domain Eukaryota; kingdom Metazoa; phylum Chordata; class Amphibia; order Anura; family Pelobatidae; genus Pelobates; species Pelobates cultripes. The sequence continues at coordinate 299,628,687 of OW240913.1, read as the reverse complement.
GGCCGGAGTTTGGGGAAGCCTCGGCTAGTGTCCCTTAATGATTTTGGTAACTCTGGTAAAACTGACTGTTTTTTGTAATTCTGTACAGCCCTCACGACTCAACGTTATTCGCAATGACAATGATAGCTGGGATTACAGCAAACCCTACCTAAGCAGAAGAGGTAAGAGTTGCATTTTATTGTTGTAAATTCTGGAATTATTTGATTGGTCTTTGAAGTGATCTTTTTGTTAAGAATTACAGCATAGACTTGGCTTTAGTTGCCATATCTGTGGTGAACTGGTCAAATTCCCGAAGGTTGTCCACACTTGCAAACATGCTTGCAGCACCAAAGACGTTTATTTTCTACAAGCATCGCATTCCCTTTCCTCTTTCACATTTTCTGTCTCTATAGAGGGTGGGCGAACTCACTTTCAAACTTATAAACTTGCACACTGCATCTCAACGGAAAAGACTTTGTTCCCACGCATTAATGCTGGACAAGGCACTCAGAAGTCTAGAGGAGGATCTCCATCAGGCTGACTCTACACCTACTTCATGCACCACATCGGCACCAGCAAAACAACTTTCTGAAAACCACAGACTTGCAACTCACATTGACTGCATTCAGCATGCATCATCATCACCACAGGCTCCCAAAGAAGGACACTTGCAAGCCCTTTGCATATATGCAAGGATTGAATGTTGTTGTAGATCATTGAGAACTTTCACCTGGACTTGCAGTCTGTGATTAAAATCCTTAGAATGTAAACTGGCCTTTATACCATTTGAGGAAAAAAGGACAAGAGCAGTATTTTTTGTACATTTTATTTTGTGCCTGGATTATGCTCATTTCGTTCAAAATGAGAACTACTATTTCATGATGAAGACCAATAGTAAGCATAGTAGAGGATAGTGTCCATTTTTTGATGTTTGAAAACCTAAAAATTGAAGGGTTATAAAGATTGTAGTAGCATTGCAAATATTACACAAGAATTGCCAATTACAAGAGGAAAGTTCCTATCCAAACATATAGGTTGTATATACTATATAATTTCATATGTTATAGATACAGCAGTTTAAAAGGTTACAGAATTGAGTTAATTTTATGTAAAACAAATGGTATATTAATAGTTGGTCTTTTTATATTTTTTCTGGTAATGCTACAGGAGAGGTGTATTCCACTCTTATGAAGTTGTCAGAGAGTATTAAACTACTCCTAATATTTCTGATCATTTGTGCTAGCCTGGCCGGTAGCAAAAGTAGGGATTAACAGATAAAACAAAACTTACTCCAGGTTTAGATTTCTTTTCTGTTCTTATGTACACTTTACCCGGCATCCACATATTTATGTGTTTGCTTAGGCACTAAAACCAAGGTTGTGTTTGCTCGATAGATAGTGGCAATATTTTGGAGAAAATTGTTGGTGTGAGATGAGCACGGAGTACAACTAATTGTGAAGTCCATGGTTTTCCTATATTCACCAATATCTGCATCTGTTCTGATGAATTTTACCACAAACATTTAAAGAATGGTCTTCTTCTATGTAGTTGTTTTTAGCATTATACACCGTAGCTTTATTTGTAATGCTATCTGCCTCTTATGCCAGTGCTACTTAATGTGACTATAATGAATGAAATGCAGTTTCTGCATATGGATGTTACGTATTTGTATAGAATGAAGGGTGCTATATACCTTCATATACTCCCCTTCCTCCTTCCCATACCTTGAAATAGGAAGCATGTGATTGATCAAGAAGTGTGAGATTCCCCGTATATTTTAGTGATTTCTGGTGGTCTCTTGTTGTAAATGACAATTGGATACCAATCATATCCAATGTGCATTAAGCAACACTTTGGATGAGCAATGTTTTAGTCCATGTTGAATGAACATCTTGGCTGTTGGATGATTGCTGCAGCAGTACACTGTGCTAATAGTATAGGTGCCACCGTGCCAGACCTGGTCTAGTGCTGCTACAGGCAGATTAAATAATACACTGTCTGTTTGCACTTGGGGTCTGTTTACACATGGTGGTTCATCAGCCGTAAATACAGCAAACTGCTTCTTGTATGGTTTTTGTTTTTTTAAAAGAGGTGAACATTCTCCTTGGTATTTCAAGCAGACCAGCTTGTGGTCTGGCTACATGACATTTAGGCTATTGCTAGCCTATGCAAACATCCATGGTAAGGCTTCATTAATGCCAAATTTGTAGGTATCAACCGAATGGTCTGTGTGTGGTGTACCTGGTGTTATATGTTTCAGGTGTTTAAGCTGGTAGGTTCTACTAATTGGTATTGAGGCCATGAGCTTGTGTGTATTCCCCTTTCACCCCCCCCCCCCACACACACACACCACGGTTCATATTCCTCTCTGAAACTTAAGGACAAACATGAACAGGGGGATACAATCAGCCACAGGGTATGAAAAACACAACTACGTAATTGGTCAGTGTGCTGTAGGTCTGGTCATAGACAGGACTTGGAAGTCAATCATGAGTGAAAAGAAAGTGTACGTGTGAGATCATGGCACGGTTTGAAATAAAGGAGATCTCTCCTATTCCCTGCTCAACTTTTATAGAGTATTCTTTACGTTTATCCAGTTTCATTTCAGTAGTCCCTATCACAGTCCTAACCTATTTTCTTAGTAGCCAACATTTTTTTTCTCTTTCACATAAGACATGTAAGGTCATTTACATATTATTTAACAAAATATGAATTTTCAAGAAATTATACACAATTGTAATGGTAATCTATAAGTATTGTAACTGTCATATATTTAAAAGGGTAGTTTTCTGAAAAGAGGAGTGGGGGGAGTTTAATACTTTAATACTTAGGGCAAGCTAGGGAATGCCCTGATGCTTTTGTGATGTAAATAGTGTAGAGGCCAAATCTTCTCTGGTTCATCAATGTGGACAGATTTTGGAAAGTAATAGATGTCTTTTAAAACGGGGTTATCCACTAAAATGAGAATTCAAACTGAATTCCTAATGTAATATCACGGTAGATGAACTAAAAGCATAGCTGACTTTCAGAATTTTTCCAGGAGGTCTATTTTGACCCTTAATCTATATTCACATTCGTGAATAACCCTGATTGTATTCAATTCAGAAGTGTTTCATTGTTTTCATTTGAGGAATCTATATCTTAAAGTAAATTTGGAGCATTACCCCCTTTCCCAAAAAAGACACCCTACTTTGTATTGTATTTTTGTTGTTTTACAGTTAACACAGTGTATGTAAATACATGCAGTACAAATTGCAGTTTCTTTTATTTTGTATGTAACTGATGAAACAATGAACACTGTAACCGTTGAAACACAAATGTATGTGACCATTTGCATGTAAAAAGTTTGTAATAGACACTTCCTCTGGGCGTACGACCCTTTTTAGAAAATGTTTGTTCCCTTTTTTAACATTGTCCACTGTATTTACTGATTGTGAAACCATGTAATACAGGTGTTTGTTGGAATATGCTGAAACATCTTGAAGGGAGACCTCTTTGAAAATGTGTTGCTGGTGAAGCTAATAGTAGGATTCAGGTACTGTTTTATAAACATGCTATGCTACATGTTTATTTCCTGATCTATTCTGTAAATCCTAGTAATGTATTGTGTGATGTTTAGAAATGTCTATATGCTGTGCTTTTCCTATGAATACCTCAACTTCTTTATTCTATGTAGTAGTTTGAGGTTCTTTGAATCTTCCTCATTGTAATATGACTGGTTTTTAACTTGTGAGTACTTGGATATATGTATTTATGGTTTCTTTCTCGGTTTATGGGCTGTACCTCTAGGCTTATTCTTCCATTTCCTGGCCAATTCTTCTCTAGAACACTGAAGGCGTCATGATATATATATATATATATATCAGGCCACCATGATCAGTACTTGTAAGAAGAGATATCTCTAGCTCAAAATGATGCTATACAAGAGTGGTTAAGTGATCTGTTCTGAAAACCTGCTAGCTATATATTTCGTAAAGTTAAACTACTGTTATGAAGAGATTTGTGGGATAAGATCAGGTTCCATTGAACACACTGACATTTTCCTGATTGGCTAAGTTTATTATTGATCTGGACAGCGTTCAGCAGGAACATGAACTTTAAAGGTGAGTTGTTGTGTTTTTTTTATTTTTAAATTTATTTACATGTTAAATACTGTAATGAATTATAAATAATGTAACTTCAAGCTTGGAGTGTTCCTTTAATTAAAATCCATACTTTCAAGAATACTAGTGTGAAAGTTTGTTTATAAAGAAAACAAAAAATACTTATTGATTTTATATTTCTGTTTCAGATCATGGTAAAGGCCGCCAGAGGCAAGCCATTCTTGGAGACCACCCATCTTCCTACAGATATGATGGTTATGGTAGGTGTGCTTTGAAACTACCAATTTGCTTAATATTTCATACTATTCACACTTAAATTATCAAAATATGACCGCATCAACCGGCTCTTCCTCTATAACCACTCAGTATAGTCCTTATTTGTAATTCAGGCCTGTTTACTAACCCCCAAGCGTAAGTGCTATGAAGGAAACAAAAAGCTTTCTAAAGCTAAGCTAAACTGCTCTGTTTGAACCACAACTGCTTTAACTATTTAATAGATGGCAGTATTGTTTATATATGTGTGTGTGTATATGTGTATATGTATGTATGTGTGTGTGTGTGTATATATATATATATATATATATATATATATATATATATATATATATATATATATATATATATATATATATATATATATATATATATATATGATTGGAAATGACCGCACTCCAAGGACTTGTTGATAGTAAAAATAAAATATAACTTTTTTTATTCTATATCATATAAAAAAATATCGACGTTTCAGCCCCAATACATGGGCTTTCATCAGGATGGCAATACAATACACAAATACATATAAAATACTTATATAGCAAAACATAAAAGGATACTAACCAGCTTCATGTGTGAGAGAACCGAAATGGCGTTCAAACTGCACGTGGAACAGCTGATCAGAGTGCTTCAACCGTAGTTCCATTTGGTTGCTAGGTGATCAGTGGAACGCACTTTCACCCCATTGCTATGCTGTTAGATCGGTAGACACAGAGCTAGTATTGCTATGTGTATGGATCTTCAAATCATTCCCTCTGCCTGCTACTTTCTGGCACTGTGCCTGGAATGCAAAGTATCAGTAGGCACCATACATCATACATACATCATGTGCTGCAGCACTAACAGGATAGAGCCCTTGACAGGACTTCAGTCTGGCAGAGTGCAAATGCCATCACACTCAGCCAGCTTGGGTCTTCACTTCTCACAAATAGAGGGGGGATATAAGTGCCCAAAGAGAAGTTAGAAGTGTGTTATAAACCGAATATAAAGCCACACTATTGTTTTGTAAACCAGCCAATATGGAGCTGTGTAGAGATGGACAAATACTGCCAAGTCCATTATGTTATAGTCAAACTACCCCCCATATAGCTATATTTAAATGGTACTCCCCAATTCCTAGCAGGAGAAAATGTGTAAATACATAAAACATATATTAAAGCTTTAATATATGCTTTTATGTATTTACACATTTTCTCCTGCTAGGAATTAGGGAGTACCATTTAAATATAGCTATATCCAATCATTTTTTTTGTATCTTGTGCCTGACCAGCACCGGGCAATTACTCTCTAATCCATCTCCGTATTTATGTGTGTGTGTGTGTGTGTATGTATGTATGTGTGTGTGTATATATATATTTTTTTTTAGGTCCCACTGACTCTATAAGGCACCTTTGATTTAATTGTTGTGTCCATTCTCATTATCTGTGTTCCTCAAACTACCAATCATGCTACCAATCATACCCGATTTTTTTTTTTTTTTCTTCAAAGTACTAATTACTTTGGAATATTGTCATTTGTATTATTTTGGGGAGCATCCTTTTGCTATTCAAGAACATGACATCTGTTTTCATAAAAAGGATAACTACATTTTTTGTAAGAATGTTGCTTCTAATACCTTCCACCTCCTGGTCCTCTCCCCTCCTTCTGTATCGTGCAGTGTTAATTTTGATGACTAACAATTTTAGTCGACTAAAATATGACTAAAAGTCAAAAGACTATGACAAAAACTAAATTGAAATTTACCACCAATATTAACACTGCACAGAGAGCTGTGGAAAGGGCAAAAGAGACAGACCAGGGCTTGGGAGAGAGACATCTAGAGGGTCTGGGAGAATACAAAAAGACACACAGGGGGCTGGGGAAAGGGCAAAAGAGACCAATGGAGGCTTTAACTAAACCCATTAGATTTTAGTTGTCTACTACAATCTCCTGGAGGTTCAGCGGACTGCAATGGCTTTTTAGTCAAGACTATGAATAAAACTAAATTTGCTGCCAAAATTAACACTAGTATTGTGCATCCGTAAATGAATTGTGTGTGTGTGTGTGTGTGTGTGTGTATGTATATATATATATATATATATATATATATTTATTACTGCTGTTTAGGCATTTAAATTAAGAAAATAATATAAATGTATGCATTGTTTATTTTTTGTGCCCAGGAAATCATGGCCCCCTTCTACCTCTACCAAACCGCTATAGGATGGGATCAAGAGATACACCGGAGCTGGTTTCTTATCCTCTACCCCAGGCATCCTCTTCCTACATCCACGGCTCCCCTCCAATAGGCTCTGTCGCCATGGTTAGCAGCTTGCATCAGGAGAAAATGAACTGCTCTCGGGTCTTCAATTTGTTTTGCTTGTATGGTAACATTGAAAAGGTAGTGTACACATTTGCTTTGTAGTTTTTATTAAAATGTCTATATTTTAATGCTTTAAATTAATTAAATAGGCACCCAGACCACTTCATCTCAATAAAGTGGTCTAGGTACTAGGGATCGACCGATATTGATTTTTTACAGCCGATACTGATAATCTGTGAACTTTCAGGCAGATAGCCGATAACTTACGATATTCTGTACATTTACCATTTTGAAAAAAACTATTTCTAAAGGTAAATGCACAAATCATACATGCCACATGTAGTGGATGCAGTGTGTTTAGACAGGGGAGCTGTGTGTATTTGTGTAGTGTGTGTGTAGTGGATGCTGTGTGTATTTGTGTAGTGTGTGTGTATATATAATGAATGCAGTGTGTGTGTATAGTGAATGCAGTGAGTGTTTGTGTAATGTGTGTGTGTGTGTGTGTGTATATATATATATATATATTAGAATGCTGTGTGTGTATAGTGAATGCAGTGAGTGTTTGTGTAGTGTGTGTGTGTGTGTATATATGTGTGTGTGTGTGTGTGTGTGTGTATATATATATATATGTGTGTGTGTGTGTGTGTGTGTGTGTATATATATATATTTATTAGAATGCTGTGTGTGTGTGTGTGTATAGTGAATGCAGTGAGTTTGTGTAGTGTGTGTGTGTGTATATATATTTAGAATGTAGTGTTTGTCTAGTGTGTGTGTATAGTGAATGCAATGTTTGTCTAGTGTGTGTGTGTGTATAGTGAATGCAGTGTTTGTCTAGTGTGTGTGTGTGTGTGTAGTGAATGCAGTGTGTTTGTCTAGTGTGTGTGTGTGTGTGTGTGTATATAATGAATGCAGAGTGTGTTTGTCTAGTGTGTGTATAGCGAATGCAGTATATTTGTGTACTGTGTATGTGTGTTTCTGTAGGTATGTAATTTGTATAAAATGAGGGGGGGAAGAGGAGGCATTTAAAAAAGTGTGTTGTTTTTAGTTTTTTTTAAATATTACATTTAAAAAAAAAATGTATTCCCCCCCCCTCTCTGCTTGTTACCTGGCCATGGAGGTGGGCTATGGCATTCCCTGGTGGTCCGGTGGCATGGACTGTACAGCGGGGGCCCAGCAAGCGCTTACTTACCTTCCCGTCAGCTCCCCAGTGTAAATCTGGCGGCCAGCGTGCTGCGCGGAGCGGTGTCATGGTAACCCGTGGCAACAATCTGACGGCTGCGGGACTCGCAAGATTTACAGTGGGGAGCTGCTGGGAAGGTAAGTAAGCGCTTGCTGGGCACCCCAGGACAGCCAGGCTTGTTATGGTCCCGGCATGTATTATCGCCAATATTTGTATCTGTTTGCCAATACCGATATATTGCCAAATATCAGCCGATAATATCGGCCAGACAGATTATCGCTCGATCCCTACTAGTTACCATGTGCACCTCATTTTAATCCTGCAGCTAAAAACAGTGCCATTCTGCAGGCAGTGTTTTTGTTGCAGAGTTAACCTGCCTCTGGTGGTTGTAATACTGACAGCCACTAGTGGTGCTTCCTTGAAGTAGTGGAGTACTTAACTATTTTTTTATCATAGAGACCATCTGATTGGTGCAGCACAGCATATTGCTGCGCATACACACTAGCCTCCCAATCCTTTCGTGGAGACCAGTGCTGTCCCTGGCAGTGGGGGACACATTTGCATTCTTAACGCTCTAGTGTTCCTTTAAGTATTTCACAAAGTGGAAATTACACTTTCCCTCATTCGTATATCAGTCTGGTAACCCTCATTCTGGGTGGCTAGCTCACAGTCTTCCAGTTTAAGAAAAATGAATTGATTCATTTTGGGAGTGAAGGTCAATGTGCATAAAGCCGATTAGTTAGAGCCATAAAAACAAACTGGTGAAAACTTACAGCATGCCCAACCTCAAAGTCCTTGTGTAGGGTCTTAAGATATTGCATTGTTTTACTTGCTGGGACCATGCATTGTCTTGAATCTGCCACGTTCTCCTGAGTGGCTTCTCCTTTATCCATAAGGGATTGTGTCTCCTCTTTCACTACTGCATTCTCTGCAGACCACTTCCTTATGTTTTTTTTCAAGAGATTTGTGAGGTCCTTTTTGTAGAAGGGGTATTTCTCTTTCAATGAAGATTCCTCCTCTGAAGTTGATGAGTTGTCAGTCCTCTGTCTTAGTAGGCACCTCTATTTTAGATCTCACTGGACACAAACATGTATTACAATGTCTATTGTGTCACTGCTCAGGCAGGCCCAACAGGTGAGTGAGGAAAAGCATATCTTAGCCAGTACACTGTGCAGAAGAGATTGTGTCCTCATTTGAGTAGATACAGTGGTAGCCTTAAAACCTCTTATTTAGCTTGGATATCTCCTTAAAAGAAGGGCAATAGCTAGTATCCTGGACCCTCAAGACATCAACCTAATGGTTTCCGAAGATTCTCTTGGAGCATTGAGAAGCTGTCTGGTTAGGCTGCACTCTGGTTCTGTCTCATTACAATTATTTTTATCACTTTGAGAAAATACTATATCATTACTATTCTCTGCCTTTCTCCAGAATTAGGCATTATCTGTCTTCTATTAGACTGCTCACTCATTCTTTGTATCTCTCTCCCCGTTAAATTTCCCACTCTGCCATTACAACTCTCTTCTAGACTGTCGATTCTGTCATTTCATTTCTTTCTCTTCCAGTAGACGACCCACTCCATAATTTTATCTGTCTGTCACATTAGACTGCCTATTCTGTTTTCTCTTTGCTCATCCATTAATCTAATCAATTTGTCATTACATTTTTCTCTGACGTTGCACAAATCTCTTCCATTAGTTTTCTTACTTTGCTAATATAAAACGCTCTCTTCCTTTAGACTGCACATCTCTATCCCATTTCATTGTTTCTCTCATTAGTCATTTGATGTTTCTCCAGTCAGACATTTCCCTATACTTGGCTCTACCTGCTAATAGACTGCTCACTATGTCATTGCACATTACTGAAGAAATTACTTTCACAGTATATTATGGTAACATTTCTGGCAAAATGTAGTGACAATGCATTGCTAACAATATTTTAAACAGAGCATTGTCTGACTCAAAGCACTTATTTTACTTCTCATTTTGTGTAATTGAAGGTGAAGTTCATGAAGACTATTCCTGGCACGGCTCTTGTGGAAATGGGCGATGAGTACGCTGTTGAAAGGGCAGTCACACATCTGAATAACGTAAAGGTTTTTGGAAAGAGACTAAATGTTTGGTAAGCACAGTTTGGATATCAAAGAAACATAAATGACCCGGTTTCACTGGCTGTTTGAAATTCATTTTTTTACCTTGTTTGGTTATGAATTTATAGTTTATAAACAGGGCAAACCCTGCTTCTAGGAAAAGAGGTCAGAATCAATGTGCCTTCTTTTCCTTGGTACACATAGGGATAAACAGTTTATCCTTGATAAAAACTGGAGGACTCAGGCTGTCTAGAGGAGTCATTAAATGCATACATATTCAGTAGGTAGTGTGGTCTGTTGTAGTAGAGTGTTCTGTGGATCATATGGAGAGGTTTAAATGATGGGCAGTGTATGCTGGGTAGCTGGTTAACTTACTTTTCCTATAGTGAGGTTGAACCATTTCTTGTTAAAGATAGTGCTGAAGAGTTGTGTATGGGCTACTGAGACAGTAACATGTTATCGGTCACACTCTCATGCAAAATGTTATGAGAAATTGTGAGTGTATGTTAAGTAACCCCACATATTGTGGCAAATCACATGCTACTCTGGACTACAACCAAGGAAAATCTACATGCACAGAAAAAAATACCTTCGGTGAAACCACAGAGTAAATAGTCTTAAATGAACACTATAGGGTCAGGAACACAAACATGTATTCCTGATCCTATAGTGCAAAACCCACCATTAAGGTGGCTTGTCCCCCTTATCTGCCTTAAAAGCATGAAAAACTCAACTTATTTGAATCAATGCATTTTTATTCCATTTTCATTCGGGCCCCCATCCGCTGCTCATGGGTGTGGCCGCTAGGTGTGTCCCTCTCTCCCCATTTTCATTTAGCCCCCACCCGTTGCCCATGGGAGAGGCCAGGGGAACAACAGGTGTGTGCCGTCCCCCTCCCCCTGACCCCCCATTTTTATTCAGGTCCCTCACCTACCGCTCATGGGTGGGGGAAGGACAATAGGCCCCGCCCCCCCCATTTTCATTCAGGGCCCCCACCTCTCATGGGTGGGGGTGAGGACAATAAGTCCTCCCCCCCCCCTATTGTAATTTAGGGTCATAGGTCCCCCCCGGGCATGCGCAGGAATTTCACAGCGCTATCTAGTGTGGGCAGATGACGTGTCCCACAGGGACTTTATCTACCCACACAAAGATGGCGGCACCTAGGTCCGGGTCCGAAAGAAAGATTTCAAAATAGGTAATATGTGGATATGGGGGGCTTAGGGGATATCTAGGGGGACAATTGGATGTAGTGGAGTCGGGAGGGGGGGTAAAAAAAAAAAGGGGGGGGGATTTGTCCATGACCGTGTCGCTTTAACATGTTACAAACACTAGATAGCGCTGTGAAATTTTTACTTCTTAGGAGGCATTATTATTAATAAGAAGGGATGTGATGATTTACTTGTTGAATATGTACTTCATCCAGCACCATAACAATCTCATCTCCGTAAATTCAATGTAGTGTCGGTACGTTCTGGGTATAGCCACCAAAGCCCTGTTGACAGGGTCTGTCTATTTGGCCTTTCTTCCTTTCAGTGGACAGCTGCCATCGAGAAGGCTTTGAGTTTAAACCCTTTGAAAACTGTTTAACCCCATAAAGTACAGTGGCAACCAGAACCTATAGACACCAGGGCAACTTTATTTAGATGAAGTTCTAATGGTTCTGGGAGTGGTCCTTTAACTCATGATGTTCTTGCATTGGACAGTGATCTTTAGTTTAGTATTGTCAGTACCGCGTTTACAGAAGATTGCCATTTTCCCTTCATGGATATTCTTGAATACTGCAGTAGTGGTGGTTGCCTGTGTTTTTATGGTCCTTTCAAGTTCCAGTTTAGAGCTTTATGCTTTTATGATATAGTTGGAAGTTTAGGCCTCTCTTTCTGATGACCTCATGCAACTATACTCTCACAAAACAAGTCACGTCATTGAGGCAAGGGAAAAAATAGAGAAGGTGCTATTTTTTTTTGTATTTTTTAATATATATATATATATATATATATATATATATATATATATATATATATATATATATATATATATATATATATATATATATATATATATAATTATTATTATTTTTTTTCAAAATTTCTAGTGTGCAAAACAATGCTGGTATACTTATTGTGAGTTTATTTAACACATAAAATCTGGACAAACTACTTTTATTATATTTGTATTCTTGTTTATTTGGTACTACACTATACATTTATCATATTTCTTGTTAGATTGTCTTAATCCATATTTGGTAGTGTTCACTCATATACAGGGTTATTCACAGAGTGAATTTTCAGGCATTCAGCTGGAAATTGCAATTTTTGACCAAAATAGCTGACTTCAAAACATTTTTCAGCCAGCTACGCTTTTTAGATGAGCTGTTTTGGCCTTTATTTTTCAATTCCCTGTTGATTTTCCAGCTATTTCTTTCTATATTTTGTGAGGTTTTATTTGGGCCTATCTACTCTCAGCCTACCTACCAACCAAGAAAATATTATACAACTACCTATTTAAAGGGAAACCATTCCTTCCCAGGATATTTATTATTGTTTTTACTTGGCCCCTATATTTGAAAATGAGGTCTCCAAAAAAAAACTAAATGTAAACTTTTGCACACCTTATTAAACTGCATCATGACACTGAGCGCCACCATCTCTGATTGTGATGTGAATTGCTTAATCTTTAATACACATTTCAAATAAGTCACATGGAAAACAATGTTAACTCAAGTTATAGGTGATTTCAACATTTTCTAATATGGCATAATTTAAAGAGAAGCTATGGCTCCCCTTTTCGGGGAAATATTCATTTTTTTTTTTTTTTTTCTGTGATTAGTGTTTCCAAGCAGCATTCTGTCGTCCCGAGTCAGATCTTTGAACTAGTTGACGGTACAAGTAGTTACAAAGATTTTGCAATGAGCAAGAATAATCGGTTTACCAGTGCTGGGCAAGCCTCTAAGAACATAATCCAGCCACCATCTTGTGTTCTACACTTTTACAATGTACCCTTGTGCATGGAAGAAGTCATGTTCCAAAAGGTAACCATTAAACGAAATAGTTTTCTTCTTTTACCCCTTGCTAGAAAAAGTAATATCCCTTTAATATTGTGTTAAAGCCCATATAGGTAAGAGTGCTCAATAAATTCACTATTTATTTACAGTAGTTCAAGTCTTAAACTGCCAACTTGAAGTTCTATCTAACCAATCTCTCTGCACAAGGCTTATGGCAAATGTTATTCACTAAAGTGTGAATTGTCAGTAATTCAAATTCACGTCAAATTTAAAATATAGCTGACTTGGGAAAATATTTTCACGTTTGAGCTAACATTTTATTTCACTTTGGATTCCTGAACCATCACTGATGTCCAGATGCCCTTTACTATGGATCAACAGTGTTGTCCAGTTATTCCCTATAGCCTAAATCCTTTATTAGGAGGTTGCTCCCGGTCTCCCTTTTTACACGAGAGGAATATTTCACAGAGAAATATAACTAAATAAGCTGTACATATTTAACATACTTTATACTATACAAGCCTGTACATTTTCATCAACCTTATTTACTAAGCCACAGGTGAAAGGATTTTCTAAGCACCTAAACAATTTCAGCCTAATTAAGTGGTCTTTGTGTATAGATCTCATCTAATAGTTTAAGCAATATGCTTCCTATAACCTAAACCAGCACTGTCAGCCAGTTTTTTTGCTGTATGTTTTAATGTTTTCTTGCTTTTGTTTGCAGCTCTGTGAAGACCACAAAGTTCCCATGTTCATCAAATTCAAAGTGTTCGATGCTAAACGTTAGTACAACTTCTAGTTATGTATATACTATATGCATTGAATGTTTGTTACTCCTTGTTCACTTCTTGTATACTTTCTTCAGCATCATCTAAAACACTCTCCGGACTACTTGAATGGGAAAGCAAGACTGAAGCCGTGGAAGCTCTCACCGTATTAAATCACTACCAAATAAGAGTACCTAGTAAGTTTAAACTCTTAGATATGCATTATAATGCAGTCCTGGCATTGATTTTACTTATTTCTTTATGTTAAAGGGACACTCAGCAACATAAAAACTTCAGTTTGTTGCAGTGGCAATGGCAAAAAAGATCCTGTCCTTCCAGTTCAATTAAAAACTCTTACCAGAACATCACCTAGCTCTAAGCAGGCATAGCATGTTGACATACAGAGACTGCCCTTTTTTTGTGTGCTGGATGGAGCTGGGAACACACCACTCTTCATAGAGACAGGAGCTGTCTTTGCACTTGCAGGTACTTGCTTCCTCATGAGCAGTGACATATCAGGTCTTTGGTGTGACTTGACATGCCATGTAGTAAGTGGTGTAAGTTCTGGCTCTTTGACTAACGGGGCTTGTAGGCAGAGCTATGAGCTCCACTTTTAAACCCTATGTTGTCAGTTTGACAATTTTGTCAAAGGTAAGGCTGCAAGAACAGTGTCCTGGCACCATAATTACTTAGTAAGTAGTTATTGTGCCTACGGTGTCCCTTTAAAAACAATGTCTTTTTGAATACATGTGATACTGTACAAAGCTGTGCATGTTCATCAACCTATTTTCTAAACCATGGGTGAAAGGGACATTTTTCATGCACTAAAACAACTTCGGTTTAAAGAAGCACTATAGGAACACAAACATGTATTCCTGACCCTATAGTGTTAAAACCACTATCTAGCCCCCTTATGCCTCCCTAAAGATAGTAAAATCTTACTTGTATTAAAGTCTGAAGCTGCTGCCTCTGCCTGTGAACTTCCTCTGACATAATCAGACGTGGTGGCCTGACTTAATCACAATGCTTCCCCATAGGATTGGCTAAGACTGACAAGGAGGCAGATCAGGGGCAGAGCCAGCATGATTCAAACACAGCCCTGGCCAATCAGCATCTCCTCATAGAGATGAATTGAATCAATGAATCTCTATGAGGAAAGTTCAGTGTCTGCATGCAGAGGGAGGAGATACTGAATGTTTGGATGCATTTTAGGCAGCCATGACCCAGCAAGGATCTCTAACAGCCACCTAAGGAGTGGACAGTGAAGTTATCACTAGGCTGTAATGTAAACACTGCATTTTCTCTGAAAAGACAGTGTTTACAGAAAAAGCCTGAAGGTAATGATTCTACTCACCAGAACAAATTCAATAAGCTGTAGTTGTTCTGGTGACTATAGTGTCCCTTTAATTAAGTGGTTTTGATGTGTAGATAATTCCCCTGCCGCGTAACTGCTCACTTCATCCACCTCATAGGATTTAAAGGATACCTGTCATGACAAATACAACTTAATCCTAACTGATAGTATCATCTATACATTGTGGTGGCAGAATTGCTAACAAATGTCTAGGTTTCTTTAAAATCAGTGATTAGAAAACCCTTTTTTTTCTCCTGTCAGTCATTTCTCCCTCCTGTCAGTCATTTTGGGCTGTGCCGATCCTTTGCTCTGCATGTCTGTTATCAGGGAAATCCTCTCCTGCTTGAATTCATCCTAAGGGAAAGCAATACCTGCAAGCAGAATTGGCAGGCTCTTTGTGAGTGCAGCCGCAGGGAGAGGAGAGAAACCGCCAGAATCCTTTATTGTAGCAGCTTTGAACAGGCAATCTGTCAATGGAAAGAGATAGCAGATAAATTAGTTTTGGGGACTTTTAACCTATTATGGGAAGTGTCAGGATTGGGGTAGGAACCAAAACACAAAAACCCAGAGCACAACTGATCCTTAGAACTAACAAAGAACAGAGTCAGAGTAATAGCCATGGTCAAGAATAGGAGAAAACTGGATAAACTGATACAAGCAGAGTCAAAAAAGTACAGAGATCAGGATAAACCTTAAAACAAGCTAAGAGTCGAAATACCAAATAATCCGAGAATACAGGAACGCACTATTGGGTTAACTAGAACCACAACAACTATGAGTGGGATAGGTAAGTATTTATTGACATAGGCCATTTGCGATTGGCTAGCGTAATTTTTGTGTTCAAAATGAAACTTGGGGGCGGGGCAAATTGATACAGTCATCGAACCCATAAAGTCATTGGAACGCACCCAGGTTGCATCATTCTGATGCAGATGCCTATATGGTGACGTATGTAAAGACACGCCCAAGCTGTGTGCGGCATCAGGGTGGATGGCGGGATCGCGATGGAGAGCCGTGGCAATTCTCACAGGAAGTCTATGCTTCCCAAACGGATATGCAGAGACGTGTGTCTGACAGCAATTATAGCATCCACTGAAAATATGATTGATGCCCTCAGCAGGGGAGAGGGGTAATGGGAATAAATGAATATATGAGCTTTTAATAGTGTTAAGGGAAGAAACCGTTCATTGTATACCATGAGTCAAGTCAGATAGTTGGGAAAACTGCAAAACCTAGCTCTGTCGTGACCGTTTTACTTTAAATCACAATTCGAAATGTAAGGACAAATGGCTGAATTAGAAAAATTCCCATAATCAATTGTGGGTTTTTTTAGACTATTTTGGTTATAAATTTGGAAATCACTCCAGGCAACTCTCACTTTAGTGAATAATCCTGAAGTGACAATGGCAGATAATCGAGTAGTGACAATGCAGGGGGCTTGTTCTACACACAAAAAAACCCAAAACACTTTATTAACTAAAGTTTTGGTGTTAGAGTATTCCTTTAACAGCCGTGATAAAAGTGCTAAAGGCACATAGCCTAACAAAATAGGAAGCACATAGGATCTACCTACACAGAATGTCATAAAGGCCACTCTTCTCTTTATGAATTAGTACCTCAACTATCAGTGCTCAAACCTTGTTTATCATCATTTTTAATAATAGTGTATTGAAACTGTGGATACACCTCAAGTATAAAATCTTTATATTTGTTTGTTTTATACCTCTCATTTATATATATATATATTTTTTCTCTTATTGAAGATGGCTCCAATCCATACACACTCAAACTATGCTTCTCCACGTCATCTCATCTGTAAATGCTGCCAAGCAGAAGACTGTAGGAACCAAACATTATTTTTTATTTTATTTTACACATTGTAATTTGATAATGCGCATGTTTTATAATAATGTGTTTTTACCATGTAATGGATTTTAAGTCGGTGTTCTTTTATGATTTTTTGTTATGTAGGGGTGGAGGAAATCATTGACAGGGTTAAAACATCACTACATTTTTCTTTTAAACACACAACCTGCATAATTGACGTCAATATCTTGCTCTTATTCATGGAACCTGATGGGTTTTATGACAAGAGATTGATACATCTGTATAGAATGTTGGTTTCTGTTTTTTTGTTTTATCTTCAGTGCCAAGCACACATTTTGCCACCGTACCCTTAGAATATCTTTGAGAATGTGCTTGCTGAGAAGAAAAGCTTGAGACTTATTTGCTTAACCAGGAATTGTGGAGAAATCAAAAGAGAATTTCATGCAATGTTTATGCCAAAATAGGCAGACTGATGAAGTCTCCAAGTCTATTTTGACCTAAATGTTGGAATTCGTTTGTAAAAATTCCTTACAATGCCTTGTTTAGTGAATAAATTCCCTTATGTCTGTTAATGCTGTGTTTTTCCTGTGAGAACATATGTGAAGTTTATAAATATGCACACCTTTTTAGGATCTGGTTTTAATATTTATACTAGAACTGCAAGATGTTAGCAGCCCTACATGAATTGTTTTAAGACAGTAAATATGTCCTATGACTTGCCTAAACTCTTGTCCTGAAAGGGGCTAACTGTAGACATTAGTCAGAGAGAGAGTGTTTTCTCACAACTGACAAAATTAAACTGAGAAGGCTTATCGTTTTTTGTTTGTTTTTGTTTTTTTACTTTGGGATTATTTGCCAATCCATGAATGTGATTTTACAACAAAAAAAACATACCGGGTTATTCACTACAGTGATAATTCTAAGTGAATTAGACTATTCAACTATTCATTATTTAGTAAGTAAATCCCTAGCAGTCCTAAACATTTGAAATTCTCTAAATGTGTTTTTGTTTTTTAATGCAAGATAAAAGCCATTATTTTTCACATAAAGTGACACTAAACCATTACTTCCATTATAGAAGCAGGATGTGCATTTTAAATGTCTCCTGATCATATCTGAATAGGAAGAGGCCACATGCCAGAGCCAGGAGAGACAAACAGTGGCTTGTATAAGCCGTTAGTTTTAAGGGCATGTATTGCTCTTCTAGACAAAGAACAATTTTGGATTTTTTATGACATCTTTGTTGTACTGTAATTTTGATCTTTCCCACACACAATGAATGTTATGCCGTGATTCCATTATTTACTTGGAAGTAAAAGAAGCACATTCTGGGATATGCTAATTACTTTTTTTTTTTTTTCTGGGGTTCCCATTTGAGGATATGTGGCAGCTCAATTTAAATAAACACCCCATATCTTTTTCGAAGGAAGGTGTTTTTTTTGTGTGTTTTGTTTTATAATTAGAATTGAAGAATATGTTCTTCATTTAGCACCCACATGATGTTTGGGGCTTTGGATTTCATGCACATGGTATATGCAAAGGTAAGTTAAAAATAAATAAAATTATTATTGAACATTACTGCAGTACTGTTACCAAACCATTAGGTACTTTTGCAATATAATAAACATAGGTTTAAAATATATATTGTGTTGCTTTGGAGACATTTGGGTAGCACTGACAACACCGAAAGGCTTGTCTATCATGACATTTTAGGAGAAGAGGGTCAGACAAACATGAGCACTGTTTCAGTGATGAACTGTTACAATGTTAACCTCTTAAACATTCAGATTTACCTGGTACATCAAACCATTTAAGAGACTTACTGCTGCTATTGCAACCAAATCATTCAGCCTTCAAGAGTGCATGAAATATCTGCACAGCAATCCACTAACCCTTTTTTTGAGGAAAATATATACTAGTACTGTTCTCTTTAAACATCGAACTTAATCTAATAAATGCATATTTATTTAAACATTATTAATGTATGCTGCCTTCTTCATTCCATTGCTCCAAATGGCGAAACCCCTTGCATAACAGAAAGGAAAACATGATTGGATGCAGTCAGAGAAACACAATTGCTTGTAAAGTAGTAATTTGCCATAGACGATCATGCTAGCAGTTTTCATTACCTTTCACGAGGTATCACTACAAAAGCAAAAGATGGAACATAAGAAAAGTTTTAATAAACTACAGTTTAAAGTGCACATAGATTATAGTGACTTTCTGTAAACCTGGGTGATAAAAAAAAAAAAAATTACAGTCCTAAGTCTAATTTTAAATTGTATATCTTGCCAAAATGTTGCAATACACATTGGTGTTTATGCACTTTGGGTCAGTATAGCCATTATAAAGTAGAAATTAGCAGTTGTTGAACTTTTACGGTTTTGTTATTTTTGCCTTTATTTTCCAATTACCTTGTCATTGGTCCACAATTCTTGGTTTGTTGAATTTCATTCATTACTAGTGACTTCCTAATCCAAAATCTAGCAAAACAAAATTGCCTGGCTATGTTCTAATTTTACCTTAGGAAACGTTTTAACCCAAAATGAATCATTAGCTGTATTAAAAACCCAAGTGACCTTTGAGCTTTTTTCCGCCCAATTCTGTTATTTTGACTTACACTTCACATGTACCGTAGTGACAGTCTTCACAAGAGATTCAACGTTAGAGCATCGTGTGTAGTTTCAATCATGTAAATAAATAGATTTTTCTTAAAACGTTTTCAAAGTATATTGTGATTTTACCTTTTAGTTTAACAAATATTAATGTATTTTTCCACAATGGTGAAATTCAGAGCTACATGTTTCTGAGGTGGTGAAACTTAGTCCAAGGTGTTTAGGGTCCCTCAGCATGGCTTGTGTTTAGTTACTTCTAAAATATTGTCTCTCAAATGCTGTTCGTCAGGACCCAAAAATGAGTCTTTTAGTGGGTCCCCATAGGTTGGAACAGAGACAAAATAATTATTGTAGCTTTGCCTGTAAAATGTTTGATGCTTAGAAAAGTCTAACAAAGTTGGCTTACAGAATTTGTTTTATTTACACTATTACATTGGAAGAATGTGAGAATTTCACAATTGAAGAATTGGTCACCAAGCACATTTTCTAACATCATTTTCTGAAAAGTTGACTTTTGGTGATGCACACACTTGTGTTGGCAAATCCAAGAAACATACACAGTTGAGCTTGTGTAAGAGCTGAGTTTAAGAAGATGTATGAACTAAATTTACCTTGAACTCAGCAGATCCGTTATATGCTCTTCTGCCTTTACAGAGGTTTATTTTAGAGAAAATCTTCTGAGTGTGTTTGTATGATTAATCAAATCTCAGAACCTAGACCGCAAAGTTCCCTTTTATTGAATAAGATGTTCTATGTAATGTGCACAGCTGGTTTTATGTCATGTTACGTTTTTTTTTTTTTCCCTTTGTTTCACTTCTCCTTTTTCACCATTTTAATTCCTGGAGCTGGGGGCAGTTTGTGGCTTAACATGCTCTGCTGGTACTACAAGGAATAAAGAGATACTCTTCACACCATACCCACTACAGCTCTCAGTTGTGTTTATAGTGCTTAGAGTCTCCTTCTTATATAAGTGTCCTTTGCATTGTATTCCCTGTACTGATGTGGGATGTAGTGCCATGTATTTAAATTGTATTTTTGTTAATGGCTATACACCTACAAATATGATGTTCAGTTCACTCTTAATTCATGTAATGGTTTTAGTGCATAGAAATTTAACCTACTGAAGAAAAAAAAATAATAAAATGGATTGTCTTTTTAAAAGTTTGGTGTTTGGACTATTTCTTTGAAAATTATTCTTAATTAATCTGAAACTTTAGATTGAAGTTTTCACTTGTTTCAATTTCATCTGATCATTGTTGCTAAGTAACCAAGTTTCCTGGACAAAACAGGATGTTGCCTAACCAACATGCATTAATTTTTTTAAATTAGAAGGGTCATTACTTAGAAACATAGATAGAAACATAGAATGTGACGGCAGATAAGAACCATTCGGCCCATCTAGTCTGCCCAATTTTCTAAAAACTTTCATTAGTCCCTAGCCTTATCTTATAGTTAGGATAGCCGTATGCCTATCCCATGCATGTTTAAACTCCTTTACTGTGTTAACCTCTACCACTTCAGCTGGAAGGCTATTCCATGCATCCACTACCCTCTCAGTAAAGTAATACTTCCTGATATTATTTTTAAACCTTTGTCCCTCTAATTTAAGACTATGTCCTCTTGTTGTGGTAGTTTTTCTTCTTTTAAATATAGTCTCCTCCCTTACTGTGTTGATTCCCTTTATATATTTAAATGTTTCTATCATATCCCCCCTGTCTCGTCTTTCCTCCAAGCTATACATGTTAAGATCCTTAACCTTTCCTGGTAAGTTTTATCCCGCAATCCATGAACCAGTTTAGTAGCCCTTCTCTGAACCCTCTCTAAGGTATCAATATCCTTCTGAAGATACGGTCCCAGTACTGTGTACAATACTCCAAGTGAGGTCTCACCAGTGTTCTGTACAATGGCATGAGCACTTCCCTCTTTCTACTGCTAATGCCTCTCCCTATACAACCAAGCATTCTGCTAGTATTTCCTGCTGCTCTATTACATTGTCTGCCTACCTTTAAGTCATCAGAAATAATCACCCCTAAATCCTTTTCCTCATATGTTGAGGTTAGAACTCTATCAAATATTCTGTACTCTGCCCTTGGGTTTTTACGCCCAAGATGCATTATCTTGCACTTATCCACATTAAATGTCAGTTGCCACAATTCTGACCATTTTTCTAGTTTACCTAAATCATTTGTCATTTGGCTTATCCCTCCTGGAACATCAACTCTGTTACATATCTTAGTATCATCAGCAAAAAGACATACCTTACCATCAAGACCTTCTGCAATATCACTAATAAAAATATTAAAGAGAGAATGGGTCCAAGTACAGATCCCTGAGGTACCCCACTGGTGACAAGTCCAAGCTTCGAATATATTCCATTAACTACAACCCTCTGTTGCCTGTCACTCTGCCACTGCCTTACCCATTGAACAATATTGTAATCCAAACTTAAAGATTGCAGTTTATTGATAAGCCTTCTATGTGCAACAGTGTCAAAGCCTTACTGAAATCTAGGTAAGCAATGTCTACTGCACCACCCTGATCTATAATTTTAGTTACCCAATCAAAAAAATCAATAAGATTAGTTTGGCATGATCTCCCTGAAGTATACCCATGTTGTTTCTGATCTTGAAATTCATGTGTTTTTAGATGTTCATCAATCCTATCCTTTAAAATGGTTTCCATCACTTTCCCCACTACTGAAGTAAGGCTTACTGGCCTATAGTTGCCCGACTCCTCCCTATTACCTTTCTTGTAAATGGGCACAACATTCGCTAACTTCCAATCTTCTGGGACTACTCCTGTTAACAATGATTGGTTAAATAAATCTGTTAATGGTTTTGCTAGTACACCACCAAGCTCTTTTAATAGCTTTGGGTGTATTCCATCAGGTCCCATTGACTTATTTGTCTTTACTTTTGACAGTTGAAATAGAACTTCTTCCTCTGTAAACTCATGTGTAATAAATGACTCATTTATCCTTTTTCTCAACTGAGGTCCCTTTTCTTCATTTTCTTCTGTAAATACAGAACAAAAATATTCATTGAGGCAGTCAGCCTGACCTTTATCCTCTTCTACATACCTTCCTTCTTTTGTTTTTAATCTAACTAATCCTTGTTTTACTTTTCTTTTCTCATTTATGTATCTAAAAATGTTTTATCCCCCTTTTTTACTGACTGTGCTATTTTCTCTTCTGTGTGTGATTTGGAAGCTCTTATAACTTGCTTGGCCTCTTTCTGCCTAATCTTATAGATCATTTTGTCTCCCTCACTCTGGGTTTTTTTTATAATTCCTAAATGCTAACTTTTTGTTTTTAACTATATTGGCCACATCTGCGGAGTACCACAGTGGTTTCTTGAATTTTTTGCTTTTACTGACAAGCCTAATGCAATTTTCTGTTGCCTTCAATAGTGCAACTTTTAAATAATCCCATTTTTCTTGGACTCCATTTAAATTGCTCCAGTCTGATAATGACTCCTCTACCTATATTCTAATTTTAGAAAAGTCTGTTTTTCTAAAGTCTAAAACTTTTGTTTTTGTGTGGTGTGACTCAGTCACTGTTCTTATATTAAACCACACTGACTGATGATCACTGGATCCCAAACTTTCACCTACAGTAACATCTGATACCAAATCTCCATTTGTTAACACTAAATCTAGTATGGCCTCTTTACGAGTTGGCTCCTCAACAACTTGTTTTAGAGACAATCCCAATAGGGAGTTTAGAATATGTGTGCTCCTGGCACAAGTAGCTAATTTTTGTTTTCCAATTTACATCAGGAAGATTAAAGTCACCCATGATGATAACTTCCCCTTTCATTGTCATTTTAGCTATTTCCTCAACTAGTAGATTATCTAACTCTTCAATTTGTCCTGGGGGCCTATAAATCACACCTACACAAGTTACTGTGTGATTACCAAATTCTAACGTAGCCCAAACGGACTCTTATGTTTGCCTCACTAACTTT
>OW240913.1:299566559-299605135 GCA_933207985.1 Pelobates cultripes | reverse complement strand
ACACACACACACATATACACACACACTTTAAGACTTGCTTTTCCCACAGAAATCTCACTTTAACAGTGCTCTCACTACTACAAGGGATTCTGGGTAGGCGTTTGCAAATAAGCTCAACAAATCACCACATTTTTTTCCCTTATCATTCCACTTTATACGTGGATTCCTTGGAGTACGTGTCTGCTGTATACAACAGCTTTGAAACACCACTCCGGAAGAGGAGCAAAGCCAGTGAACCACTCATGGGCAGCTGTTTCGTTGTTAATGCAACTCACCAGCATGAGGTTGGTTACTGGCTTGCTATGGAGGCTTGGCCTTACTTGTAAAGTACATACCAGTAGAGTTGTGGTGGGGGAAAAAGTGTGGATGAAGGGGTGTATACCAAAGAAGGCAAAATCAACAGTATTTCTATAACATTACGTATTGGTGTAAATCTACTGCACATGTCTAGCACATCTTCTCTTAACTATGCAGGGTTATCCTGACCTGTGAGAAAGAAAAGGGAGGGTGTGCTTGCAACAGATAGCAGACAGGGGAGAGAATTCCTGCTTCTAACCCCTGCAAACGTGGAAAGACTCCACTAAGACAAAGGCTTTTAAACCCTTTATTTACCTGTATATATGACAAGTCCCCTTTTCTGGTACCACAGGTGAAAGTGTTAGCCAAGGTATATCCAGTTGTACTAATTACACCTGTGGGGCTTTAATTATTTCTTCACCTCTATTACCTCTGGCCTTTTGCCCACAAAACCATCCAAAGAGGGCCTGTCCCGATATTTGTAGATACAGGATAATATGTTGTAAAATATTCACTAAGCATTGCATAGGTAAAACAATTTATTCTCCATCAATCCCTCCTGTTCACAATACGCCCAATGCACATTGTGAATAATACAATACACATTGGGAAAAATATCTATCCCTCCTGTGTCAACCGGCGTATAGGATTACCTTGTCTGCCTGGTGATCTGGGCCAGGAAAAACTCACATTGGAGAAAACCTGACCGTAAAGACACGTCATTCCCAGCACGGTTAAGGTATAGTTTAATAATGTTGTGGTATGACGCCTTAAGTGGGTAACCTGTGCCCAAATCTCCAGCTACAGTCACCCAACCCTGAATGCACATACCTTGGAAAAGGGCAGTGCCGAACAGGGAGCCATGGGCGCCAGGGTATCAGTATCAAATATTAATATAACTCTAAGGGGTTGCCGTAAGCACTTAACTAGTATGAATTACATACGCAGAGGAAAAAAAACCAATTCTTTCAATGTTGCCTATTCAATCCTCCATATCATTATTTGTAGGATCTCATTAATAGAAAGACTACAATAATAATAAGAATAACAGGAAGAATTCCCCATAGTCCCTTCTTTGCTATTCCTTCCAAATAACCTACTGATCTAAATGTCCAATCAAATTATCACAATGATGCAAGCCAATGGGAGGTAAAGCAATATCGAGGCTGTATATTAATTGTTGTCTGTCTACTCTTAGGGGAGGTACACTTCTCTATGCAAATAAGTTCAAAACTTGTGGACTCTATCCTTAACACACTCAACATACATCAAAAACATATATTCTACATCTGTCTCTGGGCCAGCTAACTCATCCTCTCTCTGCGGCTAACTCTACAAAAAGAAAAATTTAAATAATAGCAAAATAGTTCAGCTTCCATAGGTCAGGAAATGAAAAAACAAGTCTTTCAAGGAATTTAAGGAAATCATTTTGGACATCATAAATTGTTTCATAAGAATGGCTAATAGTCAGCTTCCACATAATTCTTTTTTTAGTACTTTCTTTTAGTTGCTGGATTTTCACCACAATACTCTGTGCAACACCCCCAATTGTTAAAGGACCACTATAGTGCCCTGAGGGTGCCCCCACCCTCATGGCCCCCCTCCCGCCGGGCTGAAGGGGTTAAAGACTTACCTTTCTCCAGCGCTGGGGACTCTCCTCCTCCGGTCGTCATCAGCGGAATGTGCAAGAGCCGTGTGCGCATTCAGCCAGACCATAGGAAAGCATTCTCAATGCTTTCCTATGGACGCTGGCGTCTTCTCACTGTGAAAATCACAGTGAGAAGCGCGGAAGCACCTCAATGAGACAGCCACTAGAGGCTGGATTAACCCATATGTAAACATAGCAGTTTCTCTGAACATTTTTCTCTGAAACTGCTATGTTTACAGCAGGCAGGGTTAAACCTAGATGGCACCCGGCACCCAGACCACTTCATTAAGCTGAAGTGGTCTGGGTACATATAGTGGTCCTTTAAAAGGGTTATTACAGAACTTGCGACATTAGACAGCCTTTTCCCGTCACACAAAATATTTACCTAGTGTGACAAGAAAAGAAGAAAGATATTTTTTTCTTTTCTTGTCACACTAGGTATTTTGAACATACCTATTGGGTCCATGATTTATACTAATTATCGATATACTTTCCCCCCCCTTTTTAACATAACAATAAAAGTAAAGTTGTAGACATATTAATATTTGGTCAGGGATTCCTCTTTAAAAATATATTTAGTTTATGTCCCCCCTCCCTTCTTACCTTTGCTTGGGAGGGGGGGACCTTGTTGCCAGCCCTGGTGGTCCAGTAGGAAATCCTTGGTGATCCAGTGTGGAGTGAACTCTACCCTGCAGTTCCTGGGGTAGAATTAATTCTCGCGAGATTGGAGCGTTGCCATAAAAACCGCGGTAACGCACCAACCTCTCGAGAGGAAACAGGCAGAGCTGCAGGATCCTCTCTCCCTCCCTGCCCAGCCACATCTCAGTGCCGGTGGGGAGATACACTGATCTTCCCCGTCCATGGCCATCTTGGCCCACCAGGCATTTGACCGGTATGCCCGATTGCCAGTACGGGCCTGATTTGCACTATTAGACCTCATCAAAAATCCAGAAATTCTTCAACAATTGATTCATCTCTTACTACAAACTCCTAACTTAAGGCCTTTGTTCCCAATAATGAATAGAGATATATCTTCTTCTGGGTCAGTTTGCTGAAATATCTTCTAATAAGGTCTTGCAGCAAAACGCTTTCAGTTTACCAATACAAATATAATATATTAGTTCAATAGATGACAATTGCCTCACTTATAAACATACTAATTTCACCATAAAGTCTCTGATCATTATTAAAATATAATTTCATCATCGCTATGATCAATGAGGTACATTAAAGGGACACTATAGTCACCAGAACAACTACAGCCTATTGAATTTGTGCTGGCGAGTAGAAACATTACCTTCAGGCTTTTTGCTGTAAACACTGTCTTTTCAGAAAATACAGTGTTTACATTACAGCCTAGTGATAACTTCACTGGCCACTCCTCAGATGTCTGTTAGAGATCCTTGCTAGGTCATGGCTGCCTAAAATGTGTCCAAACATTCAGTGTCTCCACCCTCTGCATGCAGACCCTGAACTTTCCTCATAGAGATTAATTGATTCAATTCATCTCTATGAGGAGATGCTGATTGGTCAGGGCTGTGTTTGAATTGTGCTGGCTCTGCCCCTGATCTGCCACTTTGTCAGTTTCAGCCAATCCTATGGGGAAGCATTGTGATTGGATCAGGCTACCACTTCTGCTGATGTCAGCAGGCAGTGGGCAGGTCTAAAGGAAATCGGCACAAAGCATGCAGCTGCAGACTTTAATACAAGTAAGATGTACTATATTTAGGGAGGCATGAGGGGACCAGGGTGGCTAGATGGTGGGTTTAACCCTATAGGGTCAGGAATACATGTTTGTGTCCCTGACACTATAGTGTTCCTTTAAATAAACCTTACTTCAGATAAACCATACTATCCTCTTTTTTTTTTCTTTTTCTTTTTTTAATGGTGCCAGGACCATGACAGGATAAGTAAGTGGCTGATTAATAAAATCATTAACTATCACCTGAGAGGACAGGTTGCTTAGTACATAAATCCCAGCAACTCAAAGATGAAAGGGATCAATTCAGTGTAAAGAATAAGATTAAATCAAAATGCCATTACACCAATCAGTATCGATAACATGTTACTTAAAGGACCACTCTAGGCACCCAGACCACTTCAGCTTAATGAATGGGTTAAGCCTTCCCCCTAATCCTCTAGTGGCTGTCTCATTGACAGCCACTAGAGGCGCTTGCGTGCTTCTCACTGTGATTTTCACAGTGAGAGCACGCAAGCGTCCATAGCAAAGCATTGTAAATGCTTTCCTATCCATGGGCTGAATGCGCGCGCAGCTCTTGCCGCGCGTGCGCATTCAGCCGGCGGGGTGGATCGGAGGCGGAGAGAAGGCAGAGAGCTCTCCGCCCAGCGCTGGAAAAAGGTAAGTTATTACCCCTTTCCCCCTTCCAGAGCCGGGCGGGAGGGGGTCCCTGAGGGTGGGGGCACCCTCAGGGAACTATAGTGCCAGGAAAACGAGTATGTTTTCCTGGCACTATAGTGGTCCTTTAACCCCTTAAGGACTGGACTGTTTTTGCGATGTTGTACATTTGCGACCAGGCATATTTTTACACTTTTGTGGTGTTTGTGTTTGGCTGTAATTTTCCGCTTTCTCATTTACTGTTCCCATACAAATTATATATTGTTTTTTTCAGGACAAAAGGGGCTTTCTTTACATACCATTATTTATATAATCTCATGTATTTTAATTTAAAAAAATACAAAAATCTGATGAAAAATTGAAAAAAATACATGTTTTTTGACTTTTACTTGAAAAATCTTTTACTCATCTACAAAAGCGAATGAAAAAAACTGCTAAATAGATTCAAAATTTTGTCCTGAGTTTAAAAATACCTAGTGTTTAGTGTTTACGTTTGCTTTTTTTTGCATGTTATAGGGCTATAGGTACAAGTAGGATATTGCGGTTTCAAAACATACATTTTTAAAATTTATCAATAGTGACATTGTAACACTATTATCTGTCATAAATCTCTGAATAACACCCCACATGTACATATTTTTTTTAAAGTAGACAACCCAGGGTATTCAATATGGGGTATGTCCAGTCTTTTTTAGTAGCCACTTAGTCGAAAACACTGGCCAAAGTAAGCATTCATATTTGTTTGTGTGTGAAAAAAGTAAAAAAACTAAATTGAACGCTAATTTTGGCCAGTGTTTGTGACCAAGTGGTTACTAAAAAAGACTGGACATACCCCATTTGCAATACCTTGGGTTGTCTTCTTTTGCAAATGGTATGCCATCATGGGGTAATTCTCATTCCTGGGCTACCATATGCTCTCAAAGGCAACGTAACCAACCTGGCCATTTTCAATGTAAAAATATTTGACCCATATATTTGACCTTGTAACTTTCAAAAATGCTATAAAACCTGTACATGGGGGGTACTGTTTTACTCAGGAGACATCGCTGAACACAAATATTAGTGTTTAAAAACTGGAAAACGTATCACAACAATTATATCATCAGTAAAAGTGCTGTTTGTGTGTGAAAAATGCAAAGAAAGTAACTTTCACTGACAATATCATCACTGTGATATGTTTTACTGTTTTGAATCACTAATATTTGTGTTCAGCGAAGTCTCCCGAGTAAAACAGTACCCCCCATGTACAGGTTTTAGGGTGTCGTAGAACGTTACAGGGTAAAATACAGTGCTAGCAAATTAAATTCTCTGGAATTTCGGCCTGGGTTGGCAGGCAGGTCCCTCAAATTGCAATCAATAAAATTACTGAATTATGTAAAAATATTACATAAATACGCACGTAGAATTTAAATATATATGCATATTTATATATTTGAAGTCTACGTGTATATTTATATAATTATTTATGTAATTTTGTATATGGACGTATGTATATTTCTTATTATTTTTATTTCTTTTTATATACATAGATATATATACAAATTCATTCTAAGTGTATTTTGATATAAATATATATATATTAATTTTAAAATACAGTTAGAATAAAATTTCATATAGCTATATAATTTTTTTTAAATTTTTTATTATTATTTAAAATAATTTTTATTTAATTTAAATTACTTATTATTTATATTTTATAATAATATATATACACAATATATATAGTTATATATATATTATATATATACGTGTGTAATTTAATTATAAGTGTATTTTGATATTAATATAAGTACATATTAATATAAAAATACACTTAGTATGGCATTATATATATGATATATAGACATATATTATATAGATATAATATATGTCTATATATCATATATACACATATATAATTATTTTTATTTTTTTTATTAACACTAACTTTATTTTTTTTTCTGATTTTACACTAGCAGGGAGACTGCCTGTCAGCACAGACAGTCCCCCTGCAGGCAGACACATGGACACCTATTGTGACCATGTGATCGCTGTGTTAAGCGATCACATGGCCACAGGGGTCCTAATCTGTCGTGGGGAGACTGTCTGGGCTGCAGGCAGTCTCCCCACAACCGGAGCCACGCTGATCGCCGCCGGGGGAACGACGGCGATCAGGTAAGTAGCTCTGACCGTTAGGACGGTTCAGGACCGTCATCGGTCGGCAACGCAAAAATGCCGATGACGGTCCTGAACCGTCCTCGGTCCTTAAGGGGTTAAAACAAAAAAAACAATGTACTATTTGTTTTTGTTTGGACTTTGAAAGAAAAAAAATAACTCTGAGTTGGACAATACTCCCCTATTTTTTTAGAAGGGAGAGCTATCTCCTTGTCCGTGCAATCTGTTTCCTATGGGAGAATCACGTTCAGGATTAGTCACAGTACAATTTGGAAATGTGGATCCAGGATTTGATCAGCTGTAATTTTTGTGGGGCCCCTTTTCAAGTAAGATGTAATGTAACAAGCGCTTGTCTTGCAAAGTCATATAGCAACAAAAATCTCCAGGAGTGATAGCAGGCAATGGTATCATTCATGTTGGATGTACAGCATTTGGCCTATTTTAAAACACTAAGGCTTGCTTTAACCCCTTAAGACCGCAGCCAAATGTACAAGTTGTGATCAAAACAAAACGTAAACAAAACCTGGCATTTGCGCTGTATGTCTGTCCAACCGTAATTCACCTCTTTCATATTAAATGCACCCACACTTATTATACATCATTTTATTCAGGGGAAACAGGGCTTTCGTTTAACATCAAATATTTAGGTATGGAACATAATTTAATATGAAAAAAAAATATTAAAAAAATGAGAAAATAAGATTTTAAAAATTTTTTTTTAGTTCTACGTGACATTTTAACTGTGAATGTCAAAATGCTGTTTGCTTTTACTGCAGTAACATAGACATATTTGTATTCAGCGATGTCTCACGTGTAAAACAGTACCCCCTATGTACAGGTTTTATGGTGTTTTGGGAAGTTACTGGGTCAAATATAGCGTGTTACATATTTCAGTTTTTTCACATTGAAATTCGCCAGATTGGTTACGATGCTTTTGAGACCATATGGTAGCCCAGGAATAAGAATTACCCCCATGATGGCATACCATTTGCAAAAGTAGACAACCCAAGGTATTGCAAATTGAGTATGTCCAGTCTTTTTTAGTAGCCACTTGGTCACAAACCCTGGCCAAAGTTAGTGTTAATATTTTAAAATGCAAAAAACTAATTTGAACGCAAATTTTGGCCAGTGTTTGTGACCAAGGGGCGACTAAAAAAGACTGAACATACCCATTTGCAATACCCTGGGTTGTCTACTATTGCAAATGGTATGCCATCATGGGGCTAATTTACATTCCTGGGCTACCGTACGGTCTCAAAGGCAACCTGGCGAATTTTAATGTGAAAAAACTGAAATGCAAGCCTTATATTTGACTCTGTAACTTTTGAAAACACCATAAAACCTGTACATGAGGGGTACTGTTATACTCGGGAGACTTCGCTGAACACAAATATTAGTGTTTCAAAACAGTAAAACGTATCACAACAATGATATTGTCAATGAAAGTGCCGTTTGTGCCTAGATTAGGTGTTTTTAAAAAAATTTAAAAAATAAAATCTTTCAACATTGAAGTTGCTGTTTAGTGGATAGGTGAGTGCTCTGGATCTTATGTAATATATATATATATATATATATATAATTTTTTTATTATTTTTATTTATATAAAGGTATATATATATATATACATTCCAACTCCCACAAATCCTTAGCGTCAACAATTGCCATAGTATACAACAGTCCTTTAACCCCTTCACGACAGAGTCAACAGTACACATTCTGATCAAAACAAAATGTAAACAAAAACTGGAATTTGCGCTATATGTCTGTTCAATAATTCACCTCTTTCATATTATATGCACCCACACTTATTATACATCAGTTTTTGTTCAGGAGAAACAGGGCTTTCATTTCATATCAAATATTTATATATGAAACATACTTTATTATGAATAAAATAAAAAAAAACTGTGAGAAATATAATTTAAAAAAAAATAAATTTGTAGTTCCGCCTCACATTTTAGCTGTAAATGTCATAATACTGTTAGCTTTTACTGCAAAAAAAGCACATATTTGGATTCAGCAAAGTCTCACGAGTACAACAGTAGCCCCCACTAACAGTTGTAACAGTGTTTTGGAAAGTTAAAGGGTCAAATATAGCACATTCAATTTTTCATTTTTTACACATTGAAATTTGCCAGATTAGTAATGTTACCTTTGGGACCGTGTGGTAGCGATTCACCCCCATGATGGCATACCATTTGCAAAAGTAGACTACCCAAGGTATTGCAAGTGGGGTCCAGTCTTTTGTAGTAGCCACTTAGTCACAGACACTGGCCAAAGTTAGCATTCATATTTGTTTTTATGTGAAAATAGCAAAAAACAAATATTTGGCCAGTGTTTGTGACTAAGTGGCTACTAAAAATGACTGGACATACCCCATTTGCAATACCTTGGGTTGTCTACTTTTGCAAATGGTATGCCATCGTGGGGTTATTCTTATTCCTGGGCTACTATACGGTCTCAAAAGGCAACATAACCAATCTGGCAAATTTCAATTTGAAAAAAATGAAACCAATCTGGCAAATTTCAATTTGAAAAAAATGAAATGCAAGCCTTGATTATCTAACTTTCCAAAACACGATAAAAACTGTACATGGGGGGTACTGATATACTTGGGAGACTTCACTAAACACAAAAAAAAGTGTTTTAAAACAGTAAAACATATTACAACAATAATATTGTCAGTAAAAGTGTAGTTTGTATGTGAAAAATGCAAAATATGTCACTTTTACTAAAAATATCATTGTTGTAATACAAGTTACCATTTTGAAACACTAATATTTGTGTTCAGCGAAGTCTCCAGAGTAAAACAGTACCCCTCATGTACAGGTTTTATGGTGTCTTGGAAAGTTACAGGGTTAGATATAGTGCTTGCAATTCAAATTCTCTGCACTTGTCTGGGTTGTCAGGCATGTCAATCAAATTTTAAATAATGAAATCACATAATTATGTTAAAATATTACTTAAATATACACGTAGAATTTTAATATATATATATATATATATATATATATATATATACATATATATGTATTTAAAGTCTACGTGTACACTTATGTAGTTATTTATGTAATTATATATATTTATCTGTGTGTATATATATGTATATATATATATATATATATATATATATTTGCGGTTATTTGTATTTTATATATATAGATAGATATAGAACGTCATTCTAAGTGTATTTTAATACTAATATATGTGCTTATAATATATGTGCTATAGAGGGCCATGTGATCACTTTTTGAGAGCGATCACATGGCCCCCGGAGGCCTGATTTGCCGTGGGAGGGCTGCCTGGGCTGTCAGGCAGTCCTCCTGAAGAGGATCGAGGCGGAGGTGAGTACCGCCGAGCTCCTGGGGGTGAAAGCCGTTATGGCGTTCTATGCCGCCGCAACGGCTTTAAAGCCCATTTAATGCGGGAAGGCATAGAACGCCTTAACTGCGTTAAGGACCACTATAGGCCCCCAGACCACTTCAGGTCAATGAAGTGGTCTGGGTGCCAGGTCCCTTTAGTGAAACCCTGCAGCTGAAAACATAGCAGTTTCACAGAAACTGCTATGTTTCAGTGAGGGTTAATCCAGCCTCTAGTGGCTGTCTCAAAAACGGTATATAATATGTGTGGGTACAGTAAATGAGTGAGAGGAAAATTACAGCTAAACACAAACACCGCAGAAATGTAAAAACAGCCCTGGTCCTTAACGGTAAGAAAATAAAAAAGCGGCCTGGTCACTAAGGGGTTAAACATCCAAGTATGTTTTAGAAAGTAGGGGTCCCCTTATATAGATTTATTTACAACTTATATTAGCAATTGCATATATGCCGGTTACACTGGCCACACAGGGTTTGCACCCCGTCAATATTTTATTACTCAGATTATGCTACATCAAACTTATAAACATCTAGCAAGTATTTGGATCAGTTGACACAGAACTGGTGTCATCTGCATTTTATCTGTCCTGAGATATTCAACATTTTAATGCCATTTTAACGGTCTGGCAAACCGTTGATTAGACCAAGGGTTAAACAAAGACCAAGAGTTAAACAAAAGCAGAAAATACCGTTGTCTGTGATGATCTGATTCAGACTACAAGCTTGACCAGAACCTGAAACCCCACACACCTGGAGTCTACAGCTGTGGTAACAAATATTTTTAAAAAATCAAGCAAATCTCCTTCAATAATTTAGTGCACTTTTACAATTTAAAAGAACACTGAGAGATACATTAGTGGTTATCCTTTTTACAACCCAAGAGGGTGTATTCATTTCAAAGCTGAATCATCTGAAATGTGGAGTTAGTACTGTGGCATGGAAATCACCAATCCATTTGGTCGTGGAATCCGTGGTGTGGGGAGGTGAAAAACATCCGATAACAAGATACCAGTGGAAACAGCGTGAATAAGCTTATTATTCAAAGCTTTCACAGTTAGAGCCTGCCTTCTAAGGCTCTACATATCGTGAGTGACCCATTACCTCTGATTTATATTGTGTAAATAGCTTTACAGTATTATGCTATGTATACATTCTTACCCCTTTTTAGGCTGATCCAGAGACTCACCTATAATAAGTATATTGCCAAATTATCTTTTGCACCCCCCATCTGCTTTTTTCTCATCTCTATGTACCACTGGGTCTATGGTCAAGTTAACCTCTTGAGTGCCTATCGGTATGAGGACAGATTGGCTGCTGAGAATTTCAGTCAGTTCCTGTGGAAGAGAAAAGACACATGCCCCTCTGTGGTGCAAAGTGAAAAATGCACCGTCATGTAAATCATTGATGGGGTGGTCAATATGAGGACAAAGGGTGAAGACACAGTAGTGCCTCCCTGAGAGAAAAAAAAACACTCATCTTGTCCGTACCATGGCCATTTTCCCTTTTTTTGTTTTGACCCATGCACAAACCTTATATCAGTAAATTATGCTCTGGTTCCAAGCCTCCTGTTCTGGGAAAAATATTACTGTCTTGCATCCCCTTAGTGTAACCTGCTAAAGGATTTAAAAAAAGGTCCACATCATAATCCCCTGCATTTCTTTGTATAGAATATTTAGGGTCTCATTTAGGTATGGCTTGGGCTTTCCCCCCCTTGTACAGCTATTGATTTAATTTTACAAGTCTGTTTAGAATTTTTCTGCCCCATCCTAATCTAAGGAGAGTACTTTGACACTAAATAGTTATACATAGATGTATATAACAATAATAATTGTGATACAACTAATTAAGAAGCAATAACACACATAATGGATATCCTGGAGCAAGCAAAAATTAATAATACAGCCAAAAAGCAATATAAATCAGTGTTGGGCCGCTGTAAGCCTAAAAATATATTTGTATGTTAGGGTTAAGTTATATGGGTCTACATACACTACAAGGGAAAAGGCTCTTTAACTATTTTGTGTGCATGTCTGGTGTATCACTCTGTCCAGATAACGTGACTTATGAAACTATCCCTAGATGTGTTTTGTTTTTTTCTAATATAAATCCTGGTCTCATAAGAATTGTACCAGGCTCATTTAAAATGTAACCACTCGTTCAGATTACAAATTGTTTCACAGCAAACATATATTCCTAGTCCCGGTGTAAAAATTATTGGGCTCATTAAATTCATTAAAAACAAGCACACAAATCATACATTCCTCTAACATTTGCAACAGACCCCATTCAGTAAGATGTGCACTGCAAGTCATAAATCTTAAGCTCTAAAAATAATAATAAGAGACCGAGGAAAGCAGGATTAACACTTTTAACATAAGAGATTCCTTCTCCACTGAATCAAATAAGGGGACAAAGTGTATCAAATTTATTAATCCCCTCTAAATAGCTAAACAGACAATAAATCCATATATAGACTCACTGAGAGTCTCCCTGACTAACGAGACATCACCCTAATAGTGACTCTAAATAACAGGCATCACCCCTTAGGGTGACCCTAAATAGCCGACATCACCCCCTAGGGCAGTGATGGCGAACCTTTTTGAGCCCGAGTGCCCAAACCGCAATACATGCCAACTTTTTTCCCCTCAAAGTGCCAACACAGCAATTAAACCTGAATACTGAGGTTTAAGTTTAGAAAAAACAACTCGTACAGTTGTCCGAACGAATTCTCCTCTTCTTTTCCCCCAGCATCTTCCCTTCTCTACCCACAGCATATCCCCCTCTCCCCCAGCATCTCCGCCTCCTCCTCCTCTGCCCTTCTCCCCCCAGCACCTGCTTCTCCTCTCCCCAGATTCTCCTCCTCTCCCCTTTTCCCTCCAGAATCTCTCCCTCTTCTCCTCCGATTCTCCTATTCCTCTCCCCCAGACTCTCCTCTATATGTTTGTGTGTACGGGTGTGGAGTGTGTGTAGAGTGCTGTTTGTGTGTGTGATGGGTGCTGTGTGTGTGTGTGTGTGTGTGTGTGCGAGAGGGGTGCTGTGCTGTGTGTGCTGTATGTGTGGGGGGGTCTTGTGTGTGGGGGGTGCTGTATGTAAGAGGGGTGCTGTGTGTGAAAGGGGTGCTGTGTGTGCGTGAAAGGGGTGCTGTGTGTGTGTGTGAGGAGGGTATGCGTGTGTGTGGGGTCTGTGAGGGTTTTGTGTGTAGGGGGTGCTGTAAGAGGGGTGCTGTGTGCTCTGTGTGAGAGGGGTGCTGTGTGTGCGTGAAAGGGGTACTGTGTGTGTGTGTGTGTGAGGAGGTGTGCGTGTGGGGGGTCTGGGTGCTCTGTGTGAGAGGGGTGCTGTGTGTGTGAGTAAGGGGGTGTTGTGTGTGTGTGTGGGGGGGTGCTGGGTGCTCTGTGTGAAAGGGGTGCTGTGTGTGTGGGGGGGAGGTGCTGGGTGCTCTGTATGAGAGGGGTGCTGTGTTTGAAAGGGGTGCTGTGTGTGGGGGCTGCTGTGTGTGTTGGTGGGGGAGGGGTGGAGGGCTGCAAATATATTTTTACAATCTGAATCCCCCCTCCCTTCTGCTTACCTTATGTGAAGGAAGGGGGGACACATAAATCCCTGGTGGTCCGGTGGTGGTAAGAGGGACAGGTTCTGCAGCTCTCCCCTCCACCTGCGCGATGCTGTGTGGAGCATTGCCATGGTAATGCGTGGCAACGCTCCACACTGATTGCTCGCGGGAGGACTGGAGAACTGCTTCTCAGATCCCTCCCCCTCTCCTCCCGACACAGAAGCAGAGTAGGCGCCTGCAGTTTTGGGCAAGCAGGTGCCTACTCTGCATTGATGGCAAGCTATGGCCGCTTGCCCACTCAGAGGGCCCGGCGTGCCACCAGTGGCACGCGTGCTTTAGGTTCGCCATCACTGCCCTAGGGTGACCCTAAATAACAGACATCACCCTACTGGTGACTCTCTACTTCAGAGCTAGCTCTCTCTTATCCAGATCTCAAGAACTTCAGAGTCTATATTGAATCTGGTACAAAGGCAAACGGCCAAACATGTTATCAACCTCTCACTAAAAGACGCTGTCCAACAGACAAATCTCTCTCTCAACCTAATTCAGGTTCAAGAAAGAAAACTGTGAAGCTCACGTGAGTAGACAAAGAAAAACCGAAAAAGTAAATAACTTTGTACTCACTGTTAGGCATTACCACGCTCTCACTCAGACGGAGCCCCCACTTGTTAGGCTGCAAAATTTACAGGTTAACACATCCTGCTTTCCTTTATCTCTTTGTACATTCACTGCAGAGAACAATTAATGCAGACCAGTCATGATGAAGTTTAAGAAAGTAGTGTATTTTTTAAAGCACGTGCATCACGCATTATATGAAACACAGTTTTTCTTAGGGGTGTATACCACAGAAGGCAAAATCAACCAATCGTAGACATTCAGTGCAAACATTACATATTGCTGTAAGTCTAATGCGCATGTCTAGCACGTCTTCTCTTAACTATGCGGGGTTATCCTGACCTGTGAGAAAGAAAAGGGAGGGTGTGCTTGCAACAGATAACAGACAGGGGAGATATTTCTTGCTTTTAACCCCTGCAGTGGAAAGACTCCACTAAGACAAAGGCTTTTTCACCTTGTATATACCTGTATTTACCTGTATATATGACAAGTCCCCTTTTCTGGTACCACAGGTAAAAGTGTTAGCCAAGGTATATCCAGATGTACTAATTACAACTGTGGGGCTTTAATTATTTCTTCACCTCTATTCCCTTTGGCCTCTTTCACTCACAAAAAACATCCAAAAAAGGGCCTATCCCGATATTTGTAGATACAGGATAATATATGTTATTAAATTCACGTCTCGTTATGCAATACACTTATAGGTTAATGTATATATTTATGTAGCTTTGTATGTCTAGGAGAATATTCACTAAACATTGCATAGGTAAAACAATTTATTCTCCGTCACTCATAGAATGACGAGTCGCATGAGGGGAGTTAGGAAGTGGTGGGGAGCACTGCTCCCCGATGCTTCTATTTTCACATATTACAAGGAGGGAGTCTCAAGCCGATAGCTCCCTCCTTGTAATAAATGAAACAACGTACGGATGGGTCTTCGTTTGTTTTAAATTTCTATTCATTCATTCATTCGTCTTCCTGTGTTCAACTGGGCATGCACAGGAATTTCATAGCGCAAGTGGTGGGATATACAGTTGCAAGAAAAAGTATGTGAACCCTTTGGAATGAAATGGATTTCTGCACAAATTGGTCATAAAATGTGATCTGATCATCATCTAAGTCACAACAATAGACAATCACAGTCTGCTTAAACTAATAACACACAAAGAATGAAATGTTGCCATGTTTTTATTGAACACACCATATAAACATTCACAGTGCAGGTGGAAAAAGTATGTGAACCCCTAGACTAATGACAACTCCAAGAGCTAATTGGAGTGATTTGTCAGCCAACTGGAGTCCAATCAATGAGAGGAGATTGGAGGTGTTGGTTACAGCTGCCCTGCCCTATAAAAAACACACACCAATTCTGGGTTTGCTTTTCACAAGAAGCATTGCCTGATGTGAATGATGCCTCGCACAAAAGAGCTCTCAGAAGACCTACGATTAAGAATTGTTGACTTGCGTAAAGCTGGAAAGGGTTATGAAAGTATCTCCAAAAGCCTTGCTGTTCATCAGTCCACGGTAAGACAAATTGTCTATAAATGGAGAAAGTTCAGCACTGCTGCTCCTCTCTCTAGGAGTGGCCATCCTGTAAAGATGACTGCAAGAACACAGTGCAGACTGCTCAATGAGGTGAAGAAGAATCCTAGAGTGTCAGCTTAAGACTTACAAAAGTCACTGGCAAATGCTAACATCCCTATTAGCGAATCTATAATACGTAAAACACTAAACAAGAATGGATTTCATGGGAGGATACCACAGAGGAAGCCACTACTATCCAAACAAAACATTGCTGCATGTTTACAGTTTGCACAAGAGCACCTGGATGTTCCACAGCAGTACTGGCAAAATATTCTGTGGACAGATGAAACCAAAGTTGAGTTGTTTGGAAAAAACACACAACACTATGTGTGGTGAAAAAAAGGCACAGCACACCAACATTAAAACCTCATCCCAACTGTGAAGTATGGTGGTGGGGGCATCATAGATGCTCAATCCGATGGAGATCTGGAGAATTTGGAGGCCAAGGTAATCCATCGGATTGAGCATCTATGGTGTGTGCTGGAACAACAAATCAAATCCCCCCGTCGCAACTTGCAGGACTTAAAAGATCATGGTGGTGCCGGATACCACAGTACCAGGGGAGCGCTGGCAGCCTTAGGCCTGGGGGGCAAATCCAGTCAAGTGGCCCATTGCACCAAGAGGAAAGTAAAAACACCTTTCCCATGTGATTGAGGGGGGTGGGGGGGCGCAGTCACCTAAACAGACACACTCACTGACAGGCAGTCACACACACGCATACTGACACACAAACACACACAGGCATACTGGCTGACACATACACACACAGACAACTGGCACACACATAGACAGACATACTGACACACAGACAGACAGATAGACATACTGACACACACAGACACACACGCAAACTTTACACTTTTAAAGCCAGTAGACAGGGGCTGAGTAAGGGACAGGGATGTAGTAGGGGGCTAGGGGCTGTAGTGGGGCATATGAGCTGTAATTGGGGGTTATGAAATGTAGTGGGGGGATAGGGGCTCAAGTAGGTTGATGACTAGAGTTTGGAAAAGGGGCTGTGGTGTGGGTGATATGAGTTACAATTGGGGAGAGGAGCTGTAGTGGGGATGTTATGAGGCTGTGGTGGGGGGGGCATGGAGCTGAGGAATGGGGACAAGAGCTGAAAGGGGGGGACAAGAACTGAGAGAGAAGGACATGAGCTGAGAGGGTGACTACAGGAGCTAAGGGGGGACAAGAGCTGGGGGGGACAGAGGCTGGGGAAGGGGCGGGGGCCGAGGAAAGGAACAAGGCTGAGCAAGGGGACAGTGCTTAGGAAGGGGATAAAAAAAACAAACAAAAACTAAAGGTTATTCCCCACTTCCTGAGTCTTACCTTAGGTCAGGGAGGGGTGGGCAGGAGCAGGATCCAAGAGGAGCAGCAGCCAGTGGAGTCGGCTGGCCACTCTTGATGATGTCAGGAGGAGGGGGCGTGACTTCCTGTGCTCTTCTCCCAGACTCCCCAGCGGTCCTGTGAGAAGAGCAGTGAAAGCCACGCCCCCTCCTCCTGACATCATCAGGAGAGGCCGGCCAACTCCACTGGCTGCAGGCTGCAGGAAGAGTGAGGTGAGTTGAAACATCCAAGTCCAAAGCCAGACACAGGGGATTCGGATATTTCCTTTTTTTGCTGGATACAGACGGCCCTGGATTTAGGGCGGCGTCCCAGCCCGCCCCTGCACAGTACACATTCACAGGTTTTGTGGAGTCCATGCCTCGACATATCAGAGCTGTTTTTGGCAGCATGAGGGGGATCTACACGATATTATGTAGCTGGTTTTGATGCTATGGCTGACCAGCGTAATTTAAATAACCCAAACAAATATTTCTAAAATCGAGTGATTTAATTATTGGGCTCTCTTGCACCCCTCTATAGAGTTAACTTTCTGCTATGTAGTTAGCTTTCAAAATAGTCATCACATCTATAGCTTTATTTTCCTT
The DNA here is from genome assembly GCA_933207985.1 of Pelobates cultripes. Classification (NCBI taxonomy): domain Eukaryota; kingdom Metazoa; phylum Chordata; class Amphibia; order Anura; family Pelobatidae; genus Pelobates; species Pelobates cultripes. Next base: position 299,587,626 of record OW240913.1, on the reverse strand, counting down.
TTTTTATCCACTCCTCAGTGTGTAATTATTTTTTGTAAATAAAAGCTGTTTTATTTGGATCCAGATTCAAGTGCTGAATGTTCTGTGAGTGCCCATTGTTTTGCTGTGTATTCGAGAGGTGTAAACTGTAGTGAAGATGGAGGTTTGGGACAAGCACATACAAGAGGGAATTACATGTTAAGGATGCAACATCTGCTTTGATAAAAAAAAAGGTCTGTGTGATTTTATTGGCAGCCTCTGTTTAGAAGTGACTGGGAGTCCTTTGAAGTATAGAGCACCCACTCATAGGTGTGATAACTTATTTTCAAACATTCAAGTGAGGGAGCACTTGGGCAATAGCAACCATAATATGGTATCATTTGAGATTAACTCAAAAATAAAAGATATATAGGCTGTACAAAAACACTTAAACTTAAAAAGGCTAAATTCAATAGAATAAGGACATCTTTACAACTAGTGACTGGAAGGAAATATTCACTTGCAAAAGCACAGAGGATAAATGGAAGGTCTTTAACCCCTTAAAGATGGCGGGTGTTCTATGCCGTTTTTTTTGGAGTGGCTCTAAACGCCGGAGGGCGGCATAGATCGTCCCCGCCGTCCAGGGCACTTACGGGCCCCTGCCGATCCCATCCTGGCGGTCGTGATCCTGGGGTCTGCCTGGGAGCTCAAGCAGCCCCCCTCTTCCCGATCCTGCCCTCCCGGGCCATGTGATCCCAAGGACCCCGCGATCACACGGCCGGAATAGCTGGCTTTCTGCGGTGTCTGCAGGGGGACTGCCCGAACTCTCAGGCTATCCCCCTCATGCCTGTAAAAAAGATTTTTTGGTTTTTTTTTAAGTTTATTAACCCCTTACCGACCGCTGATGTATCAGATACGTCCGACAAAAAACGGTCCTTAAGGACGACTGACGTACCTGATACGTCCTGGGGTAATTAGAGCTCTGGAAGCGATCATGATCGCTTTCAGCAGCTCTAATGGTATTGCAGCAATGCCCCCTGGAGCGATCACTTTTGGGTAGCTCCACATGGAGCCTGGCAGTGAGACAGAACATCGGAAGCCTTCAGACAAGCTTCCGATGCTCTGTCTCTACTGAGTGCCTCGAGGGCACACAGGCCCACTAGGGTATTTTGCAGTGGAATGTGGTATCTGGGGCAGATTAGGCTGCCAGGCTATAATCTATAATGTTTCTGGAGGTATTTGAAACTGACCATAGGATGAGATGCGGAAACTTAGCCCAGGTGCTTCTCCTGAAACACCTATGTGAGATAAGAGCAAACAGACTGTGTCACATATTACAGCCACATTCCACATATTAAATGATCGTACATCTGGCAAATTTCAAACCTAACTTCATTTTATGCATGGAGGCATTTATTCATCTGCAACGTTTGATATGATTCTTTGATTTATTGTGATTAAGTTTTGCATACATGTTGATGTTAGCGCTTAGTTTTTTCTTTCAATATATAATCATTTAAATACAATTTCTTAATTACTAAATATAGATAATACAAACCCTAAGGACATGATCTATGCTAGCTCAACATATACACAAACTAATAAAAATTATTATTATTTTTTTAGGCTGAGCTGTGCAGTTTTTGTTTAGCAAAAAAATTCCCTCGCAGCAATGCCACATATTCAGTCTTTCTCCTGGAGATTGAAATCTGACCTTAGTTCCTCCACAGACTGTAATATGTACACATACACGTGTTAACAGAACATTGTTCCACATCATCGCAAGCAAGGAATACATAGATGCCAGCCGAAAACTGATTAAAGGAAAACATTAAAACTAAATATTTGTATTTCTCATCTTGGAGTGTTCCTATCATGGTGTAGCTTTAGGGCTCCCCTACTGTTTCAATAAAAAAAAAAAAAAAAAAAAAAATTCTAAATTATTTACCCAATGCTGAGACCATCTAATCGTACTGCTCTGCTCAATCCCCATTTATCGAAGCATTGGGGCCGTGTCCCTCAATAAAATGTTTCTCATAGTATATCTAATGCTTCTCTAGGAGAAGTGCTCACACCCACCTTGAGACCTTATTCAAAGCGAGTTACGGGAAATCCTCCTGGCAGACGACTTTTATGAAAGTGACCATTTTTAGAGCTGTCAAAATGGATAGTTGGAGGCCTGCTAGCCCAACAATGTATAACACCAATTGTCTTAAAAGCGAGAGGATGGAGAAAAGGAATTTGTTAGCTCCTTACTAGTTTACGGTTACCGTCCATAGGGTGCAGATTTCTCTCCACACCTGTGGGAATGAGATGGCAGATCGCTGAGCCTTCTATATTTACTCTTGGGACCAGAGATCACATTCTTATTTGTGCAGTGGACATGACTGAGTGTTGACGCTCTCTAAATTACTGGGGAGTTCTCGCAGAATACATTCGTGTTTTCTGTTTGCTTGTGTTTTTGTGCACAGGAAATAAGACATAATAATGCGCAGGAAGTTAAAAATATCATGCCATACAAGTTAACGCTTGGTGAGCTGCCTGAAGAAGGCAGGCAGCAACTGGTGGGGTAGTTAAAGGAACACTCTAAGCACCCTAAACACTACAGTGCGCTGTAGTGATTATGGTGCCATGAGTTGCCCTGATGCCACCCATTACATGTTCTCAAATTGATTTAGAATTGATTGACTTCTTACTTGGGATCCGGAATGGCTCCTCCCCAGCTCCAGTACATCAGACAGAGAACTTCAGTTCTCTGTGTGAGCTAAGGCTGGCTGCACAGGGCATAGTTTGTTGGCTGAGAGCAATCAGTAGCTTATGGGCTAGCTCTGCCCTGCAGATCAAACAGCTCTCTGACATGAGCAGTGAAAATGGAAGAAGCAATGTTTTCAAAGTCAGGCCATTATAAAAGAATTTGACTATTTAGACTATGGGGTGGGGTTGCTAGGGCACTCCTGGCACTATTACTACTACGGTGTGCTCTAGTGGTGATGGTGCTTGAAGTGTCCCTTGAAAGACAAGATACACACAAGGGGGGCTGGGGACCTTAAATATGTTCTTTCTTCCCCCACTACATCCAATACCACCCCATTACAGCTCCTGTTCCCCCACAAAATGCGGGACTGTCCCGGGCGATGGACACATAGGCACCCTAACCCCCAGTCCCACACACTACAGCTCTTGACACACTACAGCTCTTGTCCCCCTCTAAAGCCTCTACACTCCCAAATTACAACCCTTTCTGTAACACAAGTAGGTACATGTGGGCAGTGCGTGTATGTGGGTGTGATGTAGATTTGTGTAGCTTGCAAGTTGCTGGGTACAAGGGGACCCCATGATCTCCATTACCCAGGGGCCCCATGAGTTGTCAGCCCATCCCTGGAGAGAAGGTAAAAATATAAACTGAATATATCATACATTGCCTATGTGGGAATTCAGGTAAAGTAACCTTGCCATGACAGGTTATATTTAACCCCTTAAGGACACATGACATGTGTGACATGTCATGATTCCCTTTTATTCCAGAAGTTTGGTCCTTAAATATGAGGGAATAATTATCAATAAAGCTGTGACACACACCCTTTGGCTTAAATATATCTGGTCTGTTATCATTTGGTGGAGTGTTATAGGGAGATAAATAAGTAGTCATGACATTTGTTTTTTTAACTGCACAGCTGTCTAATGAATGTGGTGCTAATGTAACATTACAATTACTATACTCAATCTTTAAAAGTCACAATTTTAATGTTGAAGAGAATCCGAATTCATAATTTCAGATTTGCCTAATAATATTGCTGTCTGTCCTCATATGACACATACAATATAAAGTTTGCTTTGTGCAACAGAGAGTCTCTGGGCGGATCAATCTTTAATCTTGGATTAGTGTGTTTACATTTAGCATCAATATTTTTGTATTACTGTCAGTGTATAAAAGACACGATAACAATGCCTGGATTATTTAAAGTAGAACATTAACTTTGCTGTTAATGACAGATCCATTCCTTGTTATATCGCCCAAGTAAATGCTATCGAAGTGATCACTAAGATGAGTAATGCTGCAGAGATAATTAAAAATTATACTTACCTCCACAGCAGTTTCTTTGTTTAGATGTCACCCTATGTTATGCGTGCTCACACATGGTCAGCTATTGTGCACAGAAATATCATTCATTGGCCTTTTGTCAATAGTGCCACAGTGACACCAAAACCATTACAACAACCGTCCCACCCTGTAAGTAGTCAAACTGTTTTAGAATGGCTTGATTTCTCACTTCGGCATGGCTGGCGCTAGACTATTTTGCATCTCAGGAAAGACTAGTATGTCCCTCCTGCCCATCTTTTTATCTTAGTCCCCCCAAGCCACTTTGTGTGTCTCTTTGTCTATCTGTCCGTTCCTCTTGTCTTTTTGTGGTCTTTTTCTCCCTCCTGTTCACCTCTCCATGTTGCGTTGGCGAGCGTACCGCAGCAGAGAATGTTCTACTTCATACCCAGTCTGACAGGAAGCTGAATATTGATCCCAGCGAGCAGCCAGGGACTGCCCCCCAAGGCCGGTGCGCCGTAGGCGGCTGCTTAGTTTGCCTAGAGGTAGCGCTGGCCCTGCACTTGGTATCTGCCAGTCGCAACTCCCCACCTTAGTGGATGTGGAAATAAAAGCTGGAAGCTCTGATTAGGAGCACCTGTAAGCTCTCCTGAGTGTAAACATTTAATGGTGTGACTAATAACCTGGAGTTCACTGGCAACTGATCCCCACTGTAGTGGAGGCAGGGAGTGGTGGTCAGAGGACCCCAGGTAAGAAGTCAAACCGTTCTAGAATAGTTTGACTACATAAAAATGAGGGGTGCCAGAGCATGCTTGAAGTTGTTTTGGTGCTTGGAGTGTTTACATGCCATGCTTGACTGTGCCTGTATAGCTAGACATCCATTATAAGTAAAACATGAAAATTACTTAGTTTTAGCAAAACAAAACCTGTGCAAACATCTCAGTGCCAATTTAAAGGTACACTAATAATTTAATCTGAGCCAGATCCCTATATTTCATGGTTTAGAATAGATTCTATGAGGATAAACCTGTGTAGACCACTGATCTCCCTTTTCACCTGCTATTTAAAGGGACTCTCCAGTGCCAGGAAAACAAACCGTTTTCTTGGCACTGGAGGTCCTCTCTCCCTCCCATCCCAAGTTGCTGAAGGGGTTAAAACCCCTTCAGTGACTTACCTGTATCCAGCGCCAATGTCCCTCGGCGCTGGGTCAGGGTCCGCCCACGCCCCTCCTTCCTCCGGCGGGGGAGACCTATTGCGCATTAGACCTCCCCATAGGAAAGCATTAAATAATGCTTTCCAACTGGGATTTCAGCGACGCTGGAGGTCCTCACACAGCGTGAGAACGTCCAGCGACGTTATAGCACACTTTTCGTGTTCTATGAACACGGAAGTGTCCTTTAGTGGCTGTCTAGTAGACAGCCACTAGAGGAGGACTAAACCCTTAAAGGTAAATATTGCAGTTTATGAAAACTGCAATAATTACACTTCCAGGGTTAAGGGTAGTGGGAGTTGGCACCCAGACCACTCCAATGGGCAGAAGTGGTCTGGGTGCCTGGAGTGACCCTTTAATGTATTTAGTAAAAATGGAAATTCGTGGTTTTCTGTTTCCAAGAGGTTCTGAAGCAACTGTTCTACTCCCACATGTCTTTTCTAAACCGACCCCTTAGAATGCAATTAAGGGGACAGTTATATGAGTCCCGGTGTGAAGGAAGGTTACTTATGCCCTGCCATAAAGCGACAAGTACAAGCGTGACACCTATATCGTTTTACCGCAGGTAACAATCCAAGCTGTATTGTGCCCAGTAATAATGCCACATAACGCGAGTCTGTGCACTAGCTCTCGGGGTGGGAGGGGAGGCTGCTGGAGCTCTGTGAAAATGATGCTCTTTTTTTTTTTTCAATAGGAGAAAGAGCTTCTTCCGTGTGTGTGTATAACCCCTCCCCTATGAGAGGAAGAGGCCGGAGTAGGGGAGCTCTGCAGCTGGGTGCATGGATCTCATACAGTGCTAGGAAAGGTGGCTGCCTTCTCTCTGACCTGGAATCATCCTGCTGCTTTCTATGGCTTTCAGATGAGTAATAACTGGGATGTCTGTGGGGTTGATGTAACTGCAGAAAGGAGAGCCGATACTGAGCACACACCCCCCTCCTGGAACGTTCTGTTTGTGGATGTCCTGGATATGGAACGTTTACATTGAAGCTGCATTACTACCTTACATTCCATTATTTGTCCTGTGAGTTGACCCAGGCTGCCCTAAGACTCTGATATCTTAGGCATAGTGGGTGAATCAGTGGAAAAGACAGAAACCTTGATATACACTTCGTGAGAGGGTTAATTTTTAAGGGTTTTCCATTGATCATATTTAGGGTTACATATTAAACTGGACCAGGAAGCGAGCCAAAGCCATTTCTAGCTCCCAAATTAAAGTAGCTTTGCAGGTGAAGGTGCAGTGGGATAGGTTATATTGGTGATAAGAAGAAACTGTAATTGCTTGGCATTACTCATGGCTGCTCCAAAACTCTACTTGGTACCACTGCTGTCCTTGCTTGCCCTGTTGATTGCCTACTGGTATCGGCCAGTGGATGACAAAAATCTTCAGAATCGATTGGACACAGTGCTATCATCACTACTTCAGGCTGAGCAAAAAGTTGGACTAGCCTCGGACAGACCTCCCCGCATTGCAATTGGTAAATTACATTTATTTTAGATTTTAGTAAAACCCGTTTTTGTATATTTTTATAATTGTATTTATGTATTTTATACTAGCTTATTCAGGGCACTTTATAAAAAGATTTATAGTCAATTTAGACTTACTGGTTCCAAAGAGATTTAAGAATCCTGTCTGCTGTTTTTATAATCAATGATTTGCAACACATTTACTACACAACTTGCTTAGACAGGTGAATTTATCATTTAAAGGAGGTAATGGGGGTTGGGACAAAATGCTAGCAGAAGCTAATAAAAGGAGGTTGTGGAAAATGATCACAGAAATGGAGTACTGTGCTATATAAAGTGAAAGATAAATGGGGAATTTTGTACAAACAAGTGTTTTTTTTTTTTTTGTTTTTTTTTTTTGCGATTGTATTTCTAAATGTGGGATTATTCACTAAACCAGTCCACGTACTACAGGTTAAAAGCTGGGCGTTTTGCTTGTGCATATTTAAATGATTTAGTAGAGGGTGGTACGGTGATTTATTAATACATTTAACCCCTTCATGGAACCTGTTAGACAGTATACTTTATACTGTTCCACGTTGTAAATGCCACCTTTCTAACCCCCATGTCCACTTCTGCTTTTAGAAGTGGTTATGGTTTAAGCAATCTGTATGCTAATAGTTTCATCTCGAAATGCTACCTATAATGAGAAATTTGTGCCGGGATGTAGTTACACCTCCAACTCATGTAACTGATTAACGTGAGTGCGGTGCAAAAAAAGTCTGTTGTCAACATGCAGAGTGCTGGTGACAGACATAAGCCTTTTCTCTTGCAAGCAGCACTGCGATAGCGCCTCCAAGGAGAAGCCTAAGCTGTAGGACTGTGTTTGTGCGTCTCTTTAGCACATAGTCCTAATATCTGCCCAACCCTCCATTATTTCAGCCCTCTTAGGTCTCCCTTTCTCCACACAGTATATTTTCTAGCTTTTCCCTTGTCTGCCCTTCCCCACCCACTGTGAACCATGTGCAAACATGTATTCCTCTACGTATAGGTGGCCAGCCCCTGCTGTGAAGATTTAAAAGGTGTGTTTACTGATGGTATATCCCGTGGCATTCTGTTTTCTGTGCCGAAGCTCCACCTACTTTGGATCTCAGCCAATCTAATGCTTTCTTATAGAAAAGCATATGGAGACTTGTGAGCATGCATTTCTAAACAGTGCGCTGCACCAATCAAATGGTCTCTATGAGATCATCTGATAGAAACAGCCAGGTTTTACTCTGCTATTTTGGTGGAAGTACCTATAGTGGCTGTCAGTGTGACTACTGCTAGAGGCATTTAAAACCTGCGCTGCAGGGTTAAAATGGCAGGGGCATCCCACGCTTACATAACATCCTCACCAAATACAGTGCATGCTCATACTATAAACTAAATATCACAAAAACACAAGCGATGAGTATGCACATACCGACACAAACCTTACAAGACCTGAAAACAAATTATGACTATGAATGGCGCAAAGACCATTTAACATTCCTAGGAGTAGCCTTTACATCGACATCACATGCTTTGATGGCAGCTAACTATGTTAAACTTGTAAATACATTAAAGAACCAAATTGCAGGGTGGAGGGGCAAGTATGTCTCCTGGCTAGGTCGCATAGCGGCTACAAAAATGATACTTTTACCTAAACTCCAGTACTTGTTCCGTACTCTACACATACACCTCCCAAAGATTTTCCTACGCGAAACACAAGCTATGATTAACACATTCATATGGAACAACAAAAAACCGAGGGTGGCAGCAGCAGCATTATACAAACCCATCAAGAAAGGGGGCACAGGGATACCACACCTTGAAACGTATTACTCAGCTTCGATCCTTAGTCCCCTCATCATAGCATCCCATCTCCAACAACCACCGGAATGGCTTGCCATAGAGGCAGCATATACAAAAGGCAATAATTTGACTACACTGGTCTGGATACCACGATGCATTAGACCCAAATATACGGGAATGCTACCAACCACCAAATTGTCTCTGTCTATATGGGACGCGCTTAGGACCAAACTAGGGTCCTCCCCTCATCCGTCCCCCAGCTATGAAGCTCCAAGCCCTTACAATACTTATACCACAATTCAACGCCAAGGAATGGGCCAAGTATGGCATCACTTCCTTACACCAAATAGTAGATAACAACAAACTGATACCGTTTGCACACCTGCAGATTAAACATAAAATACCACAAACCATGAACTTCAGGTACTTACAGATAAAGTCATGGTTTCGCACACACTACCCACCAAATACCCCATTCAGACAAGACTGGCAACTAACGCCTCTTGAGCAATTATGCATACAAAACAAGCCTCCTACTAAACTAATATCCCAATTGTACAATACAATCATCCAAAGACTTTACACTGCAAAGCCCTCCTTTATCTCGAAATGGGAAATAGACCTCCAAAGGAAATTGGACGAATCTAATTGGGCTCGTATATTTACGGCAAATAGGAACCTAACACTATGCACCACACATATAGAAATGTCTAGAAAGTTACTATACCGCTGGCATCTGGTTCCGACCAAACTGAAACACATCAACCCTCATAACTCAGGGCAATGCTGGAGATGCGAAGAGCAGCCGGGCACTGTGTATCATATATGGTGGTCATGTCCAAGAATAACACCATTCTGGACTCAAATCTCGAAGCTAATAACAGAGTCCTCGAGAACGGTGATGCCCCCCCAACCCGAACAATACCTATTCCAACTATTCCCAAACAACATCACGAAAACTGTAAGGTATCTGATTTATCACATACTCATTGCAGCGCTACAAACGATCAGCAGAAACTGGCTGGCATCACACACACCAACCATAACGGAATGCACCCACATTATAGAAACCTCTAGACTATATGAAACCATGGTTAGGAAAACAAGGCCTACTCAAAAATTTTGGGTAGAAGCTTGGGAACTGTGGGACGCATACACTAGGAGAACAATTGCAAATATCGCAAATTAGGAAGAACAAAGGGGAACTCCAACACACTCCAACACACTCTGGGAATAAAGGTTGACTCATTAGTCTTCTCTACCTCGACCGAACCCCCCTCTTCCCCCACCCCCATCCAGGTTTTACCCACCTAACCCACAGATCCTATGCAAAATCAAAATGTGCGAAGTGCAGCGGAACTCCAATAGCGATGGCATTTCTAGGACATAGGCTAATGAGTGTACCTGGCTGACACAAATGTATAACAAATAATTGACTTGTACGAACTATGTATGTCAAAGAATGTCAAAGAATGTAATAATATGATGTAAATGACAATGTTATATACGCTGTATCTCTGCACTAACCTAAAAACTGCTAATAAAAAAAAAAAAATGGCAGGGGCATGGCACCCAGACCACTTCATAGAGATAGTGTCCTTGGTGCCTATAATGTCTCTTTAACATATCTAAACAAGCCCACCAAAAGCGTTAAAGGGGGGCTTTGAAGGGACAACACTGGCAGGGCCTTTCCTGGCGAAAACCATGCCAACAAGTACCCTGAGGAGTTCTTCTAGCGCCCAGTCTGAAACACCAAACACCAGCCCCCATGGCTGGCACTGCTACTGTAACCATTATTGCTTGTTTATGGCCTACCAGCCAAGAAGCCCCCATTTTCACCCATGCGATCATGTGGATTTGTATTATCTCCTAGCTAATATGGCCAAAAGATTGTGAGACAGGAGGCGAATATTTGCTCTACCTTTACTGAAACCTCCAGCAGCAAAGAAACATTGAACAAAACTTTAAAAGAAACAACCAATTAGCACAAAGACAGGCATATAATACACTCAGCAGGACCCTCCCACTTTCTCCTTCTTTGATGATGTCGCGCAGGAGAGCAGGAGATTCCTAAAGGGTGGAGTAACGAATTAACACATCCAAGGCAAAAACCAACATGAATCGAAGAACTCCGGTCTAAACTAGAAGGAAAAAAAAAAGCGAAAACTTTGTGAAAGTAAATTGTAACCACAGGTAATCACGCAGATAAACAACAACTATGTAAACTTAACTATAAAAACATCATTCAAGCAATGCAACACAGCATGCATAAAGAGACAAACATGAGAAACCAAACATAATCAAAAGAGACACAGTATGATATGCAATGCAAACCACCCCCAGCACTAAAGAAAAACAAGGGAAAGGAACAAACAATACAGGAGTGTGGGGTGGAGATAACGAGCTACAAAACATGTGGTCTATCTAGAAAATCTAAGTACGAAATGAACAGTAAGTTAACCTTCATCCTACGTGTCGGAGATAAAGCGACACATCATAAGCTCAATTATCCAAAACATGACAGAAAGCAAATGAGAAGGACCAACTTCGCCGAAAGTTGGTGTAGAGACAAATCCTTGTTATCTCGTAAGTTCTCAAAAAAATGGAAGAACCACGGAGATATCCAAGAATGAAGACTATCGCAAAGAGCAAGGTCGCAAACGCCTGATACCACGAAGTAAGTGACAGACTGTGAGATCCCTTCCCACACGAGCCCTGGAAGAGGACATGTGCTGCCGAAATGGCAGACCGAAAAAAGTTTATAGTCCGATATGACTTCCCCTGGGAGAACAAGGAGGATAGGAAATTCAGGACAGCCACCACAGGGGCAGTAAAGGAATTCAAGCGTCTCTCTACAGACGCTTGCCAAGCCAGGCTCACCATGCATGAAGATATGATATCCTGGTACCCCAAGCCCACGAGTCCCATAGCAACTCCCAAGCCAACTAAACAAGTAACAATATACTCCACATAATATGAAAGGACGTGCACAAAAAACAAATAAATGCAGGACAAACCAAACCCAGAACACACACTCTGAATTGGGGAATGCTCACCTGGAAGCAGCTGCAAAGAGGAAGTGGGAAGGGCCTGCTTAGTGTATTACTGTATATGTCTATCTTTATACTAATTGTTTCCGTTAAAAAAAGGTATAGCAAACATAAAGCCTCCTACCTTGCTGTAAAAATTCAAAATTATTTTTAGATTTTAGGCTAAATAGCTCAAGTCAAAACTTGCTTTGCTTGGATAATCTTCCCATATTGTCCTTTGTGGCCTAAAATTTGAAAATCATGTGTCAATCTCTGTAAAGAACCCTGTTTATGAAGCAGTGCAAGGCTCTATAGCTTGGTGAGGAATAAGTTGTTTACATGGTACATTCTGATTGGGTCACAATAAATGTCACTTTAAAAAAGATCCAGGTTTTCGTATTCCTTATTCTCCCCAGGGAAAGCTAATGCATGTTCAACCTGTTTGCCATGACTTTATCAGTTGGAAACTATGTGAAACTAAACCTTGTCAGACTGTAACATGCCTAATTCACTGATACTAATGCAGAAACATGAGGTAGATTGATAATTTTCTTTTGTTTGTTTCCTCTTTGAGTTAGAGAAATCACCCTCATAATGTTGTTGGTATTTAAGGGAAAATATAGTGCCAGGAAAACAAAGTTGTTTTCATGACACTGTGGCTCTCTATAGTGCCCCCCTTCCTTGTGGCCCCACCCTGTTGTGCAGAAGGGGTTAGAAATCCTGTCACTTACCCGATTTCAGCGCCGATGTCCCTCGGTGCAGGTTCAGGCTCTGCCTCCACTCCCCAGCAAATATCATCAGGCGGGGGGACCTAATATGCTTGCCGTGCTCACATTAGGACTTCCCCATGGGAAAGCATTGTATAATGCTTCGGGTGACTGTGGATGTCCTCATGCATAGCGTGAGGACGTCAGTCAGGCGACCAAAAGTCACCTAACCACCTGGAAGTCCCACTTATTAAAAAAAAAAAAACTTCAATAATTACCACTGCAGGGTTAAGGGACCTGAGACACTGCACCGCCTGCACTGCCTTTAAAGCAGCATCTGTGAGGTGTTTACATTTGGTTTTCATTGTTGCAAAAGGTAACTTCATGGTGGTGCTTGGACTAATGCAGAAATGTTTTTTTGTTTATTTATTTATTTTTTTATATATATATACTTGCCTCAGCCTTATACTTTACCCCTGTAAAAGTTTCAGTAATGTTTACTGGGGTGAGTTAAAATGGAGTATCTTTGGGGGCGGGGCCTGGCATCTAAGATGGTTGGACATGTCCCTCTGTAGCTCTTAAAGGGATCCTATAGTGCCAGTTTTCCTGGTACTATAGGCTCCTGAGCCCCCCTCAAGCGGGGCTGAAGGGGTTAAAACCCCTTCAACCACTTACCTGAATACAGCGGCGATGACCCATCAGCCGGCACGGGAGACCTAATGCGCATGCGCGGTAATAGCTGCACACGCATTAGACCTCCCCATAGGAAAGCATGTTTTCATTGCAGGATTAACCTATATCCAGTGGTTGTCAATATGACCGGCACTAGAGGAGCTTCTGCAAAATAGTGGAGTAAAGCTTCACTATTTCTATCAAATGATCTTATAGAGAACATCTGATTGGGACATTGCTCACTATCCTCATGCTATAGAAGGCATCGGATTGGCTGAAGTCGTGATCTCAATGATCTCTCCCAAAGAGGTAGAGATGCATGCTGGAGACCAGCCCAGCTTTGGCAGCAGGGCCCATGTGGGATACTATGATTACTCCGTTTTATTCCTAACTCTCATTGCTTCCTAGGATTTTTCAAAGTATGTTTATTTATCCCCTTTACTTATCAAAAATGTTTTCTGAGATCTGGAAAATACAACTCTATCCTAAAACCTGACACGTCTATCTTGATTCCCTGGCAATCATTGCTATTAATGCTTCCCTTTTCACCAACAAACTTAATTAGTGCAAGTGGAGAACCAGGAACAATGTCTGTCATCCTTTGTATTGTTTTTACGGTCTGTGCTCAGACTGAACTGGATTATGATGTCACTTGCTAAATAATTTATATATAAATTTAATTTAACCCCTTAAAGACCAAACTTCTGGAATAAAAGGGAATCATGACATGTCACACATGTCATGTGTCCTTAAGGGGTTTAAAAAAAACAAAAACAAAAACAAAAAAAAACACTTTGCATGGAAATAAAACTTAACAGCGGTTGTTGATTTTCAGTGTTTTGTTCAATTTTCAGAGATGTGATTGTTTCCCTACAAGTTATATTTTAGGTTTTGAAAGAGGGTTGTTGGTAAAATACAGTAGACTGTATCATTGTGACCTGCTTAAAACTGTAACCTTGCTTTCTGCTGATTCATGGTTACAGCATGACTAAGGGATACACATTTCAAGGGGAAAACAAGGCAAGATCTGGGTAGAGTTCAGCTTAGTATCATTGCTCAATGCTGTCTTGCAAGTCACCGATTCAGTGCATTAGCACTGTAATAGCAGAAACCATTAGTGATTTGATATGCAAGCCTCTAGATTGTAAGATCTTTAAGCACGGTTCTCTTCAACCCATTGTTCCTGTCAAAATAAATCTGTAGTGGTTTTGACTTATTTGTGTTTATATTCCCCACTTTATAAAATTGTAAAGCGCTGCAGCATAGGGTGTTGCTATATTAATACCAATTATAACAATATTGTTAGTGTAAAAACTTCCTACAAATGTTAAAAAGGAAAACTGGATTTTAAAATTTAATTTCTGGATATCGCACTTTGAGTTTGACATTGACAATAGTTGATGAGGGAACCTATCTTCTCACACGGTTACATGTTGATTCTCGTAGCATTACTTTGCATAAGTTCTATGGAGGATGGTGAAGGATCTTCCATGAGACTCTCATTTTGTAATCTTGTAAGTATGTGGGAGTACAATGGTACCAATAGTTGAATAAGGAAGATCACCGATCAGCCTCAGGCTTGTCTAATGCATCTATGACAGTAGAGCGGTTACATGGCGGTAACACTACTCTTGGTAGGCCAGACTGCAGGGAGTTGAGGGCAGGACTGAATTTACATGTCCGTTGCCTGTAGGCACAAAATTCTAAGGTGCCCCCAACTCCACCCTACCATAAAAATATTAATAAAGTAAGGTCAATGAATGTATTACACCGATTTTTTTTTTTTAAATTATTTTATTTAATCTTGCTCATATATTGATACTTGCAAATTCATATGTATGTGTTATATAATGTGTGTGTGAATTTCTGTGAATATTGTGAGTGTGTGCAGCTATGTAAATGGGGTCAGGATTAAAGATAATGTTAGAAGTGATTTGGGTAAATCAGGTTTAGGTTTGAGAGAAGTTCACATCAGAATTACATTATATAGGGTGTTTAGTATTTATTTATAAAATATTCTACCAGGAAGGATACACTGAGATTTCTCTCATTTTCAAGTATGTCCTGGGACCACAAAACATTGCATCAATACAATTATCAAACAAGTATTGAAGGGTTTTTCCGGGGGCGGAGCCTGCAGCTGCACTGGCCGGTTGCATGTTTTGAGAGCTGCCTTATGCTCAATTTATTTGCAGCCTTACGGTCTGAAATTCAGCAGCTGATGCATCCCAAAGGTGGGAGGAACTCACAGTGGTTGTTTTCTCAGTGACTTCGATCGAGATTGGTGGCTTCTTTTGGGGGCAGACTTGCACCCTACAAGAGGTCTACTCCCAGTCGGTGAAAAAGAAGGCGGCCAATCCCTCTACCTACTGCACACCACAACTCGTGAGGTTTCCTTTACACTCAGCCCCCCACCCCACCAGTGAGGGATATTCCGGTGCTTCTTACCTGTGTTGTGGTGGCGATTTATCAGCAGTTTACCACTCTTCTGTCTCTCACACAATTGCAGAGGCCAAATCTGTTCCTCGAGACCTGAAACCCTCTATCCTTGACAAATTAGATAGACTGTTGACTTTTGGTCTAAACTCACCTGACTTCTGGGTACTTCTGTGGAGGTTCTATTGGCACCTACCTTGCCTCCGATCACTTGGCAAAGCACACCTCCTATGCAGAGTATGGTCACCCGCAAGAGGACATCTGCCCTGAGAGGGAGCAGAGAACATGAAGATATTGTCTGCATAGGCGTGCTGGAAACCGATTTTGTACCAATCTCTACCATATACATGCCGGGTGCGGTACTTGCAAAAGACACCATTACAGTCGCCTTTGAGCTGAGTCTCACACTCCTCAAAAATTTGGCATCTTTGCTCTGCTTGAGCTAGCATTCCATGGGCAGGTCCGTGTCATGCTCAACTGTGCTGTATATCCAGAGGGCATAGGTTAAAAGGGGATAGATTACTGAACTGGTTTGCCTGGTATTGTGTGTCTCTACTTCTCATCACAAGGGACAATGTCACCATCGACACTTACCTGTTTTCAGCTTACAATACTATTGCTGTTGGCGTGTGTTTAATTTATATTTTAAAAACTGCATATGGTGTGTTTTTTTTGTTTTTTTCTTCAAATGAGTGCCAGGAGCTAGTTAAAGACCCCTCGGACATGTGACTTAGGCAGCCCAAGACAGAACCGCTTAAGAGGCACAATATAAGTGTCATACAGGACTCCTGCATAATAAAAAAAAAAAAAATCAGTCCTGGTGGAGGGAGCATGACTGTCAAAAAACAAATCTTCCACTTGCTTCTCAATTTATTTTCTGTGTTTGAAATTTTCTCTTGTTCCCTATGTTTATGTTTTTTGTTTTTTTTTACCTAAAACGTCAGCTTCAAGTACTCCCCATTCTGCAGGAATTGTTTGTGCACAGTTTTTGATAAATCCGTGGCTGAGTCATCATGACATTTCCTCCTGCGGTCTCCTTTAGATTTCCTGAAATGATGCCCTGGCCAATGTTGCTGGAGGTCTGATATAGACATGTCTCCTCTAGGACTGTGCTTCTCTACTTGTTCATCTAAAACAGAATGGGTGTCACAGGGATGTGGGATTTGTAGCACAAGATGGCCAGGATATATAGCGCTGGGAAAGCAGTTTTTTGTGTGGACTGGTTTATTTATTTTGGCCTTTAGCCCTGTCGTTGGCAAGCAGCATAAGGAGACCGGTCCGGGCTTGGTAGGAGGGGGACGGAGCACCACACTAGACAGCAAAAACCCAACACACTGCATACAGTACCTAATAAAGCTATGTTTTATGTTTATTTATAAAATATTTTACAAGGAAAGATACCTTGAGATTTCTCTTGTTGTCAAGTATGTCCTGGGTCCACAATACATTGCATTGATATAATAGGGTACATAAAATACAAAAACAATAATACACAATTTATACAAAATTTAACATAGAACAGGTAGGAAATATATAATCAACCATGACGGGTGCATTCTGTTTTGAGGTATGTAGAGAGGGATAAAGGATTTTAGGCCTGGGGTAGATTTGAAAGTGTGCGGGAGGTCGTTCCATAATTGCTCTGTAGGAAAAGGAGGATTGGCCCGCTTTCTTTTTGTATTGAGGTAGACTAAATAATGTGCTGGTACTGGATCGGAGGTTATAGGAGGTGGGAACGGCCCGGGAGAGCTCTTAAACACAAGGCTGGAAAGATGCTGGATGCGTCTGGATTCCTGCGACAGCCAGTTTAGTTTAGCATTTCACAATGGTGGGTCATGTAATTACATTGTAGCACAAAGCGGTAGAACGAGTTATACAATGTATTATGTTTATTAAGGTGGGTTTGCTTTGCAGGTGCATATACTACATCTCCATAATCGATGATTGGCATCAACATTTGCTATACAATATTTTCCTTTACTGTAAGGCTTAGGCAGGATTTGTTTCAGTACAGGGCACCTAGTTTTGGATAAGGCTTTGATGCAAGTTTTTCTACGTGGAGGCCAAAAGATAGATTGTGGTCTAACAACACACACAAGTATTTGAAAGAGTGGACTGCTGTCAGTGTCCTATTTGAATTTGTTTTGATGGATAGGTGGGAATTGTGTAATTTAGGTACTGTTACAAAGATCATTGTGACCGTTTTGTCAGTGTTTAGGAAGAGGGTTTTTTGGGGGGGGGGGTTGCGATCCACTTTTCTACCTCTGTAAACTGGTCTTGGAGCACAGCCTCAAGCTGCGGTAGATTGGATTTTCTCGCATAGATTACTTTGTCGTCTGCGTACATGTGTACATTTGAGGATTTGAAAACATTGGGCAGATCATTTATAAATAATGTGAATAGTAGGGGACCGAGAATGGAAGGTTAGGGAACACCACACGTGACACGGAGAGGGAGTCGCTGTCAGAAATGGACACATACTGCGAGCGATCCAATTTAGCAGACGATCACCAAAACCTGAGTTTTTGAATTTGTGCAGTAGATGGTCGTGGTCTACTGTGTCAAAGGCCTTTGCAAAATCAAGGAAAATAGATCCAGTTAGGTCTCCTTGTTCCATGCCAGTTTGGATGTCATTGCAAACTTTTAGGAGGGCAGTTGTAGTGAAGTGATTCTGGCGAAAACCCAATTGATCAGGGGTCAGATAGTTAGATTGTTGGTAATACTCACTTAGTTGCGTATAAACGCATTTTTCAAAGATTTTTGACAATACTGGGAGCAATGATATTGGGAGATAATTAGAAACCAAAGTAGTGTCACCACTTTTATGGATAGGCACTACTCTCGTAGTCTTCCAAAGTTTGGGTATGTATCCAGACACCAAGGATTCGTTAATTAGGGTTGTGACAGGTTTAACAATTGCTGGCGCACTGAGCTTCAACAGCATTGCTGGGATTTGATCAGGTCCAGATTAGTTTTTCATTTTTAGATTATTAAGGTGTTTCTTAATGACACTAACAGGTACAGGTCTGAAAATGAACTTGTCAATATTGGGTCTTTGCAAATTTAGTGGGTCCCGGTTCACATTTGTAGTTTCAGGATGAGTGTCATTTATTAGCTTGGTAATCAGGGTAGTGGAGCATCCGACAAAATAATTGTTATGATAATACTTGACCCAGTTTCCACCAGCCACTCACTGTATCCATAAATATTTATGACCAGAATATAAAATTGCATTGTTTGCACTTTGCAGTGTCTTGATGTAAGCAATGATTATAGTGCTTGGCATTAATTAATTAAAACAGGAGAGCGCAAACTTAGTAAATTAAAATTCCTTGTAGTAAAAATAAATAAAAATAAGTTTAAGCAGCTATAAACAAAATAAAGTTCCTTTAAAAATCTTTACATAAATACAATTCATAAAAAAAGTGTCAGTGCTATCTATGATATCCTTGCAGTAGGCAATCAATTGGAATGTGAAAAATCAGCAACTTATCCCTGTGATTTAGTGTGTGTGTGTGTATAATCACTCCTATACATCACAATAAGTTAGATTATACACATAAAATATATTAAAAACTTGCTTAGGAGTCCAAAAGTTCTGAATGAGTCTTTAGAGGGTTAATCTTATACTGCAGTAGAAATGTAATATCCGTAGATACACTGTGGCTTAATGTAGATTGTACCTTAAAAGGATACAAAAAAGCTTTTCATAGTGTAAAACTGCATTTATTAGTGGAAAAAAAGATTCCCTTCCCCCAAATAGAAACCCTTACATTAGCAAGTGGTGATACTTGTTTCCAAGATATCACAAACCTATTAGGTAGAATCAGAGGCTTAGCAGCCGTTTACCGTCCACTGGTCTCTGTAGTACAAAACTCCCGCCCGATCTCAGCGCTGATGAGGTGGAGTATAACGTGTAAACTGGAGACCTTGGTGTGTGGTCGATGTGAAACATGCTGTAGTCGTCAGACCTCTGTGTGTACTGAATGCCGATAGGATTCCAATTTTTGCTCAGTTAGATAGTTAGTATCAGTATTTCAAAATGAAATACTGAAAAGTGACAGAGCTGATTTAAATGGTTTAACACAGAACCAGGAGACATGCGGGCACCGTTAACATTACAACAAGCGGTAAAGGTTTTAGTGCTTAATGTAATTTTTTTGGGTTTATTTTAGATAAAACATTTTTAGCTTCTTTTCGTATTATTTTGAAATGTATACATACACTGAAATGTTAAATATACTTATATATTTTGGCTTACCTGTGCTCTAAAGATGCAGCCATTATGAAGTTTCCTTTGGTCGGAAGCACAGCTAGCCTGACAAAAAAACATTGAACGTAATCAAGAGCGACTGCGTGTTCACAAATCTTGATGACATCATGAGCAAGCGTAGGGAATCTCAATTCCTTCTCAGACTGTTTCAGACCTTCAAATAATATATGGTCTGAGCCAGGCTCGGACTGTCCATTGGGCAAATGCCCGGTGGGCTGCATGGGCCGAAGCTGATCAGAGACTATTAGCAATATATTCTTAGTTAATGGAACATAGCTGTGAAGACACAAAAATCTGAATATATAATAAAAGGTGCCCCTTTTCACACTACTTTTAAAACACTTTAAATTAACACTATAGTGTTAGGAATACAAGCATTCCAAATACAGTGTCCCTCTACCCATGATGGACTCCTGAAGGTTCATTCAGAAATGCTATGTTGCAATCCCAGGAAATAATGGATGCTCATAAAATTAGTGCTTTGTTAATCCAATAAATAGTTTGCTTTCCTTTTTTTTTTTTTTTCTCTTTAAGTTCTTAAATTAGGTCACAGTTGACAATTCTTCTCCTAGAACACAAACAAACCTCTGTTGGCTTCAAAGACAGAAAAACCTGTTGTAACACTCACGCTGCTGGTTATAGCAAATGATCTGCAACATTACAAAGAATTATATAAGCAATTTCTGAGCAAATGGATATCTGTTTTCTATCCTAATTAACCTCTCGTCCTGCAAAGCTTCTCTGGAAATTACAGCAAATAAAAAAATTAAAATCGCCTATAATTTGTGTTGTTTTTTTTTTTTAATGCAACGCTCCTTTTTCTTTGACATTTTATGTTAAAGATTTAACAGTTAACACCACAATCCAGTTCAGTGTAGGAACAGCCAAGGCACACATTGCAAAGTAGGTTGAGAAATTGAAATATTGTTTCTCCTCTTGTATTGTCTTTCATTGCTGACTGCCAGGTACAAAACAAAGAGTTTATGACAATGATTGCCCGGGATCTAAGATGGAAGCCCCCAGTTGTAGGATATTAGATGTAGAAACCCATGCCTATTTATTTTTTATACCTTACAATTATAACTCCTCAATATCTGTTTTTATTTTACATTTAATCTTTGGAAGGCTTGACCCAGCATTGTCAGCCTTTCCTTTCTGTTCCAATGTTACTATATTAATTAATCTAGTTCTCTTGGTGGCAGCAGAAGGGGTCAGATCTGGGAGTCAGGAAAGACCCAAGGACTTCTATAATAAGTGCTTAGTGTCCCTTTAAGATGTTTTGCTGTATTTACAAATTAAACTCCAATCAAAGATTTGGTCTCTGAGCTATCCAGAACTGGGTTGCCAAGTCACTTCCATAATTTATTTTCCTGTGTAATTCTTCTCCTGTGTAAGTTTTGGTTTAGTATGACAATGTGAAAAATGTTGGCAGAAGTGGTAAGGTAAAGCCACTAACACCAAAAT
>OW240913.1:299534059-299561559 GCA_933207985.1 Pelobates cultripes | reverse complement strand
AGGAAAGAAAGAATGATGAAAAGAAGGGGTAAAGAAAGGGGAAGAAGAGAAGGGGTGAGCCGCGCTACAAGTAGTTTTTAAAACAGAGGACAGATAAGGTGACTCCTACACCACTATAAACCAAGCATGTCATACTTGCAGGCCACCTGCCCTGGGGCCACTTTGTGTTGTGGGTGCAACCAGCCGCAAGACAGCAGGGGGGCAATGTATTAAATTGGAGGAGGAAGGGCAGTGTATTCAAATTAGAGTGGAGGTACGAGGGACAGTGTACACATTGTACAGCGCTATGGAATCTGAGGGTGCTATATAACTAAAAATAATAATTAAGGGGCAGTGTATTACATTGGGTTGAGTGCCTGAAGAAGTGGTTTTATCAGAGTCCATACAGACGTTCAAACAGCTACTAGATGCATACTTGCAAAAACAGATTATTCAAGAATATAATTTTTTAGTGTAGGGTAATAACTGCTTGATCCAAGGATAAATCTGACTGCCATTCTGGGGTCAAGAAGGAATTTGTTTCCTAGTTTGTTGCAAAATTGGAACTGCTTCAAACTGGGTTTTTTTTTTTTTTGCCTTCTTTTGGATCAACAGCAGAAAACAAATGTGAGGAAGGCTGAACTCGATGGACCCAAGTCTCTTTTCAGCTATGTAACTATGAGTGGGCAGTGTATTAGAGTGGTGGGAGGGGTTGCAGTGTATTGGGTTGTATTGGGCAGTGTATTGAATATGGGGGCAATGTATTGGATTTGCGGGCAGTGTATTAGAATGGGGGGAGGGGGCAAGGTATTGAATTTGGGGGAGGAAGGCAGGCAGTGTATTAGAGTGGTTGCAGGGGGCAGTGTATTGAATTGGGGGACGGACAGTGTATTAGATTAAGGGGCAGTATTAGATTGGGTTGAGTGGACAGTGTATTAGAGTGGAGAGAGGGGAGGCAGTGTATTGAATTTGGGGGCAATGTATTGGATTTGCGGGCAGTGTATTAGAATAAGGAGATGCTGATTGGCCGTGCAGCTTTTTGCCACACATGCACAATAGTCAACTTTTTTTATTCTGTACTTTTTGAAATAAACCTACGTTTCTATGAAAACTGAATTTTATTTATTTTTGCGGCCCACGTAAACTTAAACCTTGTTTATTTGGCCCGTATTGGCCTTTGAGTTTGACATGTTTGGTGTAAACATTGGAAATATCTAGAGTCCTATTGTAAAGAATCGTATAGGGGTAGTGTAAGGACCATAACTAACAGCTAACCTGCTCAGCCAATCACTGCCATCCAAATATGGATGAAATATATTTTGCTAATGCAGAAATTTAAATTTCGCTTAGCAATAAGACAAGAGAAGATGGCAGTTTATAGACACCTAAGTGACCCCTATTCTTAGTTAAATTGATTAAAACATAAATGGGAGGCAGTGCTCCTAGCTTACTACAGTAATGCCATAAACATTAGAGCAGGTGTGGTAGATATTGTGCTTCCATACCTCTGAATATTGGGAGGTATGAATCTAGGAGAGGGGGTGGGTGTGCCTAAAGAGATGCTCCACTGGTGTCACTAGCAATGCTCATAATAGGCAGTCCAATCCAGAAAGGGGGCAATGCTGCCCAAAGACGGGAAGTGTCAGCCTTGAATGCATGCATGCTAGATTGACTGATTGCTTCCATGGCCAGCATCACTCAGGGTATTCCATGCACAGAGCTCGGCTGAAGCACTCTGCATGGTCAGAGTGCCCTGAGGGCATGCATCACAACAGGAGTTCGTCCCAATGTAGGACCCCATGAAACTAACCCTGGATGATGGAACAGAAGCCCAAAGTCAGGACGTTTCCGTCGGATCTGGGACTGTTTGGAGATGTGAGCTTAGACTAACCTTTTTAACATGTATTGCTAAAATCATATTCCATAAAACTTTCAATTAAAATAAGAAAATCAATCACGTAGAAGTTAATTTGCTAAACACTGAATTGTAGTAGCACATTAGCATACAGTGATTTTAGCACAATACATATGCTGAAATGTTTAAAATGGATGCAATGAAAACCGACAGTATAGCATTGGTTAATTATAAGATCAGCGGAAATGATAAGGGGTATGATTTTTATTTTACTTCCTGCTTATAGAAGTATAGTTAACAAACATTTGTATATTTTATTTTTTTCATCAGTGAAAGGAAATGAACAAATGCCGTTTAATCAAACTACAGGAAACAGATATTTTATTTAACTGGACGTCTCTTATTGAAAACCATTTATATATACCGTATATACTCAAGTATAAGCCGAGTTTTTCAGCACATTTTTTGTGCTGAAAAACCCCCACTCGTCTTATACTCGAGTCAATGTCTGTATTATGGCAACTTACATTGCCGTAATACAGACCAGGACCGCCGGGCTCATTACAAGCCCGGCGGTCCTGTTGGGGGCTGGCAGCTCCTACACAGCCTATGCCACTGGACCACCAGGGAATGAGAGGGACAAAAATAAATAAATTAATTAAATAATATTAAAATAAAAATATTAATATTAAAAAAATAATACAATAAAAATAAAATATTAATAATATAACAACAACAACAAAATAATAATGACAAAATAATAATAAAAATGCCCACCCCCTACCAAGGCTCTGCATCACATACACAAACACACTCTGCATCACACACACACACTCTGCATCACACACACACACACTCTGCATCACACACACACTCTGCATCACACACACACTCTGCATTCACACACACACACACTCTGCATTCACACACACACACACACTGCATTCACACACACACACACACACACACTGCATTCATTATATACACACACTGTAAATAAACAATTAATATAATTTTTTGGGAATATAATTTTATTTAGAAATTTACCAGTAGCTGCTGCATTTCCCACCCTAGTCTTATACCCGAGTCAATAAGTTTTCCCAGTTTTTTGGGGTAAAAGTAGGGGTCTCGACTTATATTCGGGTCAACTTATACTCGAGTATATACGGTATATATTTTACTACTCACTATTTAAAAATGTGGGTTATGTCTAAAGTGTACTTGTCATATAACTCACTACATTATAGAAAAAAAACACCCTAACATTTAATCTATACATTGTGCCGGAATAATTACTAGAAAATTTTGTATAGATTTCCAAAAAAAGAAAAGAAAAAAGCCCTATATGTCGGGCCCTTCCTTTATATTTATATGCCGACTATTAAAGGGATACTATAAGTGCCAGGAATACAGCTTTGTTTTATAGCTCCCTCTGTCTCCCCACCCTTGCCCCCCCCCACAGTGGACAATAAAGGGTTAAAACTCCTTTATTTACTGCCTATATCCCTCAGTGCTGGATCACAGTCTGCCTCATCTTCTGTCACACAACGAGCAGTCACTAATGGACATGGGTAGCAAATGCCACGCACGCATTAGACCTCCACTTAGGAAAACATTGAATCAATGGTTTCCTGTAGCGAAAAATCTGACGCTGACTGTACTCATGCAGAGCGTGAGGATATCCAGCGTCAGTTACCGGACCAAAGGTCAATTTGGATGCAGGAATCGCCTCTTGTGGCTGTCTGGTAGACAGCCACTGAAGGCAGACTTAGTGCTGCAATGCAAACATTACCGTTTCTCTGGAACTGCAGTGTTTAACATTGCAGCACTAAAGGCAATGGGGACACTGCACCCAAACCACTTCAATGAGCTGATGTGGTCTGGGTGCCTATAGTGTCCATTTAAGCAACTAAAGAGAGCAGAGGAATGTAGTATCAGAACAGATATCACGTAAAGGAAAACTGTCACCTCGGAAATATTTTTTAATATAATAGTCCTTTCATCAAGTATTGAGGAGAATTTTTTTTATTTTTTATTTTTTTTTTATGCAGTATATGTAAAAAATGAAACTCATCCCTACCTTTTAATATATGACAGGATCCTTCATCCATATACATGTACTTTGGGTCAGACAGTGTTTTAAAAATGACAGTCTCTATGGTCTTCCTTGCTTCTGTGTTGGGGGTGAAGGCTGGGAAAACCATAGATACTAGATAGAGGTTATCAAACACTGTCTGACCCAAGGATCCTGTCATTTTACTAAAGGTAGCGATGAGCTTTTCTATTTTATTTATTTATTTTTACATATACTTCATAAAAAAAAAAAAGATTATTATATTATGTGCACTATGGACACCCAGACCAAGTTATCTCAATGAACAGCAATATTTACATTGCAGAGTTTAACCCCTTAAGGATCAAACTTCTGGAATAAAAGGGAATCATGATATGTCACACGTCGTGTGTCCTTAAGGGACTAATGCCTCTAGTGGGTGTCTATTTGACGTTTTACTTTCTTTTTCTATGTTTCCAGTCGCAGGTGACCCAATAAATGATGCTGATATACACCTGATTATGGAGTACCCAACAGGAGCAAAATGGGGAAATCACGTGTCACGCAGAGCTAACAGGTGCCTTATACGCTGTCTATCATTAATCTCAATATATGTGTTAATTAGTTATACAGGAGGACAAATATCTATTTATAAATGGAGTTTACTAGATCTTCCTTTAATAAAAAAAAATAATCATTATGCATTTCAAACTGTTTTTAAGTGTACATTTATAATAGTCTTGCCTTGTCGTTAAGAAATTGCAGTGTGTATCTGTTCATGTAAGGTATATGACATTGAAGGATTCTTGCCATAAAGAGGTCAGCACCAAAATCATGCACCGTGATTGCACTTCCCTAGAGGACAATGGTGTCCGACAAATTTCACTGGGTGTGGCAGATGTTTGGTATAGAGAGCCACACTGCTTTTGTATCCCAGAGGCAACCATGGTAATTTTTTATATGTTGATATGATTTCAAATAGCAAAACAGGGTCACTTTTGTTCTTGTGAGCATAGGTTGGGAGTTAGGTCAAGCATGGAGAGGGATATTATGGGATACTTTAGGCAATATAATTACTTCCAAGCATTGATTATGTTACTGGATAATAATAATTTAAGCAAGATTACAGCATTTTATTTACACAAGCTACACTAAACAATTTGCAGTGGTTTAAAGACACCTTACTGTGAGTTTATTGCATCCACAGCTCTTTTAGAAATCAATAGACACCTTAAGATCTTAGCTCCCAGAAACATTGTGTTACAGAGATGGACAATCCTTCCCAAAGAGAAACATTTTTCCAAGTTTGTTGAAGCCTTGAACATACATTTAATACATGTATACAATTATTGTGATGACTTGACTTTATTAATTACAATAAACGTTCTTGCTTTTTATACAGATACATAGTGCACAGTGATACCCATAACCCAATGATTGACTCCCTCGAAGAATTTAAGGCCCAGTTGGAGAGCTTTGAGCCAGACTTGCTTGTCGTTGGTGGACTGCAAATGATGGACAGCTTTCCTTTCAAGCCAGGTGAGGCTAAGAATTTTTATTTTTTTATTTAGTTGTATTTTTTTTAAAATTATTATTCAACTGTTTAAAGGATCACTATAGGGTCAGGAACACAAACATGTATTCCTGACCCTATTGTGTTTAACCCACCATTTAGGTGGCTTTCCCCCCCTATAAAAGTATGAAACTCCCCTTATTTCCAGCGCCGCGCGGGTCCACCTGCGTTGGATCCGCCCCCTTTATGACATCATCGAAATGGCTGATTTTTTAGCCATGGATTGGCTAAAATTGGCACAGGGGCGGGGCCAAATGCCGTTTTGGCCAGTCAGGACCTCCTCATAGAGACAATGCATCTCTAAGGAAAATTCAGCGTCTCCATGCAGAGCGTGGGGACGCTGAACGGCAGGGCTGCTGACTGTGCAGCCCTGAGCCAGGAGGCCCCTCCAGTGGCCATCTAAGGAGTGGCCACTTGGAGGTGTCCCTAGGGGCAATGTAAACAGTGTCTTTTCTCAAGGCAGTGTTTACGTGAAAATGCCTGAAGGCAATGATTATACTCACCAGAACAACTACATTAAGTTGTAGTTGTTCTGGTGACTATAGTGTTCTCTTTAAATACTATGTGTTTTCAATAGTGAAGAGCTTAACATAAACAAACACATACATCATCTTGTAAAGGTACTAAAGGATACATCTACAGTGTTTGGGCAGCTAACTAACTTTTAACATCCAAAAAGAGTAAATTTAAATTAACTTTTTCACACGCCTTTACATGTATAGCCCTGTCCTGTTAAAATACTTGTACTGTGTGACCAGGCAAGTGTTTTTTGTTTGTTTTTAAACGCTGTCCTCTTGTTATATTTGCATATCCATTGCATTTATGTACCATATTTAAATATATATATTTTTTATTTGTTGAGCAGGTCAGAGAGAGTCAAGACTGAAGGCTCTTCAAGAACTCCTACTATCTATGGACCAAAATGTAGGCTCCCACTTTGAGATGGCCTCGTTTGTTGAGCAGAGTCTAATGAAGGACCTGCTTGAATATGTCATCCCATATTCTGATTCCCTGGGCATGAATGAACAAGAGCTTCCTAACCTGCTTAGTCTTATCAAAGGTGGAAACATTACAGTCCTTTCAGATCCTTACCCTCGAGTGGCCTCTATTCTTGACCAAATGCGTGAGCTGTATCAACTTCTTAGATCCCAGAAACTAAAAGAGGGCCAGCGTCCCCTAACTCGATTGCATGTTCACACCTTGGCATTTCAAGCCATGATGGTAGCCAAGGGTTCCATGTGGAAAAACACAATGTCTGCCACTGCCAAAGCTTCTTTAACTGCCAACCGCCATGTATGCGGCTCGTCTCAGATTGACATCCGGAAAGCTAAACTTATCATGGATGATTCTTTCTCAGTCAGTCGTGAAGTGGGAAGCCAAAGGATACCTTTTAGTGAAAAACGGCCAGTGTCTTGCTGGGAAGAAGACAATTATGAAATATGCTTGGCACCTGTCTTAGTCTGTACGGAGGTCTTCCAGACTGCAGGTGGAGGAGATAATATCTCTGCTGCAGGGCTTGTTTTGCAGATTTAATGCATGACCATTCCGTAATTAAACAATAACAAACATTCCATATGCTGAATATTTTATTTAATTTGTTTGGTTTTTTTTGTCTTTTTATTTTTGAAATTTAGATGGTGCCAACTGTAGTAAATAAGGATACAACTTGTACTGACATGATCTGAGCCAAGCTTTTTTTGCTTTTTGTTTTCTCTTTAAAAAATCTCAGTCAATGTGAATAATATCTGCACAGGCAGAAACTTTTATTTTATGTAATGTCACTTTTAAATGTTCTAAAGCAAACATTCCAACCAATGGGGATATAGAAAATGGTGTGAGTATACATGTAAAATGATCACCACAGTAACAGTACCAGGACGATGGTGACACAAAATGGTTTTTCCTAAAATTAAACCAGATTGATCAAAGTTAGTATTGCTCTGTTATTTATCCATTTTTCCCCATTAAATCACTTTTCTCCCCATTACAACACTGTTCTCAGCACTTCTATTTGCAACATTCAAAATGTTTAGGACCATATATGAATTCTCATTCAACCTTCCTTTTATTTTTTTTATTGTAGTAGATTTGTATTTGTTAAGCATGATCTGTTTTGTCAAGATATGATTTTAAACGAACAGCCTGGTCTTTTATTGTACAATTTGTAACATTCTTTGTGGGAGCTTGGACAACGAGGAGAAATGTGGAATTTTATGATGAGATAAGAAATAAAAACACATGTTTTAAATGTGCAGATGCCTATTTATTTGTGGTTTGCTATACCGTATATCATGTTTAAAAGGTAAATCCGTTCACAATGGCTGCAAAAATTGAAGAATTGTACTGCACAGGTTATGTGCATAAAAGTGAGATGCTAAGTGAAGCAGTTTATAGAGCTTTCCCCTCGGCTTGGATTGGCTGTTGGTTGAGCAAGATGCATTTGTCAACTTCTCCACAGTTAGTACACATTTGAATCAATAGATTTCATTGGTCCAATAAGCAAAGAAATCTAACACGCAGTCTCCATGTAATGTCCTACTCTGCATGCATTACATTGTAACAAAGGATTCCAACCTATGTAAAATCAGGGACTGTCGCCTACATTCCAAGGGTTCAAAGCAATAGATGTATCAAGACTTGTACCCTGCGACCTTACAATTGTAGAGACTAGAAACCTTGATGAGATTTAAGAATACACAGAAATTAAATCTGCACTCAATCTCTCCCAAAAAGATAAACAAAATTCCTCTCTCTTTCCCCCCCCACCCCCCCAAAAAAAGAAGAGAGTTGCCTGTGCATTACTCCAACTCCTTTACCAGACTTGCAGTGCACCAGCAATCTGAAATAGTCTGGAGCTTTCCGTTTTAACTACTGGTGTTCAATAAGGGACCTCGTTCACTTAATTTTCCCTTCTAGTAGTTACTACTGACCTGCTGCTGTTTTCCTTTCGAGCAGCTTACTTGTTGGCATTATATTATTATTTATAAAGCGCCAACAAATTCCACGGCGCTGTACAATAGATGGACTAACAGATAAGTATTTGTAACCAGACGAGTTGGATGCGCAGTAACAGATTGGGTTAAGGGACCTGCTCAAATAAGCTTACATTCTAGAAGGAGTGGGGTATAGTGACACAAAAGGTAAGGGTAGGGTAGAAAAGTAGGTTGCTAAAATAGTATTCACTGAGGGCTTAGTGGTTTTGTTTGTTTTTGTTTTGTTTGATGACCGTTGCAGAAGCGTGGTCGGAGAAGTGAGTTATCAATGATTTTTTTGGAAGGATGGAGACTGGGTGAAAGCCTTACAGAGCCGGAAAGGGAGTTCCATTGGAACAGCATCACAACTATATCCTTTTTTTCTTTTTTTTTTTCTTCAAAGCGGTTATGCCATGTCATGTTTTATGCTAGATTTGTTGTAATTGGTTCATATGTGGAGTATTGGCCTAGTTTATCCCAAGCTCTTGCACCTCAACCCCTCCCCCCAAATCTGACCCTAAGTAAGGACAGAATTAACATGAGTTCACCTTACTGGCCTTTGATCTGCAATTTTTTCCAGTGCACTTTACAAAAAGAATAGAGTTGTAATATTAATCACACAGAAAAGAAAATCACAAAATCCTAACTGATAGTTGTGACACTGACTCCAATAGTAGATACATGCTAAAGAACATTATCAGCACCCAGATCAAATCTCATTGAAGTGGACTGACTGCCGTGCTCCTGTCTGTTTAACCCTGCAATGTTAAACATAGCCGTTTCCGAGAAGTCCACCTTTAGCAGAAGGACCGGCCCAAGACTCAAATGCTCCCCTCCCATATTTTAGTCACAGGGAAAATAAAGCGACATATCCCAGAGTGGGGATCATACCACTATGTTTTATTTCAGGAGGAACGTTAGGACTCCAACAAAAGTGAGTGTATACTTATCAATTTATTTGTCCTATAGCCAATTATACTACACTATATGGTTTTGTGTGTTTTCCTTCCATTTTCAGGTGCCCCTCTGCTGCATATTGTATCAATTAACTGTTTCTGGAGTAAGAAGTACACCTAGATCCACAAGTTGGAACTATACCACTCAAGTGCATAAGAAGGAGCTACATTATTGCTCCACAAAGTGTAAGTGCACCCTTGACTCTTTATTTACCAGTGCTTAAAACATACTACACTATTAGATTCCTGCCTTCTAACATTCCTGTCATTTGATAAATTACAAATAAGGACATTTAAGGTGCTTCTCCCACCTCCCTCTCCACTATATTCCTCTAAGAGAAGAGAGATCCAGATTGGGTTACTGTGCAGCCGATCTGAACTACATCAGTATACTCCATGGGTTCCCAAATAATTTTTCCTGTGGAACCCTTTGACATAGTGTATAAACATCGTGGACCCTCTCCCCCACCCCCGGAAATAAAAAAATTACAATTGCACCGGGTTTGGGGTTTTTTTTTGTGTGTGTGTGTGTCAAGGTGTGTATATCTGTGCTCAGTGGCGTACATACCAGGGTCGCAGGGGTCGCGGCTGCGACCGGGCCCGGCCCACCAGGGGGCCCGGCCGCCCCTGCGACCCGGTATGTAGCCGACCACCCCAGGGCCAGGCTGGCCCTGCTGTCACCCGGAAGGCGGGTGGCCGGTCGGGCAGGCAGGCGGGCGCGCGAGGGAGCACTCAGTGCTTCTCTTCAGCTCCCTCGCGCACCGCACTGATACCGGAGCCGGAAGATGACGTCATCTTCCGGCGCCTGCATCCCTACGCGGCGCGCGAGGGAGCTGAAGAGGAAGCACACAGAGAGTGCTCCCTCGCGCGCCCGCCTGCCTGCCCGACCGGCCACCCGCCCAGGAGCCCAGCAGCACCACTGGACCCCAGGGAATCCCCCCAGCACTCCAAAAGGTAAGGAGGCTGGGGGGATTCAATTTTTTAAAAAACAAACATGTGTTAGTGTTGGTGTTTGAGTGTGTGTTAGTGTGAGGGTTAGAGTGTGTGTGAGTGTTAGTGTGTGTGTTTGCTAGTGAGTGTTAGTGTGAGTGTTAGTGTGTCTGGTAGTGAGTGTTAGTGTGAGTGTTAGTGTGTGTGTGTCTGCTAGTGAGTGTTAGTGTGAGTGTTAGAGTAAGAGTGTGTGTGTCTGCTAGTTAGTGTGAGTGTTAGTGTGTGTCTGCTAGTGAGTGTTAGTGTGTGTGTCTGCTAGTGAGTGTCAGTGAGTGTGTTACTGTGTGTGTCTTACCGAGTGTGTGTGTTAGTGAGTCTGTTTGATGTCTGTTAGTGAGTGTGTGTTTGTCAATGAGAGTGTATGTTTTGTAAGTGAGTGTGTATGTATGTCTGTCGCTGACTGTATCTCTGTCAGTAAATGTGTGTGTCTGTTAGCTAGTGTGTATGCTACTGTAAGTGTGTGTGTGTGTCTTCAGCACTTACCTTTCTCCAGCGCCGGACTCCCTTGGCGCTGAGGATCCCTCAGCCTCTCAGCTCCGAATGAGACCGCGCACGCATTCAAACCGCCCATAGGAAAGCATTACTCAATGCTTTCCTATGGATGTTCAGTGTGCTCCTCTAGCTGCTGTCAGTGAGACAGCCACTAGAGGCTGGATTAACCCTCAGTGAAACAGCAGTTTCTCTGAAACTGCTATGTTTTCAGCTGCAGGGTTAAAACTAGAGGGACGTGACACCCAGACAACTTCATTGAGCTGATGTGATCTGGGTGTCTGTAGTGGTCCTTTAAAGCACCACTATAGTGCCCTGAGGGTGCCCCCACCCTCAGGGATCCCCTCCCGCCCGGCTCTGGAAAGGGGAAAAGGGGGTAAAACTTACCTTTTTCCAGCGCTGGGCGGAGAGCTCTCCTACTCCTATCCTCCTCTTCTCCTCCCCGTCGACTGTATGCGCACGCGCGGCAAGAGCTGCACGCGCCTTCAGCCGGTCACATAGGAAAGCATTCATAATGCTTTCCTATGGACGCTGGCGTGGTCTCACTGTGAAAATCACAGTGAGAGGACAGCCGCTAGAGGAAATAGGGGAAGGCTTAACCCATTCAGAAACATAGCAGTTTCAGAGAAACTGCTATGTTTATGAAAAAATGGATTAACCCTAGCTGGACCTGGCACCCAGACCACTTCATTAAGCTGAAGTGGTCTGGGTGCCTAGAGTGGTCCTTTAAGTGTGTGTGCATCTGCATGCACTGGCGTACATACCGCGGTCGCAGCCCTGTAACCTCTGCGACCAGGTGCCCACCGTCATGTGTTGCGGCCCGGCCTGCGGGGGGGGGGGGCCATGGATCAATTTTCGCACTGGGGCCCCATGGGTCATGTGTACGCCACTGTCTGTGCTTGTATGTGCCAGTTGTATATCTGACACACAGATACACATACAGTATGTATCTGTGTTTGTATATGTCTGTGTATCAAGGTGTGTGTCTGTGTTTGTATGTGTATGTGCCAGTGTGTATAAATCTGACACACAGATACACACACTGGCAGATAGTGGCACACATATACACTGACAGATACACACTGTGTGTATGTATGTATCTGTGTGTCAAGGTGTTTGTGTTTGTATGTGCCAGTGTGTATGAATCTGACACACAGATACACACACTGGCAGTGGCACACTGATACACACAACTTGGCACACAGTATGTATCTGTGTGTGTGTGTATGTATCTGTGTTTTTTATGTGCCAGTGTGTGTCAAGGTGTTTATATCTGTGTTTGTATGCACCAATGTGTGTGTGTCTCTCTGTCAGTGTGTAAATGGATCTGACACACAGATATACACACACACTGGCACACAGATACACACACTCAGATACACACTGACACACACACTTGCACCCACAGATACACCCTGACACACTCAGATACACACACACAGGCACATGCAAACACACTGATACATACTGGCACATACACACACTGACACACTCTTTGACAGACACACATACACTTTCACTGACAAACACACACACACTACATACACTCTCACTGACAAACACACACTCTTTGACAGACACACATACTCTTTTACAGATACACATACAAACACATATACACTCTCATTGACAAGAACAGATACATTCTCACTGACAAACACATACAAACTCCCTAACAGACACACATACAATTTTTTTTCTTCACATTTTACTCCACCCAGCCCCCCTACCTTTAGGAGTACTGGCATAAAGTCCCTGGGGTCCAGTGGGGCTGGCTGCAGCTTGGTGGGCGGTCAGGAGGTCTGGCAGACAAGTGAGCGGTGGAGGCGGGCGGCGAGGGTGGTCTGATCTCCCTGCTCAGCTCCCTTGTGCGCCTCTTAGTGATGCCAGAATATGACGTCACTGCTCCCTCTCCGCCCGCGGCCATTTTATTTTCAAATTTTTTGGCAGAACACCAATTGGGAAACGCTGGTATACTCTAAGCATTGAACCTACCATTTTTTCCGTCTACCACTGCTTAGTTTGGAGTTGCAAGTTCCTGAATATCTGGTGCGTTTTTAGCGCCCATCTCTGCTTGATTTACAGCATTCATTCCATTCATCTTGATTCTTTTTCAAAAACAAAGTTTTTAATGGATCAAAATAGTTAATAGATCATGTGATCTCTACACACAGAAGCACAATTTATTTAGTAACCTTTATATTGTTGCATAAGTATTCACAGACCCCTCCCATTATATCACAGAAAATTGTCTTTGAGGTCTCAGGCTACCCTCTAGGCTGCTTACAAGGGTCATTCATTTAAGAAACACTCCAAGCAGCGTAACCACTACAGCACACTGTAGTGGTTATGGTGCCAGGAGTATCCCCCATTGCAAGAAGTCAGCCAATTTTAGAAAGGGTAACAGGGTGTGTTCTTTTCTCTTTTTGTTCAAATTTGAGGATTTTTCACAAACCTTTCTGCAATTGGAGCCATAATTTGTGCTTTAGACACAAGTCATAGAACTCAGAGGACTATTTATTTATTTTTACAGGATCTTGATGTGCCATAATGTGTTCCTATCTTAGACAAAGCCAAAGGCACTGATATTTTTCAGACACGGATGTGTTTACAGGTAATCTTGCATTTACTGTTGACAGATTAAGATTCTGGATAAACTCTCAATAAACGTCGGTCTTCAACGCACAAATAAATTCTGATCTGTTTATACAGTGCCAAATGATTATGTAGCTAGGGTTCCTTCTCTATCCCATAAATGTCCAGCAAGGGATAATGCGATGTGCACTCTAGCCCCATCCACAGTTTCACTCATTAAACAAAAGATCACATCCGCTAACTGCACATGGTTTGATTGGTTTGAGGATTTCGCTCTGTAGACTTTTCAAATTTCCAATTTTGGAAGGTGCTTCCCAGCACAGTTCCCTGACTTAACTATGTTGTGATCCTCGCAGCTGGGGTGCCTCTGGGTGAATGGCTTCATGTATCTTGGGGGGTGGGGGTAAAGAGGGATGTCATATTCCTTAGATTTATTAAACCTCCCTTTTTATTTTCCATCTTTGCTTTTCTTCTTCATTATTATCACTTATATAGTGTTTACATATTAACTTTCCTAAGGGGATCAAAGAGCAGATTCATTTGAACAGGAATTTCAGGGTGAGGATAGCATGGTAAAAGGAGCTTACAGTTTGTGTTGTGGCTGCGACCAACCGCAAGACATGAAAGATATTTCCTATCTGATTCTTGTCTTCCCTCCCAAGGCCAATCGCGTGCTCCTGCAGGCCAGCCACACCCCTTTCCCTCCTGCTCGCAGTGGCAGAGGAGCGTCTGGCCTGCTTGATCAGAGAAGAACCGGGCTGAAACTGAAGGACAGCAGCTCATCCTAAGGTAGGGGAAGAGAGGCTTTTAAAGCAGTTATCAAGTCTAGAATTCCAGATTTCATGTTTTGGCCTGTTCTCCTGGGAAAGTTTATTTAAACGTGTATTGCATTCAGATTCTTTATCCCCTGCAGGGGTGCTCGAACCTCTAGGGGTGCTGTAAGCAATTTTCTCATTTTATTATCAAGAATTCAAAGTGAATCTAAAAGTTGTAAAAGTTCAGTTGTGCAATTCTGTCCTAAAATTTGAAATTCACACTTTAATAAATAACGCTAATGTGTTCAAGTAGGTTGATTAAAATGTACATTTCTGTCTGGGGTTTTTTTATGGTCACATGCATGCACTCAAGGATCAGGTCCTAAAGAGATAAGTACAGGAAGTCTTTAAATTCAGCATTCTATCCCATTCTTACCCTTTTACCCCAAATCCAAATCTGAGCAGAACGTTTTGCGAACAGACCGCCACTCTAGCCACGCTATGACTTTATACTTTCTCTCTTTGCTTATTTTCCTCTTCTATATTTTGCAGCCTCTCCATATTGGTATGGTTTGTGTAATGGAACAAATAAATGCAAAATATTGTTTAAAACCATAAATATAACCTTTTTGTGGATATGATAATGGCTGCAATGCAGCAGAGAAAGCAATAATACTAAACATTTACACTTTTTTATAGCACAATAATAGAAATTCTAAATCTTTTCTATTGACCCCTTTGCAAAAGACACCATACTCTCTACGTCACCAACACTAACAGTGACAGCCAGTATGCAACGTTTATATCCCACTTCAAAGCTCAGGACAATCCCTAAAGACAAAATAGGGGAACAGGTAAACAGATGAATCTAGGAGAAACACAAAGACCTTCTATCACCTTATAAAATGGGTCTTAAATAAAATATGAACTCTCCCCACAATCTTGGAATTGTTATCCCAGACTGCAGAGAGAATACTTCTGTGAAATAAAGGAACGATAATTGTACAGGACATCAAAAATGTTAACAGCAATGACACCTTTATTTCTACATAATTTAAAACGATGTATATAAGCATGTAACAAATATCACTAGTACTAAGTGTCTGCCCAACGCGTTTCATTACTGGATGCAACTCTATCAGGGGATCTGTAATATGTATTCCATAAAACCTGTAAAAACAAGGGCATTATTAATGCTTGTTTTTTATTGCGTTTTTGGATACACATCACAGAGTCCCTGAGGAAGTTGCAGCCAGCAACGAAACGCATTGGGGACTATTAATATTTGGCTCCATTTAATAAAGCATTTTGTAAATGCAATATTTACCCATAAACATCTAGTGGTGTCAGAGGGTACTACACAATTATAGGTCTGTGTTTCTCATAGAATTGGCAGATTCCCAATTTTTTCTTTAGACATTTCATGTTTTAGGACCAGGGGAAGCTATCCATATTGTTAAGCATATCTTCATGTGTGCATCACTGGGTGTAGCATGTTACACTACTATTTACATTACTATTTTGTACAGTTCTATACATATTGGGATATCCCTATTACCAGACTTATCATTAATGAGGGATGCTGGCAATTGCCTCACTGGTTGATCCCGGTATCAGATTAGACTGTCATAGGTTTAGGAGCTTGGAGTATTCTTTTTAAAGGGGAATAATTTATATCAGAGGTTCCCAAACTGGGTGATGCAGCATCCTGGGGTGTTGTGACTGGCGTACAGGGGTGCCGCAAAAGGTTTTCCCAGTACTACCTCAGGAGCAGCCAGTGCAGTTGCACAGGGGCCCGCCCGCTCTGGGGACCCATCGGGTGGTCCATTCACTTAGGGCCACCTGCTGAGTAATATTTCTTTATCGCTGAACAGGGGCGCCGTGCCCCTTTAAGAGTGCAACAGGGCACCTGTAGTGTCAGCCAGCTAGGAGGAAGTGACAGCCTATCACTTCCTCACAACTTCCTGCAGAGAGGGAGAGGATGCAGCATGAGGGTAGAGTAGCACGACGATTGAGCCCCCTCACTCCCATCAACAGGACACCAAGCAAACCACCCCACTGGACACAAAAAGGTAAGCTAACAGGAGGGTGGCTGTAAAAAAGAAAAAAAAAAGAAAAATCACGTGTTGTGTTTACGTGTATGTCATATTGTGCACGTGTTAGTGTGTGTGTGCGTATCTGTTTGTCAGGGTTTATCTGTCTGTCAGTCTGTGTGTCTATGTGTGAGCACACATCTGTGTGTCATGTGTATCTGTGTATGCGCGGTGTATCTGTGTGCCATGGTGTGTGCATGTGTCAGATTTGTGTGTGCATTTGTGTGTATATGTATATCTGTAAGTATGCATGTATGTGGTAGTGTATGTGCATACATCATAGCAATCGAACACCAGCACAACATGCAAACACACTCGTCTCCATTTAGAAGAGAACATTATATACAAAACACACCACTGCATTAAAACACTAAAGTTATATACAAACACCCTTTCAATCACACACCAACACTATACATTATATACTAAAATGCCAGTATATGCCGCAGCTCTGTACAGATATTCAACCTAGAACTTTGTTTTGGCTAGGGGCGCCTTGGAAATGTATTGAAATATTAAGTGCACCTTGAACCTAACAAGTTTGGGAACCACTGATTTACACTATTGATTTACACAGTTTGAAATTTCATTTAAATGAATGAAATTCCTATCTGATGGAGGCTGCATCTTGCAGCCGCTTAGTAGATAGCTCCCTAATTACCACGGTATTAGGGAGCTGTCTACCAGAAGGCTGAAAGACCTAAAGTGGTCTTTCAGACAACTTTACTAATACTAAGTCAAAATTACTTGGTATTAATAATTAATCTACCCCTACTTGCTATATCATGAGTAGGGGCATGTCTAGTAAACAGTGAGCAGCCTGTGGCTAGGGTTCCTCAAGCCCCTAGTTACCACCCACACCCCCAAAAATTTATACATTCCTACCTATCCCCCTCACCCAAAAAATAGGGAGGGGGGGAACGAGAAAACAAAATACCTGTAAATAAAAAATAACTTACCATTTGATATTTTTTCTAAAATCTACTTTTTCAGCCTCAAAAAAGGAAAAATAAAAATCCATAATACTGGTTGAACTTTGAAAATGTATTGAAAGTTTATTTCTGTGTTAGAGAATTTAGAATTCCATAACCCCAATTTATGTCCACTTGAAGGCAGCAGAGTGTTATACATAACAATTGTGCCATGGACACAGCAGATGCACTATGCATTCTGTCTGTCTGTTGCAATGAATTCAAATGGTTTTATGTGCCGATAACCTTACAATTCCTGTATCCTTTTGTGTAAATCATCTAACCCCTGTAACTCTCAATGTAGGTTTCATGGGAATCTAGGATTTGAAATGTATCTACGCTAGCTTTAGAGGAGAAGATGCATTCAAATGCTGACCTCCTTATGCCACTGTGAACCAAATGGAAGGAGACTTATTGTACCAGAGATGGAATGCGTTAAAATGCATAGAACAGAGAAAGAATTAAGCATTTTAAATGCAGTTCCAGGTTTTAAAAATGCTAAAGTATCATACAGCATTATTATATAGCTGTTTAGTGCTCTAAATTGACACTGCTAGGACCAAGGGTTGGAGTTCAGGGGGCTTAGGGTACAATGAGTAGCTTTAGTAACACAGGAGTTAATGGAAAACAAAAAGTTTCAATCAACATACTGTCGCAGCTTATCAGTAATCCTATCTACACACACCTGAGCTCATACTGCGATTCTAAAATACCGAATGACAATACCTTAAAGCAGTGGTTCCCAACCCAGTTCTCAAGTACCCCCTACCAGTCCAGGATTTAGGGATTACCCTGTTGTGTCTAAGGTGTATTTTTTTTCTTTTCTAACAACACCTTAGACACAACTGGGTAATCCCCAAATCCTGGACTGGTAGAGGGTACTTGAGGACTGGGTTGGAACCACTGCCTTAAAGGAACACTATAACATTAGGAATACAAACCTGTATTCCAAACGCTTTAGTGCCCCGTCCCTAGATACCCGCTTCCCCCTATTTATAACAAAAACTAATAAAATAAAGTTTTACCAACCATTTTTCCTGCACCCTTTTCCCTCAGTGCTACTCACCTCCCTGTCTCCCAGGACATCATTGGGGAGGAAAGGCCTCTTCATAGAGAAGCATTGAGATCCTGACGTGCATATGTGGTAAGCTCCACATGTGGTTCCAAGCTTCCCCATAGAAAAGATCATATTCAACGCTTTCCTATGAGCCTCCATGTCATTTTGCAGACTGCTACTTGTGGCAGACTGAGAAACTGCAATAATTACCTTGCAGGGCTAAGACTGCCTCTAGTGGCTGTCAATCAGATAGCCACTAGAGGCTCTTGCAGGTAGTTAGGTGATTTTTAGTTGCATGACGCTGGACGTCCTCTGCATGAAGACATCCAGCATCAGTCAATTCCTCATAAAAAAAAAAAAAAAAAAAAAGCATTGTAGCAATGCTTTCTTATGGGGAGAGTCTAATGCGCTTGCTGCATTCGCCACACATTGGGTGATTTTGGAAGGGGCGGCGCATCAACCCAGCACCGAGGGTCATCGGCGCTGGAATCAGATAAGTACAGTAAGGGTATTATATCCGTTTCTATGCCGAGGGGGGAGCCACGAGAAAGGGTGTCCGCGAGGGAGCTATAGTGCTAGGAATACAGCTTTCTAATCCTAGCACTATAGTATCCCTTTAATGTGTACCTTCATCATCTCACAGTCCCTATGTAAAAGCCATCTCTCCAAGCATATAGAAACATAATAACGGAGCAACAAAATACTCATACTTTCTTCTCAAA
The DNA here is from genome assembly GCA_933207985.1 of Pelobates cultripes. Classification (NCBI taxonomy): domain Eukaryota; kingdom Metazoa; phylum Chordata; class Amphibia; order Anura; family Pelobatidae; genus Pelobates; species Pelobates cultripes. Next base: position 299,542,499 of record OW240913.1, on the reverse strand, counting down.
CAGAAGTAATTGTATCTGCACCAATTTTGCCACACAAGATTAGCCTGGCATCAGTTGCTAAAGGAAGGTTTCCCCACTACACACTGCACTTTATATTTTTAATCAGAGCAATGGCTATGCTCTTCCACCTCCCCACCCCCCCCCCCAAAAAAAAAAAAAACCCAAAAACCCCACTATCTCACAGCCATTATTAGATTAAATAACCCTCCTAAGCACACTTGCTCCAATCCTCAGCCTCCAGGAACCTCTCATCTACCTTCTTCACTTCTCAAAAGCAGTCACTAAATTGGATGCTATTCTTCAAAGCATCCTTCTATGCAATACCAACAGTGTTACACCCAAACTTGCATTAGTAGACTCTTAACATTTCTGCCCCTCTAATGCCTGTCTCCAATCTATCATGAACACTGATGCTAAAATTCCTCTCACTCACTGTTCATAAGCCCCCTGCTGTGCCAGTCTCTACAATGGCTCACAATTGGTACCAGAATAAAGTACAAATTCTGATCCATGATTGCACCCCCTAGATCTCAGCTATTCTTGTCAAATACTATCCTACCAAAACTCTTCATTCTGCCATGGACTTGCATCACTCTAATTCTTTCATTACTATCTCCTAGTCCATCGTCTTCTGTGCTGCACCTGTTATCTAAAATTCCTTATCCAGCCATACTTGTCCCATGTTGCCACACTGAAAACTCACTTATACAGAGAAACAACTCACGTACAATTACAGAAAAAGAAATAAAAAAACTGTCATAGCAAGTTTATATATTCATATAATGGCAGACTGTAACATTAGAATTTGTAATCCGATAAACCATTTTGATGATCATAACGTAAGACCAACGCTCAACCTAATGTGAACAGAACATGCATGAAGGGTGTACAGTTAATTTAATATGTTGCCCTGGCACTGTCCTACAATTCGGTGTTCAACAGTTGTGATTGTTAAACAAGAGTTCATATCACCCTCGCCCCTCTGTGCTGCTTTGGCTAATAAGCAAACATTAGTCTGAGCAGCAATAGATGACGGTGATTGGTTGAGAATGTCAGCTGACTGCTTTTAGCCAATTGCAAAGCTCATTGCTGGTACAAATTGGTATGGCTAGAAGGATGTGTAATGTCTGCCTTAGTCATATCCATTATTTAGTTGAAGATGGTTTAACACCGAATGGAAGGACAGTGTCTGGGGAATCCAGGAACTACAACCATTCAGGGAGGTGAAATTGTTATAGTGCTACAGTTCCTCTTAAGAGCTGCTTATTTAAAGAGTGTTTTAAAAGAAAAATGGGAAAGTAGTTACCAAATTCTTTATTGTACATTAAATAGAATATAAATATTACATATATACGCATTAGCAATCAACAAGCTAAGGCTTTTTCTGAAATTCCATCAGTCTTTGTTTTTTTTTTTGTTAAAACCAAAACCATTGTTTGTTGGTAGACATTCACTTGTCTTAGTAGGATGTAGAACATTCCTTAATCTTCATCAACAAATTAGTTAAATGTGTGTCTTCTGCCCAGTTTACCCGGGCACCCAAAACAAATCTCTAGTAAAATAAATAAAAATATAATTAAATTAATGACATGGTATCGACAGATGCACAGGGCTTTCAAAGACTTCACTCATATTTTAAATCCACTGAGACAATAGTTGTGAACACATTTAGAAGGATCCTGACAAATACTTGATATAAGTCATAGAGGGTTATCCACCAAAGAGAATTCAAAGTGCATTTCAAATTTTATGTCAAAGTAGCTGATCTGGAAGCACATCTGATAAAGAATTGTTTCAATTGGGCTATATAGTCCTTCAAATTGTAGTTCACTTTGAGTTCTCACTCTGGTGATTAACCCTGGAATAATAAATATACTGAATTTGATTAAATGTATAGCTTTACTGAAGATGCTCGTCCAAAACTAGTCACATCCATTTATGCACATCTAGGTACTTTCAAACAAAACTAATTAGGTGCACTAATTCATATGATAATCCACACATCTACCAGCTTAATTAGGCAACGAATTAACAAGAACATTTCGGGCACCAAAACTACTTCAAGTCAATTAAATTATTATGGTGCTCGGAGTACCTTCAATTGTTAAACCATTTTAGATCAGTTTAATACTTAAATTGAGTCTTCAAGGTGTCAATACAGCATGGTGTACTTTAGTTGCTCCCAGAAGTGGAAGCATTTGCTTGAACAGCAGTCTAGGTAGAGAATTTTATCCAATGTTTCCAGAAATTTAATAGATGCCCAAAATGAAATTGATAAATTTTTCCCAGAGCATTATTTGTTATGGATGGCCAGTGATAAACTTTAAACAATGCCAACAGTTGGTATAATCAAAAAAGTGTCAATCCAAAGGTGTCCGTCCTTCTTTCCGGTATATAGATCCAAGAATGGAGAATCTGTTTTGGCTTAGTAGTCTCGGAGGTCTGATATAGCTCAATGCTTTCCTATGGGGATCTGAACTCATGCTACGTGAGTTCAATGCGATTTTCATACAGAGAATGTGAAGGAGACAGCCACTAGAGGCTGGAATAACCATGCAATGTAAACATAGCAGTTTCTCTGTAACTGCTAAGTTTACAGCTGCAGGGTTAAAACTAGGGGGACATGGCATCCAGACCACTTCATTTAACTGAAGTGGTCTGGGTGCCTATAGTGGTACTTTAAAGGATGTCCTATTGGTTCAAGGAATGTGACGAAATGTGAAAGCTTGTAGCAATATTAGTACATCAATAACAAAGTTATGTTGAAGAAAACTGAAAACTGAAGGATGAAACCATATACAGATATAATGCTAGATGTGTAAATATAGGAAAAATGGTTTAAACATGCATACAATATTTATGCATAATCTTCTGTATTAGTGCCATGTGGTGCCACTGTTTTGAATGGATCTATCCATTTTGATTTTAAAATTATTCTTTTTTTTATTATTTTTTTTTTTTTAAGTCATATTGAAATGTCCTTTTCTTGAATTCAAAGAATTCATTGAAGTGCATGAAAGAAGAGATGGGTCACCGTTTTTTTTTTGTTTTTGGTTTTTTTGTGAATATGATTTTTATTCATTTTGCATATATTAATGTTCGGTGAGACTCACAGGTCTCCATTGTATGTTATGATAAAAGGTAACAAGTCGGGCTCGCAGGCCCCATCGTAGAAGGACTCGCAGGTCCCCATTTTCTGGTATTACATTAGTTTGGGAATATAGGTTAAGTAACGTTTTCATAAACTTGGTGAACAATATGCCAGGTGACCGTCCTTGAGCCGGATTAATCAGTCCTTGATTGATTGTGTTTGTTCGACGGGCGTCTCACAGGGCCCTGTGTCCTTAGCCGTGTGGCATTGTCCGTGGTGGGCTTGTGTTTTCCCCCGCTATTACTATCAGTATTTCCCGTGTTTGACCAGGGGTATGGTGATATTGCGGGTAGGGGGTACTCTTATATTGGGTGTGTGGGTACTGCATCAGCCGTGTCATTGCCGGGTCTGTCCAGGATTATCCCAGGTGTTCGCGTGGTTTGGCTTTGGGGTGACATCCCGGACTGGTCTGGACGTGTGTACCAGCTCGTGTTTGTTAGTTGTTCCTGATTATGGTTTCCCTTGTTGCTATGGGTGCGGTGGGGATGATTCAGTCAATGATGATGCTCGGGCATTTCAAGGGGAGGGGGGGGGAAATGCATCGGGGTGGGAAGAAAAGAAAAGGGGGGGGTAGTTCCGTTCAGTTCGTCTGTCGGCCGTCTAGCGTTGTCTGGGGTGTGTGTTCTAAGTGCTATCTGTCTGTGTCGTGGTGTCCGTTAGTGTTAGGTCTGAGTTCTAATTGGAACTCTTCTTTTGCCATCTCTAGAATCCAGTGCGTCCAGATGCTCATGTAGGTAGTGGGTGTAGTGTTGGCCATCATGGTCAGTTCCTCTATCGACCTTAGTTCCTCCATTGTTGTTTTGTTTTTTAATTGGACACTCTAGTCGACACATTTAAATTGGTTGAACAAAAATTGTAGTCCAGGCACTCAAGGATTAATTCAGCAGGTTTATTGGAACAAAGTGCAATGTTTCAATCCCACAAGGGATCTTTTTCAAGCTTGAGACAGACCCCTTGTGGGATCGAAACATTGCACTTTCAGCCTTTTGGCAGATAGTTCCCTAATACTGTGGGCATGGATCGGATCGGAATTTCATTAATTCAACTGAAATTTCGAACCGAACTGGCGCTATATTAATGTCACTAATAAGAATAGTTAATGAACAAACTGTTCTCATTCTGTTAGGATGAAATTCAGTAGTTTCGCTGGCGTCCTGTCTAAATGACAGGATGTTCAGGAATAGTGAAATGAGGCATCGGGAGATCACTGAGGAAAGGGTGAGTATTGTAGGAAGTGGGTTAGACCGAGTCAAGTGTAGAAAAAAATACTTAGTTACTACTTTGTCTTATGTGTTAAAGAAAACCAGAGCAGATAGTAAGAAAAGAAGAACAGATCATGAGAGAGAGAGAGAAGAGGAAGCGATTAGGGAAAGGTAATGATAGTGCCGCTTTAAATGCAAAAAAGTACCTGCCATTGAAAAATAAATGTGTTAATAAATTTCCTTTGGGTTGGTGTAGATTTGCTTAAAAAAATAAAAATAAATAAAAATAGATGGTGGCTTGTAATCCCTTGTCATGTGGAAGGTTGTAAGAAAGATACCACTTCTAAACTTGCCAAATGGCAATAAGGGGGCACAACATTATCCAACACGAACAGAGTCTGCCTAGTGTCCTGAAGGTAGGAGTTGAGATTCATCACAAATAGATGTAACAGTTTTCCCAAGGTTCTGGCTGGTCATTTCTGTGATTAAGCCATTGCCAGAGACAATTGGTCTGCCTGGAGGGTCTGTTAGGTTTTTGAATATTTTAGGTAAGCAGTAGAAAGTGGTTAAGAGTTAAATGCAGTAAAATAAATGTGTATTCCTCTCTTGTAATTATGCCACTTTCTACTGCTGGAGTTAGGATAGACTTAAGTTCTAAAGAAAAGATACAGGTGGATCTCCTGATAAAGGTTCATAAGAGGTAGAATTATTAAGATGGTCCAATCTGACAGGACAATATTTCTGTCCTTATCAGATCAAATTCGGGTCAGAAAAACACACGTAGGACTTTTTGTTCCATAAAAGTAAGATTATCTGTGGACCGAGATATTCAATCTCATCTGACATAATTTTAATAAAATGATCAATGCTAGACACATCCTTAAAGTGTAAACCAACTTTCTGATCTTAAGTTAGTTAACGGTTGGTAATGGACATAGTCACCAGAGGAAATACCCAATTCATTTGAAAGTTTCAAATTTTTTTTGTGTGTATAGCAGCAAGAGCTTGTTTCTGTCCAAACACATTTTTATATTTGAACCAATTGAATTCCAATCTGAATTTGTACATAAGGATGACTGTGATAGTACTTCAGATCCCATAAATATAATATTGTGAGGCCTAAAAGACTCTGCCTAACTGGCTTTATGGAAACATCAGTTTTGAATTGTGTTTTGGTGTTTGGCTCCAGATGTGTGGACTACATCCCCCTTAATGCTTTGTCAGCATTGTGGGTGCAAGAGCATTATGGGAGATGTAGTCTCGATTTTGATTAAAAAAAAAATTGATAAAAATCTCGATTTCGAAGTCTGTCTAATTCTGCTTTAAACTTCTAATAATAATACATTTAAGAAAACCTCTAATTTTCAGTACAATAATTAAGCTAAAAAGGTCTTCATATCTGAAGGGAGAATGTGAAGAAATGGAATGGGTTTCAGAGTATCCGTACCTGGAGAATCTCCTGAATTACAATGACTTTATTAGAAACTCGTTCTAGGTTTTCTTGATCTTTAACCCGGGTCTTCATTTCTGCATCATTAAGTGTTTGGTTCATTTTGTCAGATGGTTTTAATTGTTTGAAAAGTTCCTGCTGTTTTATTTTCATTCCTGTGAGAATCAATGAAAAATAAGATAACAGACAGCTTACAAATCACGTGACCTATAGGTTTATACAATATATTTTCTTCTTAGCTTTATACAGTCTTCCCATAGGTATTTAAAGAATGGTAGAGAAAAAAACAAAACAACCAACCAGCTTATGTTTGGATAACAGTTTATAGACCTGGGATATTAAAGAATGACATATAGATCTGTGATTGAGAAAAAAAAAAAAACCCAAAACCTTTTCTGATACTCTATTTCTATACATTACATATGAATAAAATATAAAAAAAAAAAAAATGGGAAACACCCCCTCCCCCCCTGCCCATGACCCCCCAAGGTACATAACCAGCATTGAAGCCGAGCACAACCGGGCAGAAGCACCACGTATCTTACTTATGCTAAAAAATTATTTTAAAAAAGCAAATAATCCCGCTACACACAGTGCTGTTAAGCCCATACAAGGTCAACACATACACACACTTGATAAGCGGATATACTTTCATCCCAGGCGCAGCATGCCGCCAATCCCCACAGGATCTTTAATATTATTATTATTCTGATATTTATAGAGCGCCGTCAAATTCCGCAGCGCTTTACAATGGGTGGACGAACAGACATGTAGTTGTAACCAGACAAATTGGACACACAGGAAAAGAGGGGTTGAGGGCCCTGCTCAATGAGCTTACATGCTAGAGGGAGTGGGGTAAAATGAGACAAAAAGGTAAGGATAGTATTAGACTAATGACAGTTGCAGAAGAGGAATCAGTAAGGAGCTATTAACAGTTTAATTGATACGCTTTTATGAAGAAGTGGGTTTTTAAAGATTTTTTGAAGTAGTGGAGATTGGGTGAGCATCTAACGGAGGAAGGAAGCGAGTTCCACAGGAACGGTGGAGCCCTCGAGAAATCTTGAAGGCGAGCATCAGAGGTGGGAGTACGGACAGAAGATAGACGTAAGTCTTCAGCAGATCGTAAGGGCCTAGACGGGACATACTTGTGTATAAGGGAGGATAGATAGCTGGGAGCAGCATTATGTAGAGATTTGAAAGCAAGAACCAGAATTTTAAATTGAGCTCTATATTTTATAGGAAGCCAATGTAGGGACTGACAGAAGGGTGAGGCATGGGAGGTGCGGGCGGACAGGAAGAGGAGCCTCGCCGCCGCCATTCATTATGGACTGTAACGGCGCTAGTTGGGAGCACGTAAAACCACTGAGAAGCGGATTACAGTAGTCAAGGCGAGAAAGACAGTGGAATGGAACAACACCTTAGTCGCATCTGGCATTAAGTAGGGGCTGATGCGCGCAATGTTTTTGAGATGGAAATGACAGGAATTGGCGATAGATTGAACATGAGGCTTGAAGGAGAGGTCGGAGTCAAAGAGAACACCTAGGCAGCGAGCCTGCATGGTGGAGCTGATGGTAGCACCGTAGACTTGGAGGGAGACAGACACAGGAGTAACAACACTTGAGGGAGGAAAGACCAGAATCTCAGTTTTGGTCAAATTTAGTTTAAGGAAGTGGACAGCCACCCAGTTAGAAACAGCAGAGAGGCAGTCAGAGACACTAGTCAAGAGGGACGGGGAGAGATCAGGAGAGGACAGGTAGATTTGCGTGTCATCTGCATAGAAATGATATTGGAAGCCAAAGGAGCTAATGGGGGGGGGGAAGGAGAGGGGGAGAGGGGGAGAGATTGATTGAGAATTTTAGTGAGAGGTGGAGAAAGAGAAGAAGATAGAGTACGGATGAGGTGCGAGGGAATTGGATCTAGGAAGCAGGTCGTGGGGCGGGAGGACCGGAGAAGAGCAGAAACCTCTTCCAATGTAGCGGGTGCGAATGAACATAGAACAGCAGAGGGAGTGAAGTTAGGGGAAGTATTGTAAGGGGAAGAAGAAAGATGAGATATCTCTTCTCTAATTGTAGAGATCTTGTCAGTGAAGTGAGTTGCAAAGTCTGAGGTGGTCAAGTTAGTAGGTGGAGGAGGAACAGCAGGGCGAAGAAGAGAGTTAAATGTGTGAAATAGTTGTTTGGGTTCGCGGGAGAGTGTTGTTATGAGTGTATTGAAGTAATTAACTTTTGCAGAGGAAAGAGCCAAGCTGTATGAGCTCAGCATAAATTTATAGTGGAGAAAGTCAGATGCACAGTGAGACTTTCTCCAACAGCGTTCAGCAGTTCTGGAGCATTTTTGGAGGTAAACAGGGTCTACCCTCACAAAGGGTTCAGTGGGGCATACCCCAAGTCACTGCCTAAAGTTCCGAGCTTCAAGGGTGGAAGATGTACTTCTGTGCCTTCTTGAGTATGTTATTATTATTATCATCACCATTTATATAGCGCCAACAGATTCCGTAGTCATGGGCGTGCGCACGGGGTGTGCCTGGGCACACCCTAATCCCCGTGGCACGGCTATGTATTGAGACCGGCAGGGGAGATCTCAGGATCCCCCCTGTCGGCTCATGCAGAGCCGGTGCTATCTGAGCGCCGGCTCTGC
>OW240913.1:299501831-299533959 GCA_933207985.1 Pelobates cultripes | reverse complement strand
GAGCACTCTCTGTGCTCCAGCTTCAGTGCGGTGCGCGAGGGAGCTGAAGAGGAAGCACACAGAGAGTGCTCCCTCGCGCGCCGGCCCGCCCACCGCCGGCTGACAGCAGGGCCAGCCTCTGGGGGGCCCTTAGGTGACCGGCTGCTGGGCCCCCCAGGAGAAGAGGCTGGCCCTGTGGGTACATACAGGGTCGCAGGGCCCCCTGCGACCCGGTATGTACCCCATGACAACCCCCTGATGGCGGCCCTGGTTATAATACCCCAAATGAAAGCTAAGGCTCATTAAATCCATCTCTCAAAATTCTACTGTGAATACTGAAAAGGACAGGTATCCTGTATGGCACTGTAACTTCACGAAATAGTGCCAAAGACATACAATGGGGGTGTCATTTTACTCAGCAGATGTAACTGAACACAAAATAAAACTTTGTACAGGAATAGCACACACCAACTTTACAAAATATACATGAGAATTTCTTTGTTATAAGTTTGTGTGCCAAAAACAAAAAAAAACACAATTTTACTCCAATATTTAGCAGAGGTTGGCGGTGAAATGGCTACGTAGAAAGTGTCAAAACAACCTTAGGTAAATAGCCCGTGATGTCTACTTTATATAAATATATACTTTTGTGTGGCAATTTTGTTTTCTTTTATGGCTATTAAGCTTACAAGACAAACATACCAAATTCTAAAAATCGCTCCACATTAAAAGTCTATTTTACTCCTTGTGCTTTGTGACCTGTAACTACCAAAAAAAAAAAAAAATTAAAATCCCAGACACATTATATATTCTGTAAATCAGAACAACTAAATTAATTTATTTTTAATTACTTTTCTTAACCTGCACTAATTATGCACACATTATTATTGCAAAAACTGTAAAAAAAACACAAAATTTTCATTTCTTTTACATTTTTCTGTATTTTTTTATAATAAATAAGCATTTATATATATGTGTGTTACATCAAATTAAAGCCCTTTCTGTCCTTTAAAAAACGATGTATAATATGTAAATAAAAGGAAGAGACAGCGCCATTTGACCTATAAGGCAGCAACCCAAAAAAGGGAATCCCCCCAAAAATGAGTTTCTGGACACCACTGAAGGACCGATACTCACCGCACGTCCCATAAGCGGGGACTATACCGCTGTGTGCGCTTTACCCTAGAGCTGGACAGAAGCTCTTACAAATTGTGAGTTTGCTACTTTTATTTTATTCCACTTGAACCATACATATTGCACTAACGGCTGTTTTTTATCTTTTATATCCCATACCTGAAGACTTTGTTCCTGTATCCAAGGACGACAGAGAGGACACATTTTTTAGGTTGGACTTTTTACCAGTATTTGGATTGAATATTATTTACTCCACTTTGGCGCAGCCCTTCTTTTACATTCAGTTTTTTACGATGTATAATATGTGTTGGTGCAACAAATTAGTAAAATGCAAATTGCAGTTGAACGCAAACAGCAAAAAATGAAAAAAATGCTGTTGTCATTAAGTGAAAAACAAGCTTTTGAAGCTCTGTCCTTAAGGGGTTAATGCGTGTGCATGTTTTTTTTTGGGGTTTTTTTAACACACCTTTTTTTAGCTGTGTATGCAACAGAATACAAAATCAACCAATCACAGACGTTCAGTGCAAAAAATACAATTATTCATATAACATTACGTATTACAGGAAATCTGCTGCGCATGTCTAGCACGTCTTCTCTAAACTATGCGAAGGTCATCTTGACCTGTGAGACAGAGAAAAGGGAGGTTATGCTTGCAAGATAGCAGACAGGGGATGGAATTCTTGTTTTTAACCCCTGCAGACATGGACAGACTTAACTTAGACAAAAAGGCTTTTTAACCCTTTATTTACCTATATCTATAACAAGTCCCCTTTTCTCTGGTACTGCGGGTGAGAGTTAGGCAAGGTATCTCCAGATGTACTAATTACACCTGTGGGCCTTTAATTAGCGCTTAACCTCTATTTTTTGTTTTTGTTTAATTATTAAATTAATAATTTAAGCCAATATGGAACCACTATATACACAACCCCTCACATACACACACACAAACACACTACACACCCTGCACTAACACACACTCTATACACCTCTATATACACGCTACACCTCCTGCACTTACACACAAACTGCACAAACGCTAAACTCCTCTATAAATACTACACCCCCTGCACTCACACAAACACACTACACACACAGCACTCTATACCCCTTATATACACACTATATCCCGGGAACTCACATACACACAATAAACACACTCTATACCCCCTTAACATACACTACACTCACATACTTTATACCCCTATACAGGGCTGGCGCGTCCAAATTTTGGAGATGGGAATGGAAAACTATGACAGGGGAGAAAGAACACTATTGGACAGGGGAGGGGGGAACACTAAAAAAGAGGGAGGGATGAGGAACACTGGGGGGGAGAGAGGAACATTAAGGGGGGGCACTAAGGTACAGGGAAGGTACAGGGAAGGGAAGGGAAGGGAAGGGAAGGGAAAATGAACACTGGTGGTGTCCACTAAAAGAGAAGGGAGAGGAACAGTAAGATGGAGGGGAGGAACATTAAGGGGGATGGGGGGGCACTAAGAAACAGGTAAGGGGGAGGGAAGAGTAACACTAAGGGACAGAGGAGGGAGGGGAGAGTAACACTAAGAGACAGGGAAGAGAGGGGAGAGGACCACTAATGGACATGGAGGGGAGGAGAGAGGAACAAGGGAGATGGAGGGGAGTGTATCACTGCACACAGGGGGGCCTGAGTGGGGAGAAAGACACACAGAGGGACATGAGGGGGGAGAAAGACACACAGATGGGCCTGGGGTGAGAAAGTCCACAGAGAAACCTGTGAGTGGAAATACAAAGGGGCTGGGGTGAAAGAGACACAGAGGGCCTGGAGAAGAGGAGAAAGAGACACAGAGGGGCTGGGGGGAGATGGACGGGCTGGTGGAGAAAGAGAAACACACAAAGGAGCTGGTAAGAGTAAAAGACACAAAGGGTCTGGGAGAGACGGAGACACACAAAGAGGCTGGGGGGGTGTAAGAAACACAAAGGGAGGTAGTAAGAGATACACAAGGGAGGTGTAAGACACACAATGGGGAAAAATAGGGGATAAGACACTAAAGGGGCTAAGACTTTTTAAAAAGGGGATAAGAAACAAAACGCGGGTTAAGGAGCACACAGGTGAAGATGCTTTTAGGGGGAAGAGGGGGACTCCACATTATCTTTGCCTGTGTACCCAAAAATCCTTGCACCGGCTCTGCCCCTATAAACACACACATTACACCCCCTGCATGCACACACACTAATCTATTTCCCCTATAAATACATATTCTACACCCCCTGTACACACTACACCACTTATACATACATTACCGCACCTATACACTTGTGCTCTACAGCCCCTATATGCATACACACACACTAGAGCCCCTAGATGCACTCACAAACACACAGTACAGCCCTTACATGCACACACTACATCCCCTAGGTCCATACACTCCACAGGCCCTATAAACACACACACATACTTTACAACCCAGAAACACACACACACTACAGCCCATAGCCACATGTAGTACCCCACAAACAAACCTCTTTACACACACAATAAAACACAAATAGTCTGCTCTACACACTTGTAATGTGATGGGATTCCAGCATGGTCAAAATTTAGTAGGCCGAAATCTCCACATGGCATATGCTAATTTGTATCTGATTACAAACAGTTGGATGAGTCATCAGTATACTGAGCATGTGTGGAAGTGGATAGTACATTCCTTTGTCTGTAAGTGCCATGTGGTCTGCCCATATAAGGAGATCCAGGATGTTGTATACACTGATTGGTCTAAGGGCATGTGTGGGTGGAGCTATTAATGGGAGGAGTTATTGTTTAATAAAATGCTTCTGAAACGTGCTCAGGGCTCATACCTTTTGAACACAAGTTCAGTGTGAGACCCGATCGGTGTGTGAATAAAGACCTTTTACTTCCTGAAGACCTGCATCCATCTCTCTGTGTCTGCCTTCTGCAAGTTTACTCGGTTACAGAAACCTCCAAACACATACAACTTCACAGGGAACATCCCCACGCATGCACAACTCACTTTAACAGCCCTGTTTTGGTCTCTGGTATCCCACTATTGAGGACACCAGTGACATGTCGCCAGCAAATGCAGTGCATGCTTACGTTGCACATGGCATTTACTTCATCCAAGAGCACTGGATGCTCTGGAGGGCGTCACATTAATATACTCATTTGGTGGGGGGGGGTGTATGCGTGTCAATGGTGGTCACATTACAAGCCCCCTTTCTGCCCCCCCTCCTAGTGGGCTGCTTTGCCTTTAATTGCCCGGGCTGAATTTTTGTCCAAATCCGGCCCTGGCTAAATGCAAACAGCCTTACATTCTCTCAGAATTCAGGTTTTTATCTCGGGCACAGTTTTTAGCTCTTTGAAAACACAAACATCCAAGCAATTTTCTTATTACTCATTAAAACATCACACACACAAAAACCAAAAGCAGTTTTGTACTTAAAGGGATACTATAAGTGCCAGTCATACAAAGCTGTATTCCTTGCACTATAGCTTTTCCCCTCCCCCCACCGTAGTAAATAAAGGGTTAAAAACCCTTTATATACTTACCTTACCTAAGCGCCGATGTCCTTCAGCGCTCGGTCATGGCTTCTCCTCCACCAGCTAATGCTTTCCCATGGGGAAAAAAAATCTGACGCTGGATGTGTCTGGTAGACAGCCACTGTGGGCAGACTTAGAGCTACAATGTAAACATTGCAGTTTCTCTGGAACTTCAATGTTTGTATAACATTGCAGTACTAAGTGCAATAGGGACAGTGCACCCAGACAACTTCATTAAGCTGAAGAGGTCTGGGTGCCTATAGTGTCCCTTTAAGTGCATGTAAGGTGTGGCAAAATAACTGCAATTAACTATTGCAAAATCACAAAACTTCAAAGCCCTGGTCCAATGTCAATAACAAGAAATTCTCTCCTTTTGCTGTTACAACCATCTCAAAAAGTCAAAATCTCCAAGGAGAGCAGAATAGTTAAAGGGGACACATTACCTCTCCTCACCATTTGAATCATCTGCTTTTTATTTGTAATTGAAAGCAACTGAGCAGCAATAGCTGAAGTCACCATAGTTGATGTCGATGCCACAATCTAATATGTGAAAACCTGTCTTCTCCCAGCTTTCTTTTTCACTACTCCAAGAATCCTCTCGGCCTCCACGCTGGCCTTGTTCGTTGTGTGGTTGTGCGCCACAGGCTTCTTGTAGAAAATTACATCCAAAGTCTTGCATCTCACCATGCAGTACAACTTGTTATATTGTGCACTTCCAGATTATTTTATAACACAAAATAGATGAGTAAATACTAAAGTGGGATGCTGTATAAACCTCCAATAGTAAATTACAAATAAATAAAAGAATTGTCCAGGACTCTCCAAAAACAATGTAATGTTTTATTTAGTGATTGCAGAACGCTCACAATAGCAACGTTATGGCTCACACAGAGGCGTTTTTCAAGCATGAAAAAGACTCCTCTGTAAGCCGAAACATTTGCTATGCACTAAATAAAACAATACATTATTTTTTAGATAATGCCGGACCATTCTTTATTTATTTGTAACTTCCACATTCTTTATCATTAAAGGACCACTATAGGCACCCAGATCACTTCAGCTTAATGAAGTGGTCTGGGTACCTGGTCCAGCTAGGGTTAACCCTTTTTAAAATAACATAGCAGTTTCAGAGAAACTGCTATGTTTATAACAGGGTTAATCCAGCCTCTAGAGCCTCTAGTGGCTGTCTCATTCTGTGCATATCTTAAGTCTGTTTTCAGTGCGCACTACCCGCTTTGTCAGTTGCCCAGTACCAATCGCAATGCATTGGGCATACTATTTTCAATGTAACAGGAGATGCATGTCATCCTGAAAATAGCCAGTAGATGGCCCCAACAGACCATGCTTTGTTTTAGCTTTGAATTCACATTGCTAATAGTACTGATATTAGCAGATGGAAACTTTGCATTAGGATTAAATGAAGGCTTAACCCCTTAAGGACACAACTTCTGAAATAAAAGGGAATCATGACGGAATATTTCCATCATGTGTCCTTAAGGGTTTAAATTAGTTTTGGAATATATTGGGTTTATTTGCAGGTTTATGTTAAAGATTAGGTTTCATTAAGGGTTTACACCAGGTTCGGCAAGGAATTCCTAAAACTATTACTAGGATTAAGATAAGGATTAAAGTTATAATTAGGGTTAGGCATTAAAAAAAGGACAGGGCTCAACAAATCCCAGGCGCCCAGGGATTTGTCAGCTCGTTCAGTGGAGACGGCTGGCTGATGGAGAGTGGAGGAGTCCAGACAGCTGACACACACACAGACACACATGCAGATATACAGATACAAACACTGACACATACAGATACACACACACACACACACACAAATACAAACGGACAACATACAGATACAGAGACACATTCTGACAGACGTACTGACACAGAGAGACACACAGACAGCCATACTGAAACACACATACACAAAGACATACTGAACCACAGACAGACATACAGAACCACATGGACACTGACAGACTCACACATAGACATACTGACAGACATACAGACATTCTGGCACACACACACAGAGACATACTGAAACACACATACACACAGACAGACATTTTGACACTCAGACAGCCATACTGACAGACATTCCCACATACAGACATACTGAACCACACAGACACTGACAGACTCTCACACACACAGACACACTGGCACACTAACAGACATGCACTGAAGACAGACATATATACATACTGACACACACACACACTCATGCAAAATTTGATAACCACCCTCCAGTTTCTTACCTTTTCCTGGAGGGTGGCTTCCCTGGGGTCCAGTGGGCTGGCTGGGTGGCTGGGAGTTAAGCTCTCGCTCTCTCTCGGCTTGGCCCCCTCCGGAACACCTCCTTCCTCCCGCGTGGCTCCTGTTTTTGTTGGAGGAAGTGATGCGCAGCTGTCACTTCCTCCCAGTGCTGCTGAAAAGCAAGGGCCTGGTCGCACTGTTAAAGCGCCACAGCGCCCGACCAGGCCCCTGCTGACACAGGCTCACCGGGTGGCCCTAAGTGCATGAGCCATCCGATGGGCCCCCATTCTTTGTGGGCAGAGGTCAAACGGGGCAGCTGCCTTGGGCCCCCTAGCAGGGACAGGGCCCGGGGTAGCTGCCCCGTTTGCCCCGCATTAAAGATGGCCCTGAGGATTGTGAAAAAGTCTTCCCCTGGAGATATCGGTGTACTCAGAAGACGTAGCTGAACACAATATGGAGGTTTGCACAGGAGTAGTAAATGTCAGGTTTGTGAAAGACACATTAGAAATACCTTGCTATATGTTGTGTATGTTAAAAACAGGAAAATTACTATTTTACTACAAGCTTTGCAGAGATTGGCAGTTAAATGGCTACATAAAAAGTGTCAAACTTGGGTAAATAGCCTGTGATATTTACTTTATATAAATATATACTTTTCTGTGGTGATTGTTTTCTGTGATGGTCATTACCTTAAAAAGCAAACTTAAGTGTCAAAATTTTTTGTTTTTTTAAAATCGCTTATTGAAATTTTACATTGTTTAAAATTTATGATTTTAACTTCTGTTGATCAAAAGAAAAGCAAAAACTCCTATTTGAAGCACCCCAGAATTGCTGTCAAATCTCTCCTTGAATCAAGAAGCTGTAACCCCACATATTAAAAACTATATCCCTGAATATTATGTTTTTTGCAAGTATTCATCCATTTGCGGTTTAAACATCTGTATAAACTGATAAAACCACTTCTTCATGCTGAGAATTCCATATCCTTACTGTAAAACACCCTTTCCTTTGCCTTAGACTAAATCTACTTTACTCCAGTCTAAATGCGTGGCCTCTGTTCCAATTTATAGTATTGTTTATGAATAGATTTCCAAACAATGGTTTGTTTTGGCCACAAATATATTTCTATAATGCTGTAATATCCCACGTGAGGTGCCGTTTTTCTAAACCAAACAGATTTAATCTTCCATTCCTTTTATTCATTTTGCAGCCCTCCTCTGCACTTTTACTAGTGCTATAATATCCTTATTTAGAACAGGTGCCCCAAATTGCACAGCATTCACCAGTGCAATTGATCTTACCAGTGATTTATAAAGAAGCAAAATGTATAGTTTAATACTGAGAATTAATATATAACAATACCTTACTGGACTTGGCAATTGCTAATTGACATTGCTGCCTAGTTTGTGGTATATACGTGTAATTTTACTCCTTTACCAAAAATAAACTGAAATCCTAGATATATTATGTACTCTGTACAGTATATCAAGACAATATTTGGAATTACTTTTCTTAAAGCAGCATTGTCACGGAGGACTTACCTGTCTCCTATTGTTTCCATAGCAACATATAACGTGATGACAGACAAGAACCATTTGGCCCATCTAGTATGCCCAATTTTCTAAATACTTTCATTAGTCTCTTATATCTGGAATAGCCTTATGCCTATCCCATGAATGCTTAAACGCCTTCACTGTGTTAATTTCTACCACTTCAGCGGGATGGCTATTCCATGCATCCACTACCCTCTCAGTAAAGTAATATCTATTTCCTTTTCTCTTACCTGTTCTTCTTTTCTTTATTTCTGATCTAGTTTTCTCTAAAGGGACCACTTTTGTCTTATGCATTTTTCCTACGCTTGACCTTCTTTGACCAAAGGAGGGGTTTAAATCAGCTACAGTTCCTGTGTCAAGGAGAAGAGGGAGTACTTTCTCTGACATAGGAAATGGAATTGACTTAAGCTCTTCCTTTGGTCAAAGAAAGTTGAGCATAGGGAAAATACAAAGTACTCCAAACTTTACCTTTTGTTTTTAAAGAAAACTAGATTAGAAATAAAGAAAAGAAGAACAGAATCTGAGAGAGGAAGAGAAAACAATAGCAGAAATGTACGTTCAGCATGACATGACTTTTTAGCTGCACCAATATGCACACATTATTATTGCCAAAACTGTGAATTTATTTATTTATTTTTTTGTATTCTTTCTTTATAACAAATGAAAATGTATGTCACTTCAAATTAAAGCCCATTTTGTCCTTTAAAATGGTATATAATATATGTTGGTGCGATAAATGAGAAATACAGAAATTGCAGTTGAACATAAACCTTGCAAAAATTGCTTGTGCTCTTAAGTGAAATAAGTGAAGCTGTACCTCTAAGAGGTTAAATACATATTTACAATATTGATCATTCATTTTTAGAGCACCACTTGCACAAATCAAAGTTTCATAAGAGATATGCTAAAATGAAAAGATCTGTTAAAATATGAAGAAGATCTACCAAAGACACCTTTCGACTTTTTTATTGCAGATAAGAATTAGTGTCTACAGTAAAATACTGTAAAGTAATCAGTAGGGAACAATGAAATATACAGGTTCACAAACAAGAGTATAATATAAAAGTTCAAATCTCTGCAGGTCTTCATTAACACTTAAGCATGAGTTACATCTTTAAAGACAATATATGTAGTTAACAAAATTGGTTTAAATAAAATTAAAGTTTCAGCTCAGTTAATGTAGGGATTGACCGATATTGATTTTTTTAGAGCTGATACCGATAATCTGTGAACTTTCAGGCCGATAGCCGGTAACTTGCCGATATTCTGTACATTTACCATTTTGAAAAAAATAAACTAATTCTAAAGGTAAATGCACAAAATATACATGCCACATGTAGTGGGTGGAGTGTGTTTAGACAGAGGAGCTGTGTGTGTTTGTGTAGTGTGTGTGTAGTGGATGCAGTGTGTGTTTGTGTAGTGTGTGTGTAGTGGATGCAGTGTGTATTTGTGTAGTGTGTGTATATAGTGAATGCAGAGTGTGTTTGTGTAGTGTGTATAGTGAATGCAGTGAGTGTTTGTGTAGTGTGTATATATAGTGAATGCAGAGTGTGTGTTTGTGTAGTATGTATAGTGAATGTAGTGAGTGTGTAGTGAGTGTTTGTGTAGTGTGTGTATATAGTGAATGCAGTGAGTGTTTGTGTAGTGTGTATATATAGTGAATGCAGAGTGTGTTTGTGCAGTGTGTATATATAGTGAATAGAGATGTCGCAAACCGTCCGCAAACTGCCTTCAACATGGATGCTGTCCAGGAAGTAGCAGGGTCTGGGAGGGAGGGTCTGCTGGAGATTGGCCGGGATGTGTCAGCTGACCGGAGTTCACCACGAACGGTTCGTGGCGAACCGTTCACGAGAAGTTCGTGGACGGGTCGCGACATCACTAATAGTGAATGCAGAGTGTGTTTGTGTAGTGTGTATATATAGTGAATGCAGAGTGTGTTTGTGTAGTGTGTACAGTGAATATTTGTGTAATGTATATATAGTTTGTGTAGTGTGTGTATGTTTGTGTAGTGTGTATAGTGAATGCAGAGTGTGTGTTTGTAGTGTGTATAGTGAATGCAGTGTGTGTAGTGTGGGTAAAGTGAATGCATTGTGTGTGTGTATAATGCATTGTGTGTTTGTGTAGTGTGTGTATATAATGCAGTGTGTGTGTGTGTTTGTGTAATGTGTGTGTGTATATAATGCAGTGTGTGTTTGTGTAGTGAAGTAATTTGTGTAAAATGGGGAGGGTGGGCATTTTTTAAATGCTTCTTACCAGGGAGGGAGGATATAGTATTCCCTGGTGGTCCGGTGGCTTGTTAAGTACTGGGGGGGGCCGCAGGAAGCTGTTTCTTACCTTTCTTGCAGCTCCTCCAGCTCCCCAGTGTAAATCTCGCGGCCCTTAGTGCAGCGCGGAGCATTGCCATGGTAACCCGTGGCAACGCGCCGCGGGACTCGCGAGATTTGCACTGGGGAGCTGGAGGAGCTGCGAGAAAGGTAAGAAACAGCTTCCTGCGGCCCCCAGAACCGCCATGTAATAAGCCTGGCAGTCCTAGAAGGTATGATCGGCAATATCGGTATCTATATTGGCTGATATTGCTGAAAATACTGAATATCGGCTGATTATATCGGTAAAACCGATAATCGGTCGATCCCTAGCTTACAGTCCTGTCTATTCACCCCTAAAAATGCAAGAGCTACCTGGGTGAATTGTAAGTAAAAGCATTAGATTTCTCTCTGATTTAAATAAATTCCCCATTCAATCAGCTGTTTTACTGTTTGCCTTTTATTCATTGTGCAGTCTGGGAATGTTTAATGGTACCAAATGAAGGAAGAAATGAATAAATAATACCCAGTTTCACCCATCAGTGGTTTTATAATAAAGCTGCTATTTATTTTATACTTTACACATTTTAAGTAAAATCTATTAGAAGAGAATATCAAAAACTCCATAATGTCTCATTTTTTAAAGGGACACTATAGTCGCCAAAACTACTTTAGCTTAATGAAGCAGTTTTGGTGTATAGATCTTGCCCCTGTGGTCTTATTGCTCAAATCTCTGCCATTTAAGAGTTAAGACACTTTGTTTATGCAGCTATAGTCACACTACCCTGCATGTGACTTACACATTCTTCCTAAACACTTCCTGTAAATAGCTTTCTAGACCCTGCAGGAGCCTCCTGTGTACGATTAAAGTTCAATTTAGAGAGCAGGAGATAAAAAAACTTTTAGGTAACATCTGTTTGAAAGTGAAAGCATTTTGGTCTCATACAGGATGTGTGAGTCACAGCCAGGTAAGGTATAGCCAGGGCTGTATAAACAGAAACAAAAGCGATTTAACTCCTAAATAGCAGTGAATTGAGCAGTGAGACGTCAGTGGCACGATCTATACATAAAAACTGCTTCACTGACCTAAGGTTGTTTTGGTGACTATAGTGTCCCTTTAATAAATTTTCAGTAAATGTATTAACCTATCAAATTATAAACTCCCTTTAAAACAGTCTTTGTTCCACTCTGTACAAACCAGCAATAAACCATTCCCTCTTTCTTTCTTCTTTTAAATTAAATTTATACAAATAAGCAAAAGAACTATATACATCATAAATCAGACCACTAACAAGACACAACAAACAAATCATTGAAGAAGAAGAAAAAAATTCCCTTTTTGTATGATTTCTGGTGTTTTATTGCCTCTTGTACATGGCAGTGTTATCTCCTCTCATGCACTACAACAAGTGGGCAATACTTTACTCTTACCAAAAGTCAGTGAGGAAGAGAAGGGCAGGGATTAGTCCAGCTACGTCCCCCACCTATTGGTCAAACAGAAGAACCACCAGGAGGCAACATTCACGCTCTAGCTCATATTTACAAGTTGCTTGCCATTAAGAACCAAATAGAAAATACATGTAGTATCACATGTATACAGAGTTAATTACTTATTAGTCAAATCGTAGAAAAATAACCATGTAACCTTTTGGCACTTGTCATTATGCCTATGGCATCTTTTAAAGGAACAGTCAATTGTGTATGATGGTTTTTTACAGTTTAAGGCCGCTCACATTACTTAATTATGGATATACATTTCCATAGGAATATATCCCATTACTGTATCACTAGCAGTGTGATTAATAACGGAAAAAATGACAAATTGCAGGTTTCTATCTATATATTAGGGCCTACCAAACACGCACATCAAAAAGAAAGATGTCTCCACCTATTGAAACCAAGTTGATCTTATTTAGGTCTTTGAATCTATGTTTGTACTCCAGCTGATGTATTCCATTTACAGCAACCTTGTAATGGTTAGCCTCACAGCGTATGATAATCTAGAAACAAATAAGACATAGATAGTAACAGATTAATGTTTGCTTAACCTTTTTTGTTGTACAGATGCCAATCATTGCTCTCGATAACAAACTAAGAGGATGTCTAAGTAAGGATAATGTAAAAGTAGCTCCCCGGTCAACATGTCCAACTCCCCTTTGGCTCTTAAACCCCTTAAGGACCAAACTTCTGGAATAAAAGGGAATCATGACATGTCACACATGTCATGTGTCCTTAAGGGGTTAAACAATGTGAATCACCATTATCCTGTTTGGAATAAAAAGTAGGACAATCTTTCAAAAAGACCAGCATAAAAAGGTCGGCTTAACCCCTTAAGGACCAAACTTCTAGAATAAAAGGGAATCATGACATGTCATGTGTCCTTAAGGGGTTAAAGGATAGCTTGTATAACATTAGAGAAAAGCTAAATATGGGAATGGAACGTGACTGCAGCTCTGAACATCCTGACAGCTCCGCTGGGAAACTCTATATAATAGGCTAATTTAACAAATTGTGGTCCGCAGTTGCGGATTTTCAGTAGCCGAAGTTACTCGGCAACCGGGAGGAACACACGGTTGTTAATTTTGCTGTGAATCAGACAGAGTCCGGCGGCTCCTGCTGGGGGTTAATTAACTGCCTACAAGAGGCCTACTCACAGACTGGGGAAAGGAGGAGCCAATCCATTCACCTACTGCATACCAAAACTTAGGTCATTATTACGGTAGTTTTTAATTTTTTCAAGTTACACAACCACCTTTTGAGCTTGGTGCTGGCTCTTTGTATTCATATCTTGTGTTATTACTTGGTTTCTAGTCAGCCACATTGCTATCCTGTATCTGTTATACTTATTCTAGTAGCCTTTGCTTTTTTCAAATGTTTTACAGCATATTAAAAAACAAACAAAAAAAAAACTGAGAAATGTATAAGCAAAAACTAAACACAGGATTTGTGTGTGGATTCTTTTCCTTTTTTATTTTTTGTTACTATTATATCAACCCTCGTAGAGTGGGTATATAGAATAAAACATCTATTGCTCAAAATTACATAAGGGTAGTGTGGTTTAGTATATATAATTTTTTTTAAAGGCTGGCTTGTCATTATAAGAAATGTCTAGCTGCCAGGATATTTTATGGTGACATAAATACTAGTTATGGAGTCTTGGAATTACAACCACAGGAATGTAGTTGATAAAACCTGCTGTGTCAAAGGTGTGATGGTCCTGTAGTATTACTTGTGTAGTACCTTAAAGGAGCACTATAGGGTATGGAACACAAACATGTATTCCTGACCTTATAGGGTTAAAACCACCATCTAGCCCCCCTGGTCCACTCATGCCTCAAAAATATAGTAAAATCTTACTGCTGGCTCTGTTCCTGTTTCCTTTAGACCTGCCCACTGCCTGCTGACATCATCAGAAGTGGTAGCCTGATCCAATCACAATGCTTCCCCATAGGATTGGCTGAGACTGACAGAGAGGTAGATCAGGGACAGAGCCAGCATGATTCAAACACAGCCCTGGCCAATCAGCATCTCCTCATAGAGCTGTATTGAATCAATTAATCTCTATGAGGAAAGTTCAGTGTCTGCATGTAGAGGGAGGAGAAACTGAATGTTTGGATGCATTTTAGGCAGCCATGACCCAGGAAGGATCTCTAACAGACATCTAAGGAGTGGCTAGTGGAGTTATCACTAGGCTGTAATGTAAACACTGCATTTTCTCTGAAAAGACAGCGTTTACAGCAAAAAGCCTGAAGGGAATGATTCTACTCACCAGAACAAATTCAATAAGCTGTAGTTGTTCTGGTGACTATAGTGTCCCTTTAAACAATGAAGTGCAGGAATTCATACAAAAGGGCTACTACATACATAACTGCATTTAGATTAGGAGGTACAGCTTTACCAAAATCCTGTCTTCTTTCTACTTACTTCAAAATACATTTCTTGCTGAAAAGGAAATTCACTGAGACACCTTTCTTCTTCTCCCCAGCTTTCATACAAGTAGGTGTTCCTGACAAACACTTTCTCCTTCATACGTGGATTCAGGTGCAGAGCAATGTCAGTGGAGCCAGTAGGCCTTAGGTCAATAGCAAACCTGTAACGAGTGTGATGTAAAGTATAACATAAAGATGGTAGTTTACAGTTTTTAACAGTCTGGGATGGGAGTCTAACAAAAGTAGGATAATGTCATGTTTGCATCAAATTTACCATCCATGTGTTCCTGCAAAACACCATCAATACATGAAAATAAATCATATTAAGAAAAATGGCAAACAAAATAATTAAAGCTAGAGATTTTGATCATCCGTGGTTTCCATGATGTACTTTCTACAATAGTATTTTGATTTAAAGCAGGCGTGTTAAGAAAATTATGGAACAGCAATATTCATTAGTTTACATTGTATTAGTCACATCTAGAAGGAGTTACAAGAGCTCAAAATAATTGATGATGTTATAGGAGGGCACAGATTTTTAGCTTCAGAATGTGTTTCCTGTTCACTGTTTGGCAGATCACACAAGATTTTTATCTTGTCTTTTGCAGTGGGGTGTGCTTAGTTTGAGTCCTGGGCTTACTGGAGAGGTTATAATGCTAGGATTGTTGCTTAGATCCCACTTAGCTTTCATTTAGTTCAGTTACTTGTCCATCCATTGCTTTAAAGCAGAGTTTAAGGGGGCGGAGGTTGACCCAGGAGCGGAGCAGACGTGTGTTACACATTCTGACCAGTCAAGTGTGCTCCGTGGGTCGGGGATTCCCGGCCAAACAAATAGATTCATTACGCGTGACCTTACTCCACCGGCATCCCGAGCAGTTCTGTAGTGGCCTGTTGTGGTATGGTGTTGGGGAGAGGCGAACGATCTCCCCGCTCTCCATTTCCAGTCGCCGAGAAGCAGCGCTCCTATCCTTCTCCCCTTTAACCGGCGGGGGTTTTCCCAGTCGCCACTGGACTGTTCTGAGCAACTTATGCCACCTCTTGCTCTGAGTTGCCCTCGCAACATACTCCACCTCTGACATTTAAGATGGCAGCTGCTCTTCATGAAACTGGGGCCCTGACCTCATGCGACTAGGTATTGCTGCGTCTGGAGGGGCACTCTCAGACCTTCTGGAGAAAACTTCAGGTACGCAGCAAAGCATGTCTGCTTCAACCGCAGAGAGGCGACAAAAGGCGCGTGGTGCTGGAGAGGAGAAAACCCCCCACCGAGTGAATCTGAAAATGATTTAACTCACATGGGCCTGCCGTCCCGGACCGAGGGCCTCCCAAGACGGTACCTCCATGCACCAACAACACAAGCTGAAGCTCATACGCCACAAGAGGCGCTTACCACATGGTTCTTTCACTTATCCCTGCTGGGGAAAAGACATCCAACCAACAAATTACCATATCTGTGGCTCCTGGATGTCAGTCCTCATTCAGGCAGGGGTGGGTGATCTGCCGTGGCGCTACGCTTCTGATGTTCCAGGGAACTCTCTAGGCAGCGCTCTACATTTCATAGGTCAAGGGATAGGCTGATGCCATTTTGGCTTCTATAATATTTATGCCTTGCAAAGGGTCACTATCTGTTGAATATATTTGCTTATTTTATTTTTGCATGTAGTGCAGCAGCCTAATATAGACCTGACTCCAGTGGTTCTATCCTTTGACAGATTATTCTAGCATGATATACCATACTATTATAGTTATGCTACTTATCATTAGCCTATATCATGCCTCAAGTTCTATACTCATGTCTATATAATACTAAAATGTGCAGTACATATGAATACCACACAGATGTTATGCTACATTTTGCTATGCTCTTGAAATTGCTGTTGTGGCTATTAATACTTGCTTGTATCTTCTTGCACATAAAAAATAAAGAATTAAAATAAAATAGCAGCGTTTACAGCTCCTCCTAGAAACCGTGAATTACACTGAGTTGGTCTGTCGGTGCAGTTGTGAGAGGGGCTTGCAGGCATTGCTCCCCATGTGCAAGCATTTCTAAATGCAAATCTGTCTACATAATGATTCACAGACCCAAGCACGCTTTGCACTTGCAAGTGTTCACTCTCAGGAAGCACAACCTGCAGGGCTGCCATCATAACACCTGGGGCCCCTTAGAAAACCCAGTTGCTGGGCTCCCACCAAACAAAGCACTTGCTCATGGTCACACAAATACACACTCACACAAACCTACACATTCCAGACACACTCACAGATAGACCCATATGCCTACATACAAAGTGTCAGACATACGCACACACAGACACCAATCCACAGTGGCATACACACATAACAATTCCAATATTACAATTTAAGATGTTTTAGTCATCACCCTTGCCTATCTCTTGCCAGGATGGTGGCTTTCCCATGGTCAAGCGGGGATTGTGTCGGAAGCTACAAAAGCTGTTCCCCTGCTTTGGGAGGGGGCATTCAATCTTTTTGCTAGGGGCCTGAGCTTTCACAGAGCTGCAATTTAGTCTGGTCCCCAAGCAAGCCTAATATAGTGTTTCAGGGAGATCATGCCAAACTAATCATATTGATTTTTTTGAGTGGGTAATTAAAATAATAGATCAGGGTGGTGCAGTAGACATTGCTTACCTAGATTTCAGTAAGGCTTTTGACACTGTTGCACATAAAAGGCTTATAAATAAACTGCAATCTTTAAGTTTGGATTCCAATATTATTGAATGGGTAAGGCAGTGGTTGAGTGACAGGCAACAGAGGGTTGTAGTCAATGGAGTATATTCGAAGCTTGGACTTGTCACCAGTGGGGTACCTCAGGGATCTGTACTTGGACCCATTCCCTTTAATATTTTTATTAGTGATATTGCAGAAGGTCTTGATGGTAAGGGATGTCTTTTTGCTGATGATACTAAGATATGTAACAGGGTTTATGTGCCAGGAGGGATAAGCCAAATGGCAAATGATTTAGGTAAACTCGAAAAATGGTCAGAGTTGTGGCAACTGACATTTAAGTGCAAGATAATGCATCTTGGACGTAAAAACCCAAGGGCAGAGTACAGAATATTTGATCGAGTCCTAACCTCAACATCTGAGGAAAGGGATTTAGGGGTGATTATTTCTGATGACTTAAATGTAGGCAGACAATGCAATAGAGCAGCAGGAAATGCTAGCAGAATGCTTGGTTGTATAGGGAGAGGTATTAGCAGTAGAAAGAGGGAAGTGCTCATGCCATTGTACAGAACACTGGTGAGACCTCACTTGGAGCATTGTACACAGTACTGGAGACCGTATCTTCAGAAGGATATTGATACCTTAGAGAGGGTTCAGAGAAGGGCTACTAAACTGGTTCACAGATTACAGGATAAAACTCACTCACACTTATTATATATCATTTTATTCAGGAGAAATAGGGCTTTCATTTAACATCAAATATTTAGATATGAAACATAATTTAATATGAATAAAATATTTTAAAAAGTGAGAAATTAAGAAATGTTTTCATTTTTTTAGTTCTGCATGCCATTTTAATGTCATAATACTGTTTGCCTTTAAAGCAATAAAATACACATTTGTATTCAGCGATGTCTCACGTGTAAAACAGTACCCCCTATGTACAGGTTTTATGGTATTTTGGGAAATAACAGGGTCAAATATAGCATGTTACATTTCTCAGTTTTTCACATTGAAATTCGCCAGATTGGTTACGTTGCCTTTGAGACTGTATGGTAGCCCAGGAATGAGAATTACCCCCATGATGGCATACCATTTGAAATAGTAGATAACCCAAGGTATTGCAAATGGAGTATGTCCAGTCTTTTTTAGTAGCCACTTAGTCACAAACACTGGCAAAAGTTAGCGTTAATATATTTGTTTGTGTGTGAAAAATGCAAAAAACTAATTTGAACGCCAATTTTGTGGCTACTAAAAAAGACTGGACATACCTCAAGGTATTGCAAATGCGGTATGTCCAGTCTTTTTTAGTCGTAGCTTGACTATTTTAGCTTAAATATTGCAATTCTGTTTTCAAGCCACTAAAATTCATATTCATTGCTCAGTGATTAAATACCTCAGTAAGCTGTGTTGTTTATAATAATGACATTGCCCCTTTAAGCATATATTGGTGTTTCACCATTTACAGAAAAATAAAGCATTTTACCTTTTGGCATCCCTTTTAATTTCCCCTTTGATGGCCATTGTCCTTCCAGGCACAAATCCACCAGGAATGTTAGCAGCATACGGCAAGGTCTGCCAAAATTAAAGGGCAGTCAGCATCTGTCATGTGATACATATACATAATTTCAGCCATTTTAAAATGAACCTTACTTACAAGGGACTGTCACACACCTAATTAATTCAACTATGCAGTGTTCTAGGAATCCAACTAGCAAATATAAGGATTTTAATTTTAGATAATATGCTGAGTCAAACTGCACTGGTTATCTTGGGTGAGTGCTCTCAGTATGACTTGCAATCTATCCCGCTCACCTTTTGGGACAGGTAATAAAGAATGTTAGGAGAGGTACTCACAGTAAACCAAATTATAAGCGTCCCTTTGAATCCACAATACATTAGACACAAGAGTCTCTGTATTTTTATATTTTATTTTAAAACAGGTTTTGCATTATGTTGGATATATGTAAAATATACACTATTAGTATACTAGAGTGAAAGCTCTAATTGTTAACTGTAATAGTTTTGAAAACACTCCTAATAATCTAAATTCACGTAAAAGCCCACATGTCCAAATGGGCCGTGCATAATTTACCTTCTAACAAAAAAAGTACAATTTATGCAGCTATTTTAACTCTTGATCCCTTAATTTAGTTCTCTACTTTCTCTTTGTAAGTCAGTTTTTAGCTTACCTAATTTAACATGCAGTTTTCTCATCTGAGACAGAGATTTTATGTAACTTTTAAATGAATGCTTGTGATTTATACTGTTAACCTTTGGTACACTACATGGGTGAACAAACAGACACGTACACACTCTCAGATTGGCAAATATAATTAGGACAACACCTATGAACACTATATAACACAAAGTACTTACAAAGTCCATACTCTCTGTTGACTCAGCCTCAAAAAATAAACAAAATTACAAATTAGAGTGATTACAAATATTTTTTCTTCGTCAAAGATTATTACGAGTAGTCAAAGGGAGTATAATATGGAAATGGCCAAGACAGTTTATGGCAAAATTTATATCATAAATGCAAGCTAATGATATAACCGTTCTTTCCAACATGTTTTGTAATGAACTTAGAACACAATGGGGAGTCAAAGATAGATGGTAATGTCACTATACAGACTATGTTTACAGGGTGGTCTTCTGGTCTCCAAATAATACACCCCTTAACACAGCATAACATTAATTGAGATATTGAATCATTATTATCCACCCAAACATTCTTCACACAACATATATTTTTATTTAAAAATTTTACCTTATTACTATTTAAAGGAGATGCATCAAGAGAGATGAGCTGGGAACCTTGCAAGGGCTGAAATACAAATAAAATTATATTAACTGATATTATACATTATATGTGGATAATATTAGGTGGACATTTAATATTTCCAGCAACACAAACAGCACAGTTCAAGAATATGTATTTAGTAGCTCTTTTTAATGGCACAAGATGGGCTAAAACCAGCTTAAAATCTCAGCGGGGACCCACCGAAGGGCAAGCTGTTGTCCATTATCAGTATTCTCGTGCACCCTGTTTTTTTTTTTGTTTTTTTTTTGCTCTCCCTAAGTTTAAAGGGTAATCCAGATGTTGACCCCTTTCTCACTATGCTTACCTCACTGACGAGGCTTAATAAGGCTGAAACTATCCTCTAGGGTTGCTGTATCTCTTGTGCAGAAAGAGTCGCTCTGCATATTGGATCTGGACTGCCATTTTGGTTGGCATCAGTCGGATATGCAAATTGACTAGGTTCTCTTTTTAATGGCACAAGATGGGCTAAATTTCATAAATCAAAAAATGGTAAAGGTTGTACAATTAAATTATAAAAAGGTGCTATCCCCAAAAGGCATCCTTAAAAATGCCAAGAAATCAATACTCTGAATACAAAAGGATGGACACCAAATAAATGATCAATAACTTTATTGTACACTCACATAGAGCCTCAAGGGACCATGTCTTTCTCAAGTGACAGTCAAGTCTTGACTGCCACTTGAGAAAGGCACACGTGTTTGTGCAGAAACATTGGGGGGTATTTGTGGTGCACGTGTCCGGTCCTTTGAGGCCCTATGTGAGTGTTATATGCATCTTTTGCTTTGTAACTATAGCCTCTATCATTTGTGTGTTGTAGTAATTATATATTGGTTGTTATATTTGACTGTACAATAACAAGAGGAGTTAAAACCAGCTTGAGATCTAAGCAGGTAGCCATCGAAGAGCAAGCTACTTGAGCTGTTGTCCGCTCTCTTGCATCCTGTTTTTTTTCTGCTCTGGGGATTGACTAGTGCAGTTTATTTTTTGGTGCATAAACATCTTTGGTTGTAGCTACATAATTTCACAATATATTGAGGTACACATATTCATCAAGTCATTTGATCACACAACTGTACAGTCCTTATGACCTCACAACAAAAAGGTAATCAGATGTGAACAGGAGCAGTGGAGCAAAGTGTAGGTTAAAAGTAATACATAATAGTGTCTTTCAGCCCATATGCATGTGCTTAAGCAGCACTAAGCATATTAACAGCCAGGAAGGCATATACCATATAAGGGCAGGCACCTCAACAGTGATGTTGAACAGGTACATCCAGGTACATCCACCTGCATCTCCTGTCCACCACCTTTCTCCTAATTGCACAGTTGCCAAACTTGCCAGGTCATGGTATATGCCTATATGGGGTGTATACATTATGTTTGAATTTAACAAAAAGGGATTACATGGTTCTACATGCAGACATAATTGAAAAAGGGAGATTTGGAAATGTTTGGAGTCATTTGGAAATGTATAGCAAAACTTACTGTTTGAGAGGCAAAGCCAATCATTTCAATCATCACTTTGCCATGTATTCCAATAGTATCAATTCTTCTAAAATCCAGTCTATGCTTATAGAAAAGCAAGTGTTTGCCATTTGAAGAGACCTAAACAGAACATAGAGGTAACATTATCGTTCAATACAGATATTACATACAGAATATTTAATACAAATTTAAAAACTTGAAGTAAATGTTTTTGGTTTGCATTTGGGTTGTTTTATTTTATTTTATTGTTTTATTTATTTTAACAGTTGATCTCATTACTCACCAACAATAAGTAAAGTAGATATCGTGGACAGTAACGAACAATACATGGCAACTGGGGGTCTAGCATCTCTCATATTAATATTTCTGATTTATTTTTTTGTGTCAAGACTTAGATTGACCAAATAAGAGTTTAAAGGAACACTATAGTCACCAAAACAACTTTAGCTTAATGAAGCAGTTTTAGTACATGGATCATGCCTCTTAATTTTCACTGCTCAATTCACTGCCATTTAGGAGTTAAATCACTTCCTTTCTGATTATGCAGCCCTAGCCACACCTCCCATGGCTCTGACTGACACAGCCTGCATGTAAAAAAATTAAATAAATATAGTTTCACTTTCAATCAGATGTAACTTACCTTTAAAGATGTTATCTCCTGTTCTGTAAATTGAACTTTACATACAGGAGGCTCCTGCAAGGTCTAGCAAGCTATTAACAGTGCAGGAAATAAGAAAATCTAAATTTGACAGAATTAACAATAAAGGATAAATATTAGATTACTCTTTACAGGAAGTGTTTAGGAAGTGTTGCAGGGTGTGACTAGGGTGCCTAAACAAAGTGATTTAACTCCTAAATGGCAGAGAATTGAGCAGCAAGACTGCAGAGGCAAGATCTATACACCAAAACTGCTTCATTAAGCTAAAGTTGTTTTGGTGACTATAGTGTCCCTTTAAGTTAAAACAGGAACAAACAGTTACATGTTTTGGATTTTACAAATACAGCTGACTGTGGACAGACTGTGCACTTGATTAAAAAGTTTACTGCCTCCTCTGCTTTCCAAGGACGTGTTTCAAGTAAAAGAAACAAAAGTTAGAAAAAACTAACTGATGGAGCTAACTTCTTGTTTGACAGTTACTTCTATCTTGTGTTAGAAGGATTTTGAAGGCATCTTTGTATTATGTTTTGCATGTTTATATATTTTATGTACGGCTTTAAAAAAGGGCACTCTATTCCAGTTTAAAGAATCCCTTTTACAGATATGGCCTTTACACAAGAGGGGATTGTATTTAATCCACTAAGGTATCGAGTAGAAATTAGTGCAAAACTGACCATATACTGCTTCATAGAATAAAAAGATACAGTTTATACTTTTTCAAAACTGGTAAACTGGTTTTAATAATGCAAAATTACAAGGGCAAATGGAAATCGTGCCCTGGTGAGGTGCACTGGATGAAGAGGATTAACTTTACAGCCACATAACACACTGAGACGCAAGTTGAACTAAAGCTGACAATGACATTCTGTTTCCTGTGGACACCAAGTAACAAGTGCAGCCGCAGGGAGCTCTGTCTAATCAGTTATAAGCTTGGTTTGAAATTATAAATCCTACTCAACATTTCAGAAAGTCCCCAGTTTTCAATTGTCTTTTTTTTTTTTATTGCCACAAGTGGGTCTAAGTGAGAGACACACATACGTTAGAAAAGACCTGAAAACCTGCAATGTCAGAGTAAATGAGGACAAAAATGGGATCTATGGCTTACCTGGAATTTACTAGGGAGAACCAAAATGAGAACTTCGAAGGGCTTTCCCTTAGTAAGTGGCATTTGATTTGTTCTTTCTTCCCAACCCCATCTTTCGTTCTCCAAGGTGTTGCAAACAATGTGCCCAGAACCTTTGAATCGAGGGTTGAAATGAAAGGCAATATCTGCCCGGGGCTGGACACTGCAGCCACACTGAAAGTCTATCTGAAACCTGAAAAAAAACAAAACACTGTGTTATATTACTCAAAAGCACTGTGTGGAACATCAATTTAAACAGCTTTGATATACATATACTGTAAATGAAATAAGCCTTAAAAGGTTACTCCAATGCTTTTTAAGGGGGGATGTTATTCTGTGTAAACTTCCCTATTGAACATTATGAATTAGGTCCCCCACATTCATTTGCCCTCCAAACTGAAAAAAAAGCAAAAACAATTCTGGTTAACCTGGGATCCAACGCAGGACAATGATCCCAGCGCTGACTTCTACTCCCCCTCCTGAAATCAGCCAGGAGCATGGTGCAGACCACTCTATTAGAAGCCTGTAATTGCACCTTTTCATTGAGAAGGGGGCAGAGAGGGAGACAGGAAAGTGGATGGGAATTTAAATGGAAAATATTTTTTAAAAAAACAAAAAAAAAACATGCTTTTTTCGGTGGGAGGAAAGCTCTTCCCCTTATAGGCACTGCCTGCAAGGGGAAGCTCAATACAGTTGTTGCCAACATGTACCCATGCTTTGCAGCAACACAAGGAAACCAGAAAAAGTACCATCTGGCTGTCTCAGTAACAGCTGGGAAAGTGAATCCTTTGCATTTTATTTTTGATGCTAAAAGGATGAGAGCTTTTAAAAAGTAGTGGTTTTATAAACCCACAAGAAGGAGGTACTCTGCTAACTCCTAAAGAGCTCAAGTGGTTTGGAGTAATACTTTAACCAATGCACTGTCCAAATGAACATTTCTACCACATTAACTAGAAATAGCGGTTTCAGGTGGCAAAGGGTGGCATTTATGTAAAACTTCTAAAGGGCAGCCATATCTTACACAGAATTAGGCCTTTGTGGCTTTTACATTTATTTCTTTTCTTTTTTTATCAGTATACATATCTTCTTACTGCATGAGTAACGACCAAAAAAATATTTTCTTGTAAAATTAAATATATGAAATCCAAGAATTAGAAGAAAGTCCTTTCTGTGAGCACATTTAGGACAATGAATCGTGGGATATGTCTATTACAGGGGTTCTCAACCTTGCCCTCAAGGACCCCCTACCAGTCCAGGGTTTAGGGATTACCTGGGTGTGTCTAAGGTGTTTAGAAAAAGAAAAAAAAAAAAACACCTTAGAGTCTAAGGTTTTTTTTTTCTTCCCTTTTTCTAAACACCTTAGACACACCCAGGTAATCCCCAAATCCTGGACTGGTAGGGGGTCCTGAGGACTGGGTTGAGAACCCCTGGTCTATTAATACAAACCTCTTTCACCAAGATGTTTTTTTCTATTGTAATAGCTCTGACCAGTGTTCAGATATATTTTCATGTTTTTTTTTTTTTAATTTAAAAAAAAATAAAAAAAAAATGCACCCTTACGGACAAATACATATTTTAGGCCAATTGTAAATAATTAGTTAAAACAATTTCACCATTTATAATTACCTGTCTGCATCAGGAGCCACAGTCCCGTGAATTACCACCATCTGCCCCAATTCCAAGCCTCCAAAAATGGTCCCCAAATAAGGGACAACCTATAATAATCAAATAGCGTTAGAAAACATTTTAAAAAGACTAATTCCTACAAATAAATCTTTCTGCACAGAGAGCACAAAAAAAAACCCAATAACAATAAGAGAACAAATATTGTATTACCTTCCACACTAAAGATGTAAAACATTAGTACAGTACTTTTTCATACAGATACCATCCTAAATGAACACTTAAAACACAAAGTTAAGAATAGTTTGGCGCTGCTCCCTGTCTCTACTACTTTGTCCTGAATCCAAAAAGATAACTGTCGGGGCGGAGTCAAGCTACTAACCTGAGCGGATGCACAATAGATGAGCACCAGGCACATACACCAAATCCCGGCGATTCTAACCGGTTTTCGAGCCTCACAACCGCAGTCTCGTCGCCTTTAACAAACATTGGCAGGAAAACTAAACGTTAAAACCTGAAAGACCCAAGCCGGGCCTGAATATAGGAGATCTTCTCCGCCAACCGCATGACGCATATGGGCCCAAGATGGCTGACAACTTGGACGATTTCTAGGACAACTCGGACAAACTGTCCCCAAAGGAAGAGATAAGCAGACACATGCCGACGTTACAGCCTCAAACTAAGCCCAAGACTGGAGACTCCAGACCTGTGATAGAAGTACTGCTCCAGACCATGCTTGGAGCTCTCCAACGTCAATACAGGCGGATGTAGCCCTACTCT
This sequence comes from Pelobates cultripes, assembly GCA_933207985.1. Lineage (NCBI taxonomy): Eukaryota > Metazoa > Chordata > Amphibia > Anura > Pelobatidae > Pelobates > Pelobates cultripes. The sequence continues at coordinate 299,508,095 of OW240913.1, read as the reverse complement.
GCACTGACATCAAGGGCTTGGTAGGCCGCATAAGCGCGGTAGAAGGCTAGACATCCAAACACTTACCAAAAGACAAGCTGCCTCCGACCAAAGATTTTCCCACCTGGAAGACGCTCGATGTCTGGGTCCCGAAACCTAGGAAGGCGCCTGAATTAATACCTAGAGACCTAATTGTGCAATTCCGCAGAGGAGCAGACAAGGCAATGGTACAAACGGCTCTAAAAGGGACTACCTCATACAACTTTGAGAACATGGCTCTCTCTTTCTTCGCGGATCTCTCCGGTGAGACACTGCAATGGTGCAAAACGCTACAACCCCTCGCAGCTCTGCTTCGAAGCCAAAACAACGAATATCGCTGGCTATCTCCACGAGCCTTACAAGTGCGGCTCAGTGATGCGGTGCACTCAATCTCAGATATCTCCGACGCACCCGTGCTCCTGGCCAAACTGAGCCTTCCAGGGGACTCACTACAACAGCCCAACAGCCAAGCAACGACATCGGCGGCTCACTGCTGGGACCCGAGCGCAATCATGCCCTTCATCCCGAAGAATGCGACACCAGAAGCATACGCTGCAACAACATGAGAAGCAAAGATGGCGACCTGAGCCTCACTCCAAAATTACATGGGACTTACACTAAGTGCAGTTCAAAGTTGGTTAGATTTGTTAGTTCAGAACATTTTTTTTTTTTCTCTCGTTAAATTCATGTTGGTCCACCTGCCCAAACCACAGGTCAGATACGCTCATTTACACCCTGGCCATAAGCCAGGCTCTTCCATCCCACCCCATCCCTCCCCTCCCCCGCCCCCCCCCCGATACCATAGACCCCTGAGGCCATTCACAACTGAGTGCTGGAGGTGTAACTATAGTACGGGCCACGACCTGTAGTCCCAAGCTAACCACCTAAGGTTTCCCACAGTTTGCCCACCAGACAGCAGGATCAAATGCCCCCAATTTATGGCTCAAACCTATTCTATTGTTTGCTTCTTCTATGGTACTCTCAAACTGTTGGTCGAACTTAGACTGTCTAAGTACCTGAGTATGTTTTCTATAACTTAAAAAATGTGCATCTACACTATTTGCCATAGCACTGCTACAACTTGTATGACATATACTGTTTGACATGGCTGTTGGGGCTTTGCAAGTCTGTTTGTAATATGCTGCACACAAAAATAAAGAATTTTAAAAGAAAAGAAACTGTCCAATGTTTCAACCTAACACTATAGTGTCCCTCTGCCCCCACCTCCACCATGTAAAGGGTTAAAAAAAAAACCTTTAAACAGTTGCCTGCTACCAGCACTGATGTCCCTGGGCGCTGGAAAGGCCCCAGAGTCAGCGCGATCTGGGAACCTAATGCACATGTGCAGCGAGCACCATGTGCACATTAGGCCTTCCCCATTGGAAAACAAGCTTTCCTATGCTGGACGTCCAGCATTAGTTTACGGGGTCAAAGTGCAGGAAGCGCCTCCAGTCGCTGTCAAGTATATAATCCACTAGAAGCAGTCTTAACCCTGGAATGTAAACATTGCAGTTTCTCTAAAACTGCAATGATTAACTTTGCAGAGTTAAGGGAACAGGGACACTGCACCACCCAGTCCACTTCAATAAGATTAAGTGGTCTGGATGACAATAGTGTCCCTTTAATAAAAATATGATTTATTTTTTTTGTGTCTGCATCGGACATGGTTATAAATATAAAAATATTACTTACTGGATTCAGAATTGTTCTCTGACGTGAAAACTCAGACATTTTACCAATTCATAAAGTTCTTGAACTAAAAGGGAAAAACATATTTGAAGTACATATTTGTGCATAACATTCTCTCCTTCCTTTACCAAAAAAAATAAAATACATTTTTTTGAATGATTTGCTTTGCCTAGTTTTTTAAGGCTATAGGCGTTGTGCTACCGCTGACCCACTTAGAAAAATGCTAATACATTGCCCTGCCTTAAAGGGACACTCCAGGCACCCAGACCACTTCTGCTCATTGGAGTGGTCTAGGTGCCAACTCCCACTACCCTTAACCCTGCAAGTATAATTATTGCAGTTTTCATCAACTGCAATAATTACATTGCAGGGTTAACTCCTCCTCTAGTGGCTGTCTACTAGACAGCCACTAGAGAGCACTTCCGGGATTCTAGCACAGGTCGCTGGATATCCTCACGCTGGGTGAGGCCTCCAGCATCGCTAAAATCCCCATAGGAAAGCATTTTCAATTTTCAATACTTTCCTATGGAGAGGTCTAACGCGCATGCGCAGTAGGTCTCCCCCCCGCCGGATAATGTGGTGACAGGGAGGAGCGTGGGCGGACCCAGAAGCAGCGCTGAGAGACATCAGCGCTGCCTCAGGTAAGTCACTGAAGGGGTTTTGACCCCTTCAGCAACCGGGGAGGGAGAGGGGACCTGCAGTGCCAGGAAAACGATGTGTCTTCCTGGCACTGGAGAGTCCCTTTAACTGCCAGGTTACAAGGCATGTAATATTGTTACATGGCATTTACATGTACGTTACGTATAGTTACAATCATTTCACCCAGTTCAATGAAAGGGCCAATATTGGATTTTTTTTTGAGGGGTGGGTACTACAGAAATCTCTGCATACAACAGCATATTGCAGAACAGCAGCGAACTCTGTACTGTTCGAAATAAATGCATGAACATACAAAACATTACATATAGAAAACTTCAAACTGTCATGAACAAAATAGCTTTGGGAGAACTCTGATGTTTATTGTATATATTAATGTAATAAGTACACTTCAGGAATGTATTAAAAAATGGTACCCAACATGCTGCATTTTTCTAAACCACGTAAATCAGAGTGTTTGTATGGTCAAGAATGAAGGGGAGACATTAAAGGACCACTATAGTGCCAGGAGAACACACTCGTTTTCCTGGCACTTTAGTGCCCTGAGGGTGCCCCCACCCTCAGGGTCCCCCTCCCGCCCGGCTCTGGAAAGGGGAAAAGGGGTAAAACTTACCTTTTTCCAGCGCTGGACGGAGAGCTCTCTGCCTCCTCTCCTCCTCCGATCCGCCCTGTCGGCTGAATGCGCGCGCATTCAGCCGGTCACATAGGAAAGCATTCTCAATGCTTTCCTATGGACGCTGGCGTGCTCTCACTGTGAAAATCACAGTGAGAAGCACGCAAGCGCCTCTAGTGGCTGTCAATGAGACAGCCACTAGAGGAAATAGGGGAAGGCCTAACCCATTCATAAACATAGCAGTTTCTCTGAAACTGCTATGTTTATGAAAAAATGGGTTAACCCTAGAAGGACCTGGCACCCAGACCACTTCATTAAGCTGAAGTGGTCTGGGTGCCTAGTGTGGTCCTTTAAGATAGATTTTTCCATCTCACCCACCTACACAAAGCATATACAGTATGCATCCTTCCCACACAAACACACACACACACACACACACACAGACTGCCCCCTCACACACAATACACCCCTCACACACTCACACTGACTGCCCTCCACAAACACACACCACTCCTCACACACACACAGTACCTCTCAAACATACTCATCACCCTCACACACACTGCCCCTTCACACTGCGCTCTTCACACACATACAGCACCACTCACACACACATTGCACCCCTCACACAAAAACAAACACACATACAGCACCACACACACTCAACCCCTCACACACTGCACCTTTCACACACACACACACACCACCTCACAGACAGATGTAGAAAAAAAATTGAATAGAAAATGGGGGAAAAAATAGATACATTTACATATAAAAAATGTTTTTATATATATTTCTAAAAATAAAAATGCGCTATAAAATTAGTTACTACGGCACCGGTGGGCGGTAAGGACATTTTTACCATCAACAAAGATACAAAAGTGGGCGGTAGGTATTAAAAGGTTGCTTAGCCCTGGGTTAGATAGATTGACAGATAGATATAATGAAAGATAGATAGATTGACAGAGAGATTAGACAGATCGACAGACAGATTAGATTAGATAGATTGACAGCGAGATTAGACAGATCGACAGAGAGATTGATTAGATAGATTGACAGAGCGATTAGACAGATCAACAGATATTAATTAGATTAGATAGATTGACAGATTAGATAGGTTAGATAGATATATAGATATAATTACAGATATATTGACAGAGAGATTAATTAGATAGGTTAGATATGTTAATTAGATAGGTTAGATAGATTAATTAGATAGGGTAGATAGATTAATTAGATATGTTAATTTGATTGAGGTCCTCCCAGCAATTAGATAGGTTAGATGTGTTAATTAGATAGATTAATTAAAAAGGTTAGATAGGTTAGATAGATTAGATATGTTAATTATATAGGTTAGATAGATTAATTAGATAGATTAGATATGTTAATTAGATTGAGGTCCTCACAGCAATTAGATAGATTAGACAGGTTAGATATGTTGCTTAGATAGATTAATTAGATAGATTAGCTATGTTAATTATATAGGTTAGATAGTTTAGATAGGTAATTAGGTTAGATGAATTAGATAGGTTAGTTAGATAGATTAGATATGTTAATTAGATAGGTTAGAAATGTTAATTAGATAGGTTAGATAGATTAATTAGATAGGTTAAATAGATAGGTTAGGTTAGATATGTTAATTAGATAGGTTAGAAATGTTAATTAGATAGGTTAGATAGATTAATTAGATAGGTTAAATAGATTAATTAGATAGGTTAAATAGATAGGTTAATTAGATATGTTAATTAGATATGTTAATTAGACTGATTAGATAGTGGTCATTCTCCTATATGACAGGCAGCATTGTGGTTTAACAGTCAGTAAGTTGTAACAGGCAGGGCTCACACACAGACAGTGACCGAGCTGTGATAAACCCGGAGCCGCACTCTATCGGGTGTCTCTGGGTCACCTCGCTCAGTTACTGAATGCGATCGCATTACACACACTGTGTCCCTGTGGGTCTCAGCAGCCACTCACCTGCCCGTTACCGTCCAGCCACCAGCAGCCAACTTCCGGGTTTCACACCAAGCCACGCCCCCTCGTGGCGCATCTCGGGACATCAACAGAGAAACGAAACTCTGGGCCGTGACGTCACGTTACTGGAGGATAGGGCGACCCCATAGAGCCATTAGCAATAACTGACTGCCCCCATAGAGCCATTAGCAATAACTGACTGCCCCATACAGCCATTAGCAATAACTGACTGCCCCCATACAGCCATTAGCAATAACTGACTGCCCCATACAGCCATTAGCAATAACTGACTGCCCCATACAGCCATTAGCAATAACTGACTGCCCCATAGAGCCATTAGCAATAACTGACTAACTGCCCCATACAGCCATTAGCAATAACTGACTGCCCCGTACAGCCATTAGCAATAACTGACTGCCCCATACAGCCATTAGCAATAACTGACTGCCCCCATAGAGCCATTAGCAATGACTGACTGCCCCATACAGCCATTAGCAATAACTGACTGCCCCGTACAGCCATTAGCAATGACTGACTGCCCCGTACAGCCATTAGCAATAACTGACTGCCCCGTACAGCCATTAGCAATAACTGACTGCCCCGTACAGCCATTAGCAATGACTGACTGCCCCGTGCACAGCCATTAGCAATAACTGACTGCCCGTGCAATACGTAGCAATGACTGACACCCGTACAAGCGTACTTAATAACCTTAACTGCTGTATACAGCCATTAGCTTATTAACTGACTGCCCGTGCAGCCATTAGCAATAATGAAAACTGGCACGCCCCGATACAGCCATTAGCAATAACTTGGCTACTTCATACAGCCATTAGCAATAGCGGCTGCCCCGTGCAGCCATTAGCAATAACTGACTACTTTATTTTAGCCATTAGCAATAACGGCTTTACCCATTACAGCCATTAGCAATGACTGACTGCCCCATACAGCCATTAGCACTGACTGCCCCATACAGCCATTAGCACTGACTGACTGCCCCATACAGCCATTAGCAATGACTGACTGTCCCATACAGCCATTAGCAATGACTGACTGCCCCATACAGCCATTAGCAATGACTGACTGCCCCATACAGCCATTAGCAATAACTGACTGCCCCATACAGCCATTAGCAATGACTGACTGCCCCATACAGCCATTAGCAATAACTGACTGACTGCCCCATACAGCCATTAGCAATAACTGACTAACTGCCCCATACAGCCATCAGCAATAACTGACTGACTGCCCTGTACAGCCATTAGCAGTGACTGACTGCCCCATACAGCCATTAGCAATAACTGACTGCCCCA
>OW240913.1:299480195-299498286 GCA_933207985.1 Pelobates cultripes | reverse complement strand
GTCAGTGAATGTGTGTGTGTCTGTCAGCGAATGTGTATGTGTCGGTCAGTGCGTGCGTCTGTCAGTGAGAGTGTGCGTCCAAGTAATAGTGTGTGTCCAAGTTATAGTGTGTGTCTGTCTATCAGTGTGTCAAATCAGTGAGTGTGTGCGTCTGTCATTGTTTGTCAGTGTATATGAGAGTGTGTGTGTCAATTAGTGTATGCACCTATCAGCGAGTGTGTGCGTCTGTCAGTGAGTGAGTGTCTGACAGTCAAAGTGCGGCCTTGACAAAAAGGGGTGGAGAAAATTCAAGTTGGGGTTGGGGGGTGCCCGAGCACCATCCTGCCTAGGGCAGCAAAAATCCTAAATAAACCACTGCATGCATACTTAATAGACCAAACCCGGGCCATTAAAAAAATAAAATTATATATATATATAAAAATCATCCGTGGATAGATAGACTATGGGGTGGCTTGGACGTTAATTGTCTAATATGTCGTAACGCAACTATGTAACAAGCAATGATGTCCTGTAGTAATATGGTATGCAAGGTGTGGTTACAGGTGATATCCCCCTGACCCTCCACTTTTTTTTTTCCTTCTCTCTGTATCTCAAAACTTAATAAAAATTGGGGGGGGGAGGACTTACCTTAGAATAGCAATTTCTTTATTTCTCACAGAGACCACCTCCTTCTCTAATGGAAGTTGAGCCATTCTCAAACTGAGGGCATAAAATACAAACTAATTGCCATTCAAATAGAGAGGTTAATGAGAGATTTGGTGGACCTGATGTACCTGGCCAATCAAGTCTTGCAGTTTTCAATTTCAATAACCTTAGATTTTGTTAAATGAACCCTTTAAAAAGGTGAAACATCACAGGGGGATCCTAACCTTTAAATATTAACTTTCCATGAAAAATAATGTTGGAACCTATTTTGATTAAGGTTTTATTAAAGGATCACTATAGTGTCAGGAAAACAAGGCAGTTTTCCTGACACTATAGTGCCCTAAGGGTTAAAACCCCTTGTGCAGCTTACCTTATTCCAGCACGGGGCTCCTCGGGGCTGGTGACCTCTCCTCCCACTCCAACGTCAGCTCCCCTGGCTGACGTCACAGGAGCCGAATGCGCATGCGCGGCAAGTGCAGCGCGCTCATTCAAAGTGTTCATAGGAAAGCATTTCTCAATGCTTTCCTATGGACGCTCTGCGTGACGGAGGCATAATATAATTCTCTGAAACTGCTATGTTTGCATCTGAAGGGTTTAAACCTGAGGGACCTGGCACCCAGACCACTTCATTGAGCTGAAGTTGTCTGGGTGACTTAAGTGTCCCTCTAAGGTTACAAATCACAGCACTGCAGACGTTTGTTTACTAAATTTCCTACAATATTAAGTTCATTTAATGACTGTTGACAAGACATCTCCCCCATGCTTGTGTCTGGATCATAGTTTGTCTGTTGCTTCAAATTAGTGTAGCTTACAGATTTGAATACGTAAAAAGGTGATTAATCAGCATCATGGTTATAAATTGATTGAAAATTATGTTATTTAACAAATATTGTATTGAATTTGACAGGTCTACTTTATTAAAAGGCAGAAAAAAAAAAAAAAAGGATATTATAATTTTTTACCTTACATTTAATGAGCCATCGACGTTTTCTTTAGAACACGATCCTAAAAATACACATATATTAATGATTGTAGAATGTATTTAGACATGGATTCTGTTCACAAGTTTTTTTTTTTTACAAATTTAAGGACTATATTCTACTATGGCAAAAGGTAACCCCCGGTAAATCCTGGGTTACGGATTGGCAGCCTCTGTGGCCTTACCTTTTACTAGCATACAATAGATAAATGTAATGACAATGAATAGGATTGTGTTGAATGAGGAATAGAATAGAGAAAATGTTATAATTTGGAAAAATGAAAAACAAATTGTGTAAATACTGCAGTAGGCCACTTTGTCCCACAAAAGCCACACCAGTAGAGAGGATCTGCCTATTTTAGGATATTTCTATATCTGAATTTACGGCAAAGTTACACCAAAAGAAGCTTGTGTGTGTGGATATTGGTAGTCACAGCTGTTTATTCCTAAGCCATGTTGAGGAGTTCTGGCACTTTTAAAATTATAACCATGACTGCACACCAACTTGATTTGCCTTGTAGATCGGATGTTTAATCCTTCACACATGAGCATAATGCTTGATGATCATATGATTGTGTATTATGCCAATTATCTGGTTTGTTAGACTTTAAAAGTGTATTCTCACACCGGCATGGATTTAAAGGGATAGATTGAAATACAGCATTAACGTTCAACAGTGCTCATAAGTGTAAAAAAAAAACCAAAAGGATCTAGATAGCTTCCCTACCCCAATATTATGAACGCACTTTCAAAAATATTTGTACACATGTGTGTTTTTGCTATTTGATCTAAAGTATATATAAATAAAATATATAGTCTGTGCACTTACTTATCTGCAAAAATGTCTTCATTTCTGTGAGCTGTTGCCTGATTTGCGCTCCAAGCCTATATTGTAGAGAAAGGCAAATATTTAATGGATTATATGTATGGGAATTGTATTATCATTTCTAACCGATTTTATGGACATATTAAGGAATAATTAAGGTATATAAAAAAAAAATATATATATAAACTTACGTGCTCGACAATGTGCTGTAAAGTACTAAACATGTAGGGCAGTCACTAAAAGGATTAACATATTATGCTATCTATTCTATTATTTTTGTGTGTATATCCTTTTAAGGTAAAGTTTTGTCATATTGTTGAAAGCATAAGTTGCTAGCCTATACGAACGGGATGCTTACATGTAATAAATTGAAGAAGTGATTCGGCATACCTTGGTGTCTTAGTTTTTGCTGTGACAGAAAGTGTGGGGAGTACTTGGAAAAGCTCAGGCAGAGGCATAAGTGAATGTGGAGTCTGCAAAATTTGATGAATCCTGAGTAGTGAAGTGTCTGAGAACTAGACATGTGCATTAGTTTTCTTATGAATACGATTTTGAGCGAAAAATTTGTTGGTTTTTTTTCGTATTCGTTTACTAAAACGTAAAACGAAAGCCCTACAAACGAAATATAAACGAAACGGCAAATGCATTACCTTTTCATTTTGTTCGTTTAATAGACTCCGTGCTGCAGAGAAATTAACCCCCACAGCATGGAGAAATAACAGTGTGCATGCGCAAAAAAAACAACCATGGAGGGAGCCTGCAGCGCTACCAGCTCCCTCCTTGTAATAAATAACTATTCCTACCACCCCCCTCCCCCCCCGTATTAAAACCTATGGTGGTCACTATGACCACCGTATTAATAAAAGGGAGGTTAAATCCTTCCACATGCACCTACTCGCACAAACAAATTAAAAAAAAAAAGAAAAAGTGACTGGGCAGCTATTGCAATAAGGGGGACCTGGCATAGTGCCCTCACCTGTGACGCCGCGGGTGGGGGCTATTTATAAACTGTTTATAAACCTAATGTCCCCCCTGGTCCCCACTGGCCAATGGTAGGACCACTGTAAATAATAAGAGAGCTAAATTTAAGCCCCCAAGTCCACTCACCCCCCAATAAAATACCCTACCTACCAACATACCCTAATAAAAGGAGGGGCAATAAAGCTAACCCTGTAAATAAAATTTCATACTTACCAATTAATGTCTTTTCTTTTTTCAGCCCCCAAAAAAGGCAACAAAAAAAAAAAAAACAACTGTTAAAAAAAAAAAAAAAAAATTAAATTTTAAAAACCAGAGTGCAAAAAATAAAAACCACTGGCTGCTTGCTGTCATTTAAAACTGGATATAAATGTATCCTATAAAGAAGTGTTAGAACTATGGTAAGAGTACATGTAAAAAGTAACTATGTAGATCTAAATAGCTACTTTTTCATATTGCAACATTGTTATAGTTTTTGCTATAATTTTTGGTTACATATACTCTTACTATAGCTCTCTACCACTTCTATATAAAAATACTGATTTTTAAATCCAGTTTTAAATGACAGCCACTGGCTGCTCACTGTATAGGCAACATGGAGACCTGGCACAGCTGGGGGCATGCGGCAAGATTTAACCTGTGTCAGGTCCCCCCTTATTGCACTATAGCTGCCCAGTCACTAGTACTTTTAGGCGACATGCCACAAGTAGGGGCATGCCGCGTTTTGGTGTCTGTTATACGTGCTTGAATCTTCTTCCAGAAGTTCTGGAATATCTGATCTAGCCACAACAGGGAGTAGGCAGTGGAGTCGCTAAATGCCCTTTTGGTGGTCATCGTGCCTTGTGCACATGGCGTTCACCATCTTAGGACGTTATTGTGCGATGCGATGATTGCACTGTTTGTGTGAAAAGCACAGTTGGTGTAGCCGACTGCTCTCCAGAGGGGACCGGGATAATAATAATAATAATAATAATAATAATAATAATAATAATATTATTATTATTATTATTATTAATACACAGAGGCTATAACCTTATATTTTAAATGATAAGATTTCCTTTAACCCCTTAAGGACACATGACATGTGTGACATGTCATGATTCCCTTTTATTCCAGAAATTTGGTCCTTAAGGGGTTAAAGGGTTACTCCAAGCAACGTGACAACTTCAGTGATTTGAAGTGGTCACGGTGCATTGAGTATGTATGTTCAACATTTTGCTGTGAAACGCTGCACATACCAAGTCTAACCACTTTTTATCATCACATTCGGCAGCATCATGGGGCGTCATCAGACCCTGCATCGTTACTTCCTAGAGAAGTACATGTATGCATAGTTATTATCCTTTAAAAGTTGCTGTGTCACCCCAAAATATTTTTTGACAATATCATACAATGTAAAATCTTAAAGACTGCATTGAAATTTTACAGAGACCCCAATGCAATCAAAAAGACATCATAAGGCAAAGTAGGGTCCGTATTGTTTTATGGTAAATCATGCCTAACTTGACAAAAAAGGTGGGGATACTACTGTCAATACTCGCGCTCTCCTCCATAGACATCAGTGTGAACTCTCACACGTGCTCAAAAGTACAGCAATAACATTGGCTCCTAGTGGATGAATTTCCGTGAGCTGAAGACTTAAAACGGTGGCAACCGCAGGGGACACCTGTTCTGCTCTCCTAGGCCATGCCCCTAGTGGTGATATGCAAAATGTGCAAAGATCCCAGAAGGTGACAGAGCCATGTTAACCTTTTAAATTATGCTTACCGAACTATCTGCATGCATGGACCAGTGAGTTTCAAGGAGTCAGGAGGTTCTTGATCATGTCCAGAAGCACTGCCCAGGCTGCTTTGCACACACTTTGCACTGGCATTGCGAAGTCGGAGGAAAATTTCAGGGACATGCACTCTGTTCATAAAACAAATTTGAAAAGAGTATATTTTACAGAATTCAATTTATTCCCAAGCATAACTTGAAAAGTGTTAAAAGCTCTAAAAATACAGGGACAGACCACCCAAGATATGGATAACTGGTAAACAGAAAGAAAGAATATTCAGAATGCAAAACAGATTTTAAAGATCATGGTTGATCTAAACATGAATTTAAATGTTTCAAAACACTAAACAGCCATGTAGTGAGTAATCAAGTAAAATAAAGCCTCTGTGTTTTTTGGAAAAAAAAATAAAATAAAAATAAAAATTATAGGAGGTATATTCATTTGATCCATTCCAACATTGTTATAACTTGATGACCAAATAGCAAAAGATAACTGGAGGTCAGCCAAGAATATATTAACATCATGCAGCAATGCACACAAAAAGCCACTTGTCGAGTTGCAGCTTCAAGTTGTTTTTTTTCTGCATTAACCCCTTCACTACCAAGCACTTTTTTATTGGAATTTAGCATAACATTTATTTAATGCGAGGGAAGCATAGTTAGCATATAAACATATAACATAGCAGAAAAAAGAAGGGCTAAAGAAGTGGCAGATTAAATAAACCAGCCACCTGTATAGACCTGGTATCCTAAAGAGAAAATTGCTCTAAAATTAGATAGTTTTTGTTACGGAACCCTCAGCATGAAATGTACAAACCGCCGGTTAGTGAATGCTCCCCGTTCGCAATAACCCAGGCTGCATGTATATCCAATACAATCATACGAATCGCAAGCAAGGGAATGCTGTAAAACTCACGAACGGGGTCCGTACGGGCACTTCACTTCACCAGCTCCAAACTCACGAATCGCCAATAGCACCTGAACGCAGGTATCTCCCAAGCGGCTAATAATCCCATCCAGCAGTCTCTAGTCGTCAGTAATAAATCCCCCCAATAACGAGACCAAGCTCCACATTGAGGGTAAAACAAGAACTGGCTTTACTTTGGGCTACCTGCCCGTATTTATGCAGGTCTCCCACGTGGTGGACACTCCCCTAGGGGACCAAATGGGAGACTGCGACAACAGATAGACATTTGGCAGTTCAGGACCCACAGACACGAAATATTCCCAGCATGCAATAGTAATTCCTCCTCTCTGCCCTGGAGATAATTGAGAAGTAATTCAATTATCTCCAGGACAGAGGCAATCGCCATTTTACATTCAACACATAAAAACACATAAAAATGTATAACTTCACATTTGTCGAATGCTACCCATTCGTATCACGTATCCCCAGATAGCCTGGATCTGAGTGCATATTATTGGTGAATAGCGCTCAGATCCCATACGCATAGTTCAATCGCCATGGAGTCAAAGTCTATTACAGTTCTTCGGTATGCGGTTGACTCCATGGGAAGGCTATCTGGGGTAAGTCCATTCGTGCCTTTAAACCTCCCGAACGGCCGGTGTTCGCACACTTCTGTCGATTGAGAAGGGAGGTCGACGGCTTCAGCGGTGTTCGGTTGAAACAGTGTCCGTTTTCAGTTCCATGAAATAACCGAACACCGCTGGTCTTTCGCATGGTTAAAATGGCCGCCGCCTCGTGGTCGACATACGAACGACGACCACCCGGTATTCGGTTTTAATTGAGAAGTGTCTGTGGTTAACCGCAACGTTCTAATTGGGATCAATAGGTTAACCAGCAGCACACTTCTCTTCTGGGTGGCCGTCCGTTCGACAGTTCCGTTCGGCAGAAAAGTACATTCACTGAAACAAAGGCATACGAACGGGTAAATTCATGCAAACGGCAAAACAGACGAATGCAGCAATCTTAGTCTATACAGATGGATCTGTCACAGTTTTATTCTTTTTGCTCTATACTTAGACACTGTTCATCTATCTCATATTTATTAGTCCCTCATAAGGAACAAAAATAATTATATAAAAAAGTGTATAATATAATTATAAATGTACTACCTAAGTGATAAACACACAAAAACAATAGTGATACTAAATAAACAAATATTAAAATAGTACCAGACTGTCCTCTCACTGAAGTAGATCTAATTTGTAACGTGGAAAGTATCTAGATCAGGGCTTCCCAAACTTTTTTGGCCGTGACCCACTTTTCAAAACTGTAATTTTACGAGACCCACTTGCTTTAAATGCATATTTTAAAACACCATGGCAATCAGCTTTAGAGGCATACAATTGGCACACCATAACAATCTGATTTAGATGCACATAATTGGCACACCTTGACCATTACTTTTAGAGGCATGAAAATTGGCACACCATGGCAAACAGCTTTAGAGACATACAATTGGCACACTATAGCAATCTGCTTTAGATGCATATAATTGGCACACTGTGGCAATCAGTTTTAGAGGCATAAAATTGGCACACCATGGAAATCCGCTTTAGATGCATACAATTGGCATACCATGGCAATCAGCTTTAGAGGCATACAAGTGGCACACCTGGCAATCAGCTTTACAGGCATACTTTTGGAACATTATGGCAGCTTTAGATGCATAAAATTGGCACACTATAGCAATCCGCTGTAGATGCATACAATTTGCACACCGTGGCAATCAGTTTTAGAGGCATAAAATTGGCACACCATGGCAATCCACTTTAGATGCATACAATTGGCATACCATGGCAATCAGCTTTAGATGCATAAAATTGGTACATCATGGCAATCCGTTTTATATGTATAAACTTGGCACATAATGGCAAGTTTAGGTGCATAAAATTGGCACACCATGGCAATCGGTTTTAGAGGCTTACACTTGGCACACTATGGCAACCAGTAAAAGGGTTACATTGAGGGGGGGTAGGGAGTGAAGGAGTTACAGGGGGCAGGGAGTGAAGGAGTGACGGGGGGGAGTGGGGTCAGGGAGTAAAGGGGTTACATTGAGGGGCAGGGGTGAAGGAGATACAGGGGCAGGGAGTGAAGGGGTAAAAGGGGGCAGAGAGTGAAGGGGTAAAAGGGGCAGAGAGTGAAGGGGTAAAAGGGGGCAGAGGAGTGAAGAGGTAAAAGGGGGCCAGGGAGTGAAGAGGTACAAGGGGGCCAGGGAGTGAAGAGGTACAAGGGGGCCAGGGAGTGAAGGGGTAAAAGAAGGGCAGGGAGTAAAGGGGTTACGGGGGGCAGGGTCTGTGTCCTACCTGTAATAAATTCTCTGGTGGTCCAGTGTCTCCCTGGTGGTCCTGTGGTTCTCCTATCTGAGCTCCGCCGGGTGTAGAGCTGCAGACAATGTAATAAATGTCTCGCGAGCTCCCAGAGTGTTGCCATGGTAATGCTCTGGGTGCTCGCGAGACTTCTATCACACGGTCTGCAGCTCTGCACCCGGCGGAGCTGCAGACCGGAGCTGCTGGGCAGACTGACTGGAGGGAGCCCGGCGGCATACAGGGCAAGCCGCCGGGCTCTCTCCTGGTGTCAGTCTGCCAGCCTGACTAGCCGGCGGCCCTGCATGTGTGGGTCAGCGCGACCCACTGGGAATCGCCCTGCAACCCACCAGTGGGTCGCGACCCACACTTTGGGATCCGCTGGCTTAGTGGATTTGTTGTAAGATTAAATCATGCCTCCTGGGAGGAAGTGAAAAGTAATCACATTCTCCCAGCATAGCACCACCTGTGGCTGCATGGGGAACAGTTGTTTAATGTAATGCTTGCAGGACGGCCAGCTGCCGCAGAACCTCTTTGTTCCCGTCTCTGTAAAGGGCTCCAGGCACTGCTTGCTGTGAGTGTGAGCCACTGTAAATTAGGGGCAGAGGGCACTTGCACTGCGGTAAAGACGGGTCTGGGCAGGAGGAGAGTGCAGTGCAATCAGCGCACTCCCCTCCTGTGGGTCACCAGTAGACTGGTGCACCTGCCCAGGATCAGAGCCAGTGCAAGGATTTTTGCCGCCCTAGACAAAAGAAAAATTTGCCGCCGCCCGCCATGTGACATCACAATGCCCCACCCATATGATCTGCCATATGAACTAACGCCAGTGCTGCAAACAATGTGTGTTTACATTAAAAAGCCTGCAGGGACCGGCTATAGACACCAGAACCACTTTATTAAGCTATAGTGTCCCTTTAATGTGAGGTAAATTATAGATTAGTGTCACTAATAATATACTAGATTGCCTACTTACAACCAGATGAGGATGATGATGGGCAGTTTGGCTCCACTGGTCTGGTGTAGAACAGGATCTCTGTGGTCACAAAATTCAATGTTTTGGGAGAATTGGAAGCAGCTCCATTTTTTGGGGGCCCCTTACACAGCTCAAGGTCTGGGCCCCAGGGCCTGACGATGAGTATTCCCATAAGGCCCACTCATAAGTCCACTTATATGTTCCACCCACCCATGAGTTCGCTCACAGGGAGTGAAGTGTGTAGGGGATGTGTTATTGTAGAGGATCTAATATGTGTGCTTATGGTATGTAGTGTATAGGGATACCAGTTTGTGTAGGTGATGCAGTGTGTATTTGTGTATAAGGGATGTATTATGTGTTTCTGATTGTGCGTAAGGGATGCATTGTGTGAATCTGTGTTTGTATGCATAAGGGATGCAAGGTGTGTGTCTGTATGTGTGTGCATTGAGTGTAAGAGATGCATTGTGTTTCTGTGTGTATATAAGAAAAGCAGTGTGTGTGTGTTTGCTGTGTGTTTCGGTGTATGTGTGCAAAGGACGCATTGTCTTTGTGTGTAAGGGTTGCATTGTGTGTGTGTGTGTGTGTGTAATGAATGCTGTGGCAAACCTAGCCACTTGTAATAATCTGGACTATGTGTATAAAAAGGTTGCCTGTATTATTCCTGTAACTCTTGTATTTCCTGGCTGTATCCTGTGTGTTATTGTATGCTGTACTGAATTCGAATGCTAGCTGCCGAAAGCTGCTAGCATTCATGTGTTTCGTTTCACGAACAGCAACATTGCGGGCTGTTCGTGAACCGAATGAGCTACCACCTAATAGCCCACCCAGAGAGGGACGTGTGGCGCTCGTTAACCGATTGCAACAATGTTGCAATCGGTAATTAGAGGCTCTCCTAGGTGGCCGTTGTTCGGCTACCGACCATGCGGCGGTCGGCCATCTTGGATCCTTTGTCTCCCCAGCGGTGTTTGGTCATCGAGTGCGTGGAACTGAAAGCGGCTACTCGACGGCGCGAACACCGCTGGGCTTCCAGGCCGTTCGGGAGCTCCGGTCTTTCGTCATTAGGGTCGGTGTTCGGTATTTTGGGGCGAACTCTATGGCAAAGTGTATTTCGTACGGCGTTCGGTTGTTTTAGCTGGGATCTGAGCGGTAGTCTCACGAACTGTGTGCTCAGACCCCAGCTATCTACCGAACGTCCATTCGTTTAAATCTGCCAAGTATTATTAAAGTTATAGATTTTAGTGTGAATTGTCGGTTCTGCTGCACGGAGGGATAATCCACTTAACGGTATATTCCAGTGGGAGTATCCCTCTCGTGCAGTAGTGCCTGATGGGAGAAATGCTCTGTAATTTAAGTTTCCCATGTAGTCCACTCCTGTAATACCCCTGGGATGTGACTCAGGAAACCCCTTGCATGGGGAATTGTATAATTACTGGAGCATGTGAATAAAGACCTCAGTTGACTCCCAGAACTGTGTTTTGTCCAGTTACTGGGGGATTTGGGATATTGCCTTACTTTCCAGCGCTTTACTTTGGATTACTTTCTTAACCAGCGAAGATCGTGGGATTTAATATTGCAGCTCCGTTACAGATGCATTGTGTGTTTCTCTGTGTGTAAGGGAAGCATGTTGTGTTTCTGTGTTTGTAGGGATGCATTGTGTGTGTGTGTGTGCGCGTAGTGTGAAAGAGCTCCATGTTTTGCCCCCTGTCCTATAGAGCTGTCCCTTCGTGGTCTCTCCTCTCCCCCACCCTCCCTTAGCGGTCTCTTATCACACTCACCCACCCTCCCTGGGCTCTTCTCATCAGTGTGCACCTTCCTATCACTCCGGCCGGGCACCGTGGACCGGAGAGGAGCTCGGCCACGCTACAGGGGAGGGGAGGAGAGAAGCAACTGCAGCCGCCTGAGCGCTCTGAGCAGCATTTAAAGGGCCGGCCCTGCAGCAGCCGGTCTTAAAATAATTTAGGGCGGCCTGGGGGGCAATTGCCTCCCTGCCCCCTGGCCCAGCTCGCCCCTGGGTGGTGTGCTGACATATTCAGCAACTTCACATTATTTACATCAGTGACTAGTGACTTCTGGCATAGCAATTTGTTCTTCTACAAGCTAGTAATCATATAAATTAGGTTGAGTGAGGATTTATGGACTAGATTTGAATATAAATTAAAATATAAAAAACGTTTGTACTCTATTCTGGTATTGGAGGGTTTAAACAGTATACAAAAAGGAGCCGGTATTCTTAGAAGTGCCTCAATCAGCAGAATAAGAATTAAAAAAAAAAAAAAAAACCCTTTAGCATGCCTTCCAATAGTCCCAATTTTGGCAGAACAGTCCCGATTTTTGGATCCTATCCCACTTTAGTTCTCTGGTGTTCTACTTTTGGGGGACAGTGATACAAACAGGGTGATTTACTAAAATGACACTTTTGAGAATTTTAAATGTTAGGCCAAAGTAGCGATACTGAATGCATAGGTAACTTGAATCATTACCCCAGTAGGTCTATATTGGCCTTATATTTAAAATTCACTTTGAATTCCTGACAATTAGCACTTTAGTGAATAACTCTGTAAGTGTGCTAACCATGTGTATCCTTTTTATTTCCCCCAAAAATTTTGGCTAATGTAAAATAACTTTAGTTTCCCACAGGAGCTGCAATGTTAAAGCAAGTCTGAGTCTCTTATTTTTATACATGCCTCCCCTCCATTTAATAAAATCCATTTCCTTTCAAAACTTGATGAAAGGATTATTTAAAAAAAAAAAAGTTTCACTTGATAAGCTAATTTATCCACAATCCGTCACGTCACTCAAAATAATCCCCCAAGATGGCAAACTATGGTCATCACGGGCAGCAGACAACGACAGAGCAGTATCATATTTTAAGATCCGAAGCAAGGACGGAAACCTTATAAATATAAATAAAGACAAGTAGTAGTAGAAAATACATGACAGTGTCCCTTTAAAACATGCAAGTTTCATTTCCCATTACAAGTAATATGAGTGTAAAAAAAAACAAAAAAAACACAACCTACACATACAGATTACCAACCTTTCAGCTTTCTTAGTCCTCTTCTTTGTAGATGGCATGTTCTAATCCGACGCCTCAATAGTGTTAGCAATGCTGGGTAATGTATACTTTTAACCTCCCTAATTAGGGCCAATTATAAGAGTGATGGCTAATCTTTGGCAGTTTTCCTGCTGCGGATAGGTCTGTCAGATCCATTATGTTTTCCTGGAAATATACACAGGGACAGGGTTTTACTCGCTAAATTGAGAACTGTTTGGACTTCAAAGTGAATTTCGAATTGAAAACCCAAATTGGAGGCATAGCTGACTTGTAGAATAGTTCAAGTTTGTCTGATTTGGCCTTAAGTTTGACAGTAAAATATCTTTGAATTTCACTTTATGGAATAACATGTCATATACTAAAGGTAGGGATGAGTTGTTTTTTTTCCTCTTTTAAATATACTTGATTTAACACAGAATCTATTTCCTTCAAAGGTTGATGAAAATATCATTTAAAAAAGTGTTGTGGTAACAGTTGTCCTTTAAATTTGAGATTCTCCTCGGATCTATGTTGAATTCTCACTTTAGTGGATAAACCCAGTTGTTAAGAAATGGATAATTCTTCAAACAGCATTTGAATTCTACATACTGCAGCCTTGTGTTTTTCATACTCTGGCCAACCACATAACAATGAGGTTTATTCACTAAACTTCAAATCGTGATGGATTCAAATGCAGAAATAGCTGATCTGGAAAAAAAGTATCTTATCTTAGCGTTACCTATTGCAGTCTACATTTTGGCATTCAAAATTCAATTCATTACATCATTTGTTTTGAGAATATACATGAATATTAAGGATTTTTCAGCCATATACACGTACCTTGGGTCAGACAGCGTCTGAAAAACTCTACATACAGGGTTATATACTAAAGGAAGAGTTCAAAGTGAATTTAAGGTCAAAATAGCCAAACTAGAAAACATTTTATAAGTCAACTATGCTTTAAGTTCAGCTACTCTGGCCTTAAATTAGAAATGCACTTCTAATTCACTTTACAAACATGTATTCTTGACACTGTAGTTGTAAAAGAGCTGTTTAGGTGTCCGACCCCCCTTGCCTAAGGTAATTTATTCACCTTATATCCAGAGCCTCGCCGGTCTCATCACGGCTGGCATCCAATTTTCCACTTTAAGCCAATTCAATGCTTTCCCATAGTAAAGCATTGGGGGGCTATTGTTTAAGCACCTCTAGTGGCCATC
This sequence comes from Pelobates cultripes, assembly GCA_933207985.1. NCBI lineage: Eukaryota > Metazoa > Chordata > Amphibia > Anura > Pelobatidae > Pelobates > Pelobates cultripes. The sequence continues at coordinate 299,484,588 of OW240913.1, read as the reverse complement.
TGAGTGACTGCCATTATAGGTGTTACTATGCAGCAATGTAAACACTGCCTTTTCTCTGAACAGGTGGTGTTTACATGGGGTTTGAATGTTGCATTTTTCCTGGTACATAGTGTGACTGTCTGCCAAAGTATCACCGTCACGGCACGGGTAACCCTTTTCCAAGCGAAACCGCAAATAATTCCCACAGGCAAAATATCACAGGCATAGAATAAACTCCCCCCCACCCCCTCAAAAAAAAAAAAACACACACACACACACACACACACACGCACGCCAAGGCTTAATGCTGGGTGAAGACTGATTTTAATGGAAGTACTGGCATCGAATTTATACAGTGCATAAAGTTCTCCTCTGTGACTGAGAGATAATTGAGTCAGTAAATATACTAAACTGAATTATCTTCATTGCAGGAAAAAATACACAATTTTGCAACACCCCAAAATATAGGAAACCCCACAAAAGTCCCTGGACAGCTTGGATCTGGGCGAACAATATAGCCGAAAATCACCCAGATCCGTTTGGTAGTTTTCAATTGCCATCGCAGGGAAGTTCTGCCCAGTCTGCCACAAGGAGTAAGCCCAAAATAGTTCCATGGAAATGGTGGCAAGAGCCAGTCTTCATTTGTGTGGTTTTGCACGAAAACCACATAAGATAGAGGAAAACTGGTTTGTGTAGAATGCTTCCCATGTTCGTTAGTTTGTAACTCCCGAATGCTGTTTGTATAGGTGAAATGGAACTAGAACAAGCCGTGGGTCCATGGTGACCGGTGTTCGTGAGAGTTCCTGGCCGAAATCAGTTCCAGGCGACCAAGTCCCGCTGCCAATGGATTTCCTGGGGCCCGGTCAGCGCTGCAGTACTTTAATAGCGCGACCTGACCCCAACTATTACGTCACAGCTGGTAGGAAGCCGTCACTTCCTCCCAGCTAACAGAGTGCGTGTGGGAGGAGACCGCCGGGGAGGAGAGGAGAGAGTGAGAGTGGGAGCTCTGACTCCCAACAGCATGAGGCAACCACTGGACCCCAGGGAAATCACCCTCCTGCACGTAAAAGTAGGAAACAGGAGGGTGACTAAATATTTTTTTTTACAGTTTGTGTGTGAGAGAGAGAATGTCTGTATCAGTATATCTGTGTGTGTGTCTATGTGTCTGTATGTGTGTCTGTATGTCTGCATGTGTATCTCTTTGTCTGCATGGGTATCTGAATGTTTGTCATTAAGTGTCATATGTCTGTGTATCTGCTTGCGTGTCTATATGTGTATCTGTCTGTAGTATGTGTCTGTATGTGTATCTGTTTGTCTGCATATGTGTCTGTATATGTATGTCTCTGTGTATCTGTTCTCTATGTGGATCTGTTTGTCTGCATGTGTGTCAGTGTGTGCCCCTATGTATCTGTTTGTGTGTCACTCTTTATATCTGTATGAGTATCATTCTGTGTGTGGCAAACCTAGCCACTTAAGACTGTATTTACATTTATGTGATATTGTTGCTTTAAGACTGCCTGAAATGTCCATGTTCCCTATTCTGTGTTTTATGTGAATGAGAGCATTCGTATGCTGGCGGCACATAAGCCGCCAGCATTCATATAGTAGTTTCACGAACAGTGAATTTCAACACTGTTCGTGAAACGAACAAAGTACTGAATGGGAGACCACATACAGGGGGTCGTGTGGCTCCCATTACGGATGGCAACAATGTATCTCTCTGCAGTTAATAGGTTTTCAGAGTGGCCGCCGTTCGGATACCGACCTATCTGCCGAACGGTACAATGGCACGAATAAAATAGAAGTTATGGATTTTTAAGTAAAAAGCCAGTTCTGCTGTACGAAGGGATAATCCACTTGACAGAATATTCTTATGGGAGTATCCCTCTCGTACAGCGGTGCATGGTGGGAGAAATGTTCTGTATGTTAAGTTCCCCATGTAGTCTCCTACTGTACAACCCCTGTAAAGTCAGTAAGGAAACCCCTTGCATGGGGAACCACATAAATACTGGAGCTTGTGAATAAAATCTCAGTTGACTCCCAGCCTATCTGTCATCTAGTTCTTGGGAAGGAAGGATCCTTCTAACGCTACCGGGATTATTGTATGCTGTTCTTGCTTTACTGGAATATTGTATGTTTTTCCTGTGTCTGTGTATCTGTAGAAGTGTCATTCTGTGTGTCTGTGTATTAGCATGTGTGTCCATATATGTATCTGTAGGCATTATACAAATGGAGGGCGGGGGAAGATGCATGGGGGGCCCCAGGGCACTGTTACGCCTCTGCTTATATCCCATATTATTAAGGTCACGACAGTGATTCCTGAAAGAAAAAAGGAAAGGGTAGATGGGGCTTCAGCTTAGCAATTAAAACAGCGAACTTTCGATTTGTCTGTCACCAGCTGAGGTGAATATTTTTTTTGTGCCTTTAAATTTATACCCCTGTGGTTACCGCGCAGGGAGCTCGTGCCACAATTAACCAATCAGGATCCCTACCTGAGCGAGAGCTTCCCACCGAAACAAGCCACACGCGCCCTGCACCTGACACCTGGCTCGCGCTACCTGCGAACACTCACCTGATACTTACTTACAAACCCCCACTCCATCAAACCCCATGAGGCTGCTCCTTATAAGTCCGCCCGCCATTAGAAAGCCTGCAGGGACAGGCTACATCACAGTAGTTGTTCTGGTGATTATATTGTCCCTTTCAATAAATACCAAACTTTTCTTTATGTGTGATTATTTTTATTAGTAATGTTTTACGTACCCTTTCCATAACACATTAAATGCATAGATGTTTTTATTGGGGTATATTTACCAAACAGTGATTTTTTTATATATTTTTTTGTATTTGGGCAGTAAAGTGTCCTTTTAAAAGCATGCATGTTTTCATTTGGGGTAAATACCAAACAGTTATTTGTATATTTTTGTATTTGAGTAGTGGAGTTTCCATTTGATCCCAGAATCAAAATTGATTACATAAGCTGGGCTATTCACTAAATGTGAAATATTGGGAACGGAACAAAGGATTTTAGCCAAGCTTCCAAACTTGATATGTTTTTTTTTCCAGCCAAGCTATTTTAACGTTATATTTTAAATACTCTGCTTACTTTGTGGTTTAGGGGACAACAATGCAAAAAGTGTTGCTTTCCTTGTGCCAAGATGGAGCGGCTATTAGCCATGTGACCCACCCACCCTGCTGACAATATAACAGGACTGTGCTGGATACATTATTTCCTGTGTAAACGTGTATTGTATTTTACTGCCAGTGCACACACACTAACAACACTGCTGTTTTAATAAAATAAAATAAAAAATAGAAATAAATACATTTTAAAAATGCTGTATGTTGTGGAAATGAGATATTAACATAATTTTTAGCTAGTAAAATGTCTATTTACCTTATATAGTTCTCAATCAGCATTTATCATTTTATATGTGATTTACTTAAAATGGCCGCTGGGGAGCTTCCCCTCTAACATCGACTAACTACCTTGTGTAACAAGATGACGCTGGAATCTGGGGGAGACCCTCATGAAACCAGTGACATCAACCCTTGTAGGCAGAACATTAGAAGAACCACTTAACACCTAACCAATTAATGATGTATTATTTCATGTTATCTCTGACAATGCATATGATGTAATTTTGCTTTATAAGGGACTTGCCATCCCCTGTGAATAAATATTTCTCAAGTTTTTCATCAACCTGAAACTTGTGTCTGGTGTGAATTACTTCAGGGAGTGTGCACGCACTGTTTCTTAATTTGGCCAGGGGCAGATACACAAAACAATCAATTGATTGAAATGATTTCCACTTCACTGTATTATGAAGACTAGGGTCCAATATCATTTATCCGTATTGACTGCAGCCCTGATATTCCTGTTATCACATGATTAAATTAGAGCTGGGACCAAACACATGATTACACTGTATCTATAGTATGTATAATATTGTTATATGAAGTTATCCTATGCCATTATTGTTGTGACACGCTGCTAATGGCTGTACAGGGGAGACACTGCTAATAACTGTACAGGGAGACACTGCTAATAACTGTACAGGGGAGACACTGCTACTGACTGTATAGGGTAGTCACTGCTACTGACTGTTCAGTGAGACACTGTTAATGGCTGTATAGGGGAGTCAGTCACTGCTAATGGCTGTATAGGGGAGACACTGTTAATGGCTGTACAGGGAGAAACTGCTAATGGCTGTACAGGGAGAAACTGCTAATGGCTGTACAGGGGAGACACTGCTAATGGCTGTATAGGGGAGTCAGACACTGCTAATGGCTGTACAGGGAGACACTGCTAATGGCTGTACAGGGGAGACATTGCTAATGGCTGTACAGGGGAGACACTGCTAATGGCTGTACAGGGGAGACATTGCTAATGGCTGTACAGGGGAGACACTGC
>OW240913.1:299469040-299480095 GCA_933207985.1 Pelobates cultripes | reverse complement strand
GGGGCAGTCAGTTATTGCTAGTGGCTGTACGGGGCAGTCAGTTATTGCTAATGGCTGTACGGGGCAGTCAGTTATTGCTAATGGCTGTATGGGGGCAGTCAGTTATTGCTAATGGCTGTATGGGGCAGTCAGTTATTGCTACTGGCTGTACGGGGCAGTCAGTTATTGCTAATGGCTCTATGGGGGCAGTCAGTTATTGCTAATGGCTGTACGGGGCAGTCAGTTATTGCTAATGGCTGTATGGGGCAGTCAGTTATTGCTAATGGCTGTATGGGGCAGTCAGTTATTGCTAATGGCTGTATGGGGCAGTCTGTTATTGCTATTGGCTGTATGGGGGCAGTCTGTTATTGCTAATGGCTGTACGGGGCAGTCAGTTATTGCCAATGGCTGTATGGGGCAGTCAGTTATTGCTAATGGCTGTATGGGGCAGTCAGTTATTGCTAATGGCTGTATGGGGCAGTCTGTTATTGCTATTGGCTGTATGGGGGCAGTCTGTTATTGCTAATGGCTGTATGGGGGCAGTCAGTTATTGCTAATGGCTGTACGGGGCAGTCTGTTATTGCTATTGGCTGTATGGGGGCAGTCTGTTATTGCTAATGGCTGTATGGGGCAGTCAGTTATTGCTAATGGCTGTATGGGGCAGTCTGTTATTGCTATTGGCTGTATGGGGGCAGTCTGTTATTGCTAATGGCTGTACGGGGCAGTCAGTTATTGCCAATGGCTGTATGGGGCAGTCAGTTATTGCTAATGGCTGTATGGGGCAGTCAGTTATTGCTAATGGCTGTATGGGGCAGTTAGTTATTGCTAATGGCTGTATGGGGGCAGTCAGTTATTGCTAGTGGCTGTATGGGGCAGTCTGTTATTGCTAATGGCTGTATGGGGCAGTCAGTTATTGCTAATGGCTCTATGGGGCAGTCAGTTATTGCTAATGGCTGTATGGGGTCGCCCTATCCTCCAGTAACGTGACGTCACGGCCCAGAGTTTCGTTTCTCTGTTGATGTCCCGAGATGCGCCACGAGGGGGCGTGGCTTGGTGTGAAACCCGGAAGTTGGCTGCTGGTGGCTGGACGGTAACGGGCAGGTGAGTGGCTGCTGAGACCCACAGGGACACAGTGTGTGTAATGTGACCGCATTCAGTAACTGAGCGAGGTGACCCATAGACACCCGATAGAGTGCGGCTCCGGGTTTATCACAGCTCGGTCACTGTCTGTGTGTGAGCCCTGCCTGGTACAACTTACTGACTGTTAAACCACAATGCTGCCTGTCATATAGGAGAATGACTACTATCTAATCAGTCTAATTAACATATCTAACCTATCTAACATATCTAATTAATATATCTAACCTAATTAATTAACCTATATATCCTATCTAATCTCTGTCGATCTGCCTAATCTCTCTGTCAATCTAATCTAATTAATCTCTCTGTCAATCTATCTATCTTTCATTATATCTATCTGTCAATCTATCTAACCCAGGGCTAAGCAACCTTTTATTACCTACCGCCCACTTTTGTATCTTTGTTGATGGTAAAAATTTCCTTACCGCCCACCGGTGCCGCAGTAACTAATTTTATAGCGCATTTTTATTTTTAGAAAGGAGGGTTTTTATATATATATATATATATGTATCTATTTTTTTCCCCATTTTCTATTCAAATTTTTTTCTACGTGTGTCTGTGAGGTGATGTGTGTGTGTGAAAGGTGCAGTGTGTGAGGGGTTGAGTGTGTGCAAAGGGTGCAGTGTGTTTGTTTTTGTGTAAGAGGTGCAATGTGTGTGTGAGTGGTGCTGTATGCGTGTGAAGAGTGCAGTGTGTGTTTGTGAGGGTGGCAGTATGTGTATTAGAGGTGATGAGTGTGTTTTGAGAGTTACTGTGTATGTGTGAGGAGTGCAGTGTGTGTGTGTGGAGGGCAGTCAGTGTTATTGTGTGAGGGGGCAGTCTGTGTTTGTGTGGGAAGGCTGCATACGCTATATGCTTTGTGTAGGTGGGTGAGATGGGAAAATCTATCTTAATGTCTCCCCTTCATTCTTGACCATACAAACACCCTGATTTACGTGGTTTAGAAAAATGCAGCATGTTGGGTACCATTTTTTAATACATTCCTGAAGTGTAGTTATTACATTAATATATACAATAAACATCATACATGGCCACTTAGACTATACTCGATGGACCCAGAGAGTTCTCCTAAAGCTATTTTGTTCATGACAGTTTGACGTTTTCTATATGTAATGTTTTGTATGTTTATGCATTTATTTCGAACAGTACAGAGTTCGCTGCTGTTCTGCAATATGCTGTTGCATGCAGAGATTTCTGTAGTAGCCACTACCTCAAAAAAAAATCCAATATTGGCCCTTTCATTGAACTGGGTGAAATGATTGTAACTATACGTAACGTACATGTAAAAGCCATGTAACAATATTACATGCCTTATAACCAGGCAGTTAAAGGGACTCTCCAGTGCCAGGAAAATAAATCGTTTTCCTGGCACTGCAGGTCCCCTCTCCCTCCCACCTCCCCTCCCCAGTTGCTGAAGGGGTCAAAACCCCTTCAGTGACTTACCTGAGGCAGCGCCAATGTCCCTCAGCGCTGCTTCTGGGTCCGCCCACGCTCCTCCCTGTCACCACGTCATCCGGCGGGGGGGAGACCTAATGCGCATGCGCGTTAGACCTCTCCATAGGAAAGCATTGAAAATTGAAAATGCTTTCCTATGAGGATTTTAGCGATGCTGGAGGTCCTCTCCCAGCGTTAGGACGTCCAGCGACGCTATAGCACAGAAAACCTGTGCTAGAATCCCAGAAGTGCTCTAGTAGACAGCCACTAGAGGAGGCGTTAACCCTGCAATGTAATTATTGCAGTTTATGAAAACTGCAATAATTATACTTGCAGGGATAAGGGTAGTGGGAGTTGGCACCCAGACCACTCCAATGAGCAGAAGTGGTCTGGGTGCCTGGAGTGTCCCTTTAAGGCAGGGCAATGTATTAGCATTTTTCTAAGTGGGTCAGCAGTAGCACAACGCCTATAGCCTTAAAAAAACTAGGCAAAGCAAATCATTCAAAAAAATGTATTTTATTTTTTTTGGTAAAGGAAGGAGAGAATGTTATGCACAAATATGTACTTCAAATATGTTTTTCCCTTTTAGTTCAAGAACTTTATGAATTGGTAAAATGTCTGAGTTTTCACGTCAGAGAACAATTCTGAATCCAGTAAGTAATATTTTTATATTTATAACCATGTCCGATGCAGACACAAAAAAAATAAATCATATTTTTATTAAAGGGACACTATGGGCACCCAGACCACTTAATCTTATTGAAGTGGACTGGGTGGTGCAGTGTCCCTGTTCCCTTAACTCTGCAAATTAATCATTGCAGTTTTAGAGGGTTGAGACTGCTTCTAGTGGATTATCTACTTGACAGCGACTGGAGGTGCTTCCTGCACTTTGACCCCGTAAACTAATGCTGGACGTCCAGCATAGGAAAGCTTGTTTTCCAATGAGGAAGGCCTAATGTGCACACGGTGCTCGCTGCACATGTGCATTAGGTTCCCAGATCACGCTGACTCTGGGGCCTTTCCAGCGCCCAGGGACATCGGTGCTGGTAGCAGGCAACTGTTTAAAGTTTTTTTTTAACCCTTTACATGGTGGAGGTGGGGGCAGAGGGACACTATAGTGTTAGGTTGAAACATTGTTCAGATTGCTGTGAGGACCTCAATAAATCTGGAGTCCTTTGTCACTTGTTGATGTGTCCTGGACAGTTTCTTTTCTTTTAAAATTCTTTATTTTTGTGTGCAGCATATTACAAACAGACTTGCAAAGCCCCAACAGCCATGTCAAACAGTATATGTCATACAAGTTGTAGCAGTGCTATGGCAAATAGTGTAGATGCACATTTTTTAAGTTATAGAAAACATACTCAGGTACTTAGACAGTCTAAGTTTGACCAACAGTTTGAGAGTACCATAGAAGAAGCAATAGAATAGGTTTGAGCCATAAATTGGGGGCATATGATCCTGCTGTCTGGTGGGCAAATGGTGGTAAACCTTAGGTGGTTAGCTTGGGACTACAGGTCGTGGCCTGTACTATAGTTACACCTCCAGCACTCAGTTGTGAACGGCCTCAGGGGTCTATGGTATCAGAGGGGGGGGAGGGATGGGGTGGGATGGAAGAGCCTGGCTTATGGCCAGGGTAAACATGAGCATATCTGACCTGTGGTTTGGGCAGGTGGACCAATATGAATTTAACGAGAGAAAAAATAAAATGTTCTGAACTAACAAATCTAACCAACTTCGAACTGCACTTAGTGTAAGTCCCATGCAATTTTGGAGTGAGGCTCAGGTCGCCATCTTTGCTTCTCATGTTGTTGCTGCGTATGCTTCTGGTGTCGCATTCTTCGGGATGAAGGGCATGAATGCGCTTGGGTCCCAGCAGTGAGCCGCCGATGTCGTTGCTTGGCTGTTGGGCTGTTGTAGTGAGTCCCCTGGAAGGCTCAGACCAAAATCTTTGGTCAGTTTGGCCAGGAGCACGGGTGCGTCGGAGATATCTGAGATTGAGTGCACCCCATCACTGAGCCGCACTTGTAAGGCTCGTGGAGATAGCCAGCGATATTTGGTGTTTTGGCTTCGAATCAGAGCTGCGAGGGGTTGTAGCGTTTTGCACCATTGCAGCGTCTCACCGGAGAGATCCGCGAAGAAAGAGAGAGCCATGTTCTCACAAAGTTGTATGAGGTAGTCCCTTTTAGAACCGTTTGTACCATTGCCTTGTCTGCTCCTCTGCGGAATTGCACAATTAGGTCTCTAGGTACTAATTCAGGCGCCTTCCTGGGTTTCGGGACCCAGGCATCGAGCGTCTTCCAGGTGGGAAAATCTTTGGTCGGAGGCAGCTTGTCTTTTGGTAAGTGTTTGGATGTCTAGCCTTCTACCGCGCTTATGCGGCCTACCAAGCCCGTGATGTCAGTGCAGAGTAGGGCTACATCCGCCTGTATTGACGTTGGAGAGCTCCAAGCATGGTCTGGAGCAATACTTCTATCACAGGTCTGGAGTCTCCAGTCTTGGGCTTAGTTTGAGGCTGTAACGTCGGCATGTGTCTGCTTATCTCTTCCTCTGGGGACAGTTTGTCCGAGTTGTCCTAGAAATCGTCCAAGTTGTCAGCCATCTTGGGCCCATATGCGGTTGGCGGAGAAGATCTCCTATATTCATGCCCGGCTTGGGTCTTTCAGGTTTTAACGTTTAGTTTTCCTGCCAATGTTTGTTAAGGGCGATGAGACTGCGGTTGTGAGGCTCGAAAACCGGTTAGAATCGCCGGGATTTGGTGTATGTGCCTGGTGCTCATCTATTGTGTATCCGCTCAGGTTAGTAGCTTGACTCCGCCCCGACAGTTATCTTTTTGGATTCAGGACAAAGTAGTAGAGACAGGGAGCAGCGCCAAACTATTCTTAACTTTGTGTTTTAAGTGTTCATTTAGGATGGTATCTGTATGAAAAAGTACTGTACTAATGTTTTACATCTTTAGTGTGGAAGGTAATACAATATTTGATCTCTTATTGTTCTTGTTTTTTTTTTGTGCTCTCTGTGCAGAAAGATTTATTTGTAGGAATTAGTCTTTTTAAAATGTTTTCTAACGCTATTTAATTACTATAGGTTGTCCCTTATTTGGGGACCATTTTTGGAGGCTTGGAATTGGGGCAGATGGTGGTAATTCACGGGACTGTGGCTCCTGATGCAGACAGGTAATTATAAATGGTGAAATTGTTTTAACTAATTATTTACAATTGGCCTAAAATATGTATTTGCTCCGTAAGGGTGCATTTTTTTAAATAAAAAAAAACATGAAAATATATCTGAACACTGGTCAGAGCTATTACAATGGAAAAAAACATCTTGGTGAAAGAGGTTTGTATTAATAGACATATCCGATTCATTGTCCTAAATGTGCTCACAGAAAGGACTTTCTTCTAATTCTTGGATTTCATATATTTAATTTTACAAGAAAATATTTTTTGGGTTGTTACTCATGCAGTAAGAACATATGTATACTGATAAAAAAAAAAAAAGAAATAAATGTAAAAGCCACAAAGGCCTAATTCTGTGTAAGATATGGCTGCCCTTTAGAAGTTTTACATAAATGCCACCCTTTGCCACCTGAAACCGCTATTTCTAGTTAATGTGGTAGAAATGTTCATTTGGACAGTGCATTGGTTAAAGTATTACTCCAAACCCCAAAACCACTTGAGCTCTTTAGGAGTTAACAGAGTATCTCCTTCTTGTGGGTTTATAAAAGCACTACTTTTTAAAAGCTCTCATCCTTTTAGCATCAAAAATAAAATGCAAAGGATTCACTTTCCCAGCTGTTATTGAGACAGCCAGATGGTACTTTTTCTGGTTTCCTTGTTGTGGCAAAACCGACCTTGCCACGTGTCCTTGGAGGGGACTGCTTGCCCGCCTCTTACCTTTAGACTATGGCCCCTGTTCTTTTTCCCTGGTTTGTGCCTTTCTGCGGACTGTTAAAGCCATGCTACCCCAGATAGCTATGCCATGGAGCCCAGCCGTATACTGAAAGACTGTATGAAAGATTTTGGCTCCATGGCGATTGAACTCTATGTATGTGATCTGAGCGCCATCCGGTAATAACGTGCGCTCAGATCTAAGCTATCTGGGGATAGGTAGAATGTCTGTATTTTATGTATAAATGTAACCTTGTGTATTTTATTGTATTTTACTGTCTTTTGTCTGCCATGTGTGTAATGGAGTTTGCCTCTGTCCTTGGAGATAATTGGATTACTTCTCCAATTATCTCCAGGCCAGGGAGGAGGGATTGTGATGCATTGTGGGTTGTAACTGTTATTTGATTGGTTATTTTATACCTCCCTGTGGGCGGTCCTGTATGTGCAAGACTGTAATAAAAACCAGGCTGGGTGTGCCAGCAGTGTTGTTCCTGTGTAACCCTCAAAGTGAAGTGCCGTCTCATTCTTGGGGGGAATTTGACTGTATGCCGATTGCCAGGAGTGTAAGCTGTTCGTAGGGCTTTTCCTGTTCGGCTGCTTCCAGGGTTCGTGTGTCTGCTGTTCGAGAGTTGGTGAATACGTGCAGTTTGGAGTTCGGGAGGTTGGGGATTGCAGTAGCTGCTGGTCTATCTGGAAGGGGATTATCGCCTAAACGGTTTTTATCCCCTTGTGAGCGAAACGGTCCGTTACACTTGTGTTGCTGCAAAGCATGGGTACATGTTGGCAACAACTGTATTAAGCTTCCCCTTGCAGGCAGTGCCTGTAAGGGGAAGAGCTTTTCTCCCACCGAAAAAAAGCGTTTTTTTTTTTTTTTTTATATTTTCCATTTAAATTCCCATCCACTTTCCTGTCTCCCTCTCTGCCCCCTTCTCAATGAAAAGGTGCAATCACAGGCTTCTAATAGAGTGGTCTGCACCATGCTCCTGGCTGATTTCAAGAGGGGAGTAGAAGTCAGCGCTGGGATCATTGTCCTGCGTTGGATCCCAGGTTAGCCAGAATTGTTTTTGCTTTTTTTTCAGTTTGGAGGGCAAATGAATGTGGGGGACCTAATTCATAATGTTCAATAGGGAAATTTACACAGAATACCGTCCCCCCTTAAAAAGCATTGGAGTAACCTTTTAAGGCTTATTTCATTTACAGTATATGTATATCAAAGCTGTTTAAATTGATGTTCCACACAGTGCTTTTGAGTAATATAACACAGTGTTTTGTTTTTTTCAGGTTTCAGATAGACTTTCAGTGTGGCTGCAGTGTCCAGCCCCGGGCAGATATTGCCTTTCATTTCAACCCTCGATTCAAAGGTTCTGGGCACATTGTTTGCAACACCTTGGAGAACGAAAGATGGGGTTGGGAAGAAAGAACAAATCAAATGCCACTTACTAAGGGAAAGCCCTTTGAAGTTCTCATTTTGGTTCTCCCTAGTAAATTCCAGGTAAGCCATAGATCCCATTTTTGTCCTCATTTACTCTGACATTGCAGGTTTTCAGGTCTTTTCTAACGCATGTGTGTCTCTCACTTAGACCCACTTGTGGCAATAAAAAAAAATAGACAATTGAAAACTGGGGACTTTCTGAAATGTTGAGTAGGATTTATAATTTCAAACCAAGCTTATAACTGACTAGACAGAGCTCCCTGCGGCTGCACTTGTTACTGGTGTCCACAGGAAACAGAATGTCATTGTCAGCTTTAGTTCAACTTGCGTCTCCGTGTGTTATGTGGTTGTAAAGTTAATCCTCTTCATCCGGTGCACCTAACCAGGGCACGATTTCCATTTGCCCTTGTAATTTTGCATTATTAAAACCAGTTTACCAGTTTTGAAAAAGTATAAACTGTATCTTTTTATTCTATGAAGCAGTATATGGTCAGTTTTGCACTAATTTCTACTCGATACCTTAGTGGATTAATTACAATCCCCTCTTGTGTAAAGGCCATATCTGTAAAAGGGATTCTTTAAACTGGAATAGAGTGCCCTTTTTTAAAGCAGTACATAAAATATATAAACATGCAAAACATTATAATACAAAGATGCCTTCAAAATCCTTCTAACACAAGATAGAAGTAACTGTCAAACAAGAAGTTAGCTCCATCACTTAGTTTTTTCTAACTTTTGTTTCTTTTACTTGAAACACGTCCTTGGAAAGCAGAGGAGGCAGTAAACTTTTTAATCAAGTGCACAGTCTGTCCACAGTCAGCTGTATTTGTAAAATCCAAAACATGTAACTGTTTGTTCCTGTTTTAACTTAAAGGGACACTATAGTCACCAAAACAACTTTAGCTTAATGAAGCAGTTTTGGTGTATAGATCTTGCCTCTGCAGTCTTGCTGCTCAATTCTCTGCCATTTAGGAGTTAAATCATTTTGTTTAGGCACCCTAGTCACACCCTGCAACACTTCCTAAACACTTCCTGTAAAGAGTAATCTAATATTTATCCTTTATTGTTAATTCTGTCAAATTTAGATTTTCTTATTTCCTGCACTGTTAATAGCTTGCTAGACCTTGCAGGAGCCTCCTGTATGTAAAGTTCAATTTACAGAACAGGAGATAACATCTTTAAAGGTAAGTTACATCTGATTGAAAGTGAAACTATATTTATTTTATTTTTTTACATGCAGGCTGTGTCAGTCAGAGCCATGGGAGGTGTGGCTAGGGCTGCATAATCAGAAAGAAAGTGATTTAACTCCTAAATGGCAGTGAATTGAGCAGTGAAAATTAAGAGGCATGATCCATGTACTAAAACTGCTTCATTAAGCTAAAGTTGTTTTGGTGACTATAGTGTTCCTTTAAACTCTTATTTGGTCAATCTAAGTCTTGACACAAAAAAATAAATCAGAAATATTAATATGAGAGATGCTAGACCCCCAGTTGCCATGTATTGTTCGTTACTGTCCACGATATCTACTTTACTTATTGTTGGTGAGTAATGAGATCAACTGTTAAAATAAATAAAACAATAAAATAAAATAAAACAACCCAAATGCAAACCAAAAACATTTACTTCAAGTTTTTAAATTTGTATTAAATATTCTGTATGTAATATCTGTATTGAACGATAATGTTACCTCTATGTTCTGTTTAGGTCTCTTCAAATGGCAAACACTTGCTTTTCTATAAGCATAGACTGGATTTTAGAAGAATTGATACTATTGGAATACATGGCAAAGTGATGATTGAAATGATTGGCTTTGCCTCTCAAACAGTAAGTTTTGCTATACATTTCCAAATGACTCCAAACATTTCCAAATCTCCCTTTTTCAATTATGTCTGCATGTAGAACCATGTAATCCCTTTTTGTTAAATTCAAACATAATGTATACACCCCATATAGGCATATACCATGACCTGGCAAGTTTGGCAACTGTGCAATTAGGAGAAAGGTGGTGGACAGGAGATGCAGGTGGATGTACCTGGATGTACCTGTTCAACATCACTGTTGAGGTGCCTGCCCTTATATGGTATATGCCTTCCTGGCTGTTAATATGCTTAGTGCTGCTTAAGCACATGCATATGGGCTGAAAGACACTATTATGTATTACTTTTAACCTACACTTTGCTCCACTGCTCCTGTTCACATCTGATTACCTTTTTGTTGTGAGGTCATAAGGACTGTACAGTTGTGTGATCAAATGACTTGATGAATATGTGTACCTCAATATATTGTGAAATTATGTAGCTACAACCAAAGATGTTTATGCACCAAAAAATAAACTGCACTAGTCAATCCCCAGAGCAGAAAAAAAACAGGATGCAAGAGAGCGGACAACAGCTCAAGTAGCTTGCTCTTCGATGGCTACCTGCTTAGATCTCAAGCTGGTTTTAACTCCTCTTGTTATTGTACAGTCAAATATAACAACCAATATATAATTACTACAACACACAAATGATAGAGGCTATAGTTACAAAGCAAAAGATGCATATAACACTCACATAGGGCCTCAAAGGACCGGACACGTGCACCACAAATACCCCCCAATGTTTCTGCACAAACACGTGTGCCTTTCTCAAGTGGCAGTCAAGACTTGACTGTCACTTGAGAAAGACATGGTCCCTTGAGGCTCTATGTGAGTGTACAATAAAGTTATTGATCATTTATTTGGTGTCCATCCTTTTGTATTCAGAGTATTGATTTCTTGGCATTTTTAAGGATGCCTTTTGGGGATAGCACCTTTTTATAATTTAATTGTACAACCTTTACCATTTTTTGATTTATGAAATTTAGCCCATCTTGTGCCATTAAAAAGAGAACCTAGTCAATTTGCATATCCGACTGATGCCAACCAAAATGGCAGTCCAGATCCAATATGCAGAGCGACTCTTTCTGCACAAGAGATACAGCAACCCTAGAGGATAGTTTCAGCCTTATTAAGCCTCGTCAGTGAGGTAAGCATAGTGAGAAAGGGGTCAACATCTGGATTACCCTTTAAACTTAGGGAGAGCAAAAAAAAAACAAAAAAAAAAACAGGGTGCACGAGAATACTGATAATGGACAACAGCTTGCCCTTCGGTGGGTCCCCGCTGAGATTTTAAGCTGGTTTTAGCCCATCTTGTGCCATTAAAA
>OW240913.1:299429390-299468940 GCA_933207985.1 Pelobates cultripes | reverse complement strand
TTGCATTTTTGCTGGGCGTTTTGTATATTTCATATGTGCCACTAAGTTAAAACCTCCCAAATTATGCTCAGCTAAGTCTTCTGAGTAAAATGACACCCCATATGAATGTCTTTGGCACTATTTCGTGAAGCTACAGTGCCATATAGGAGACCAAGCCATATCTGTTTTTACCAGACTTTGAATTTTGCAAATGTGCAATTTCCAAGCATCTTCGCAGGTTTTAAATTCAAACTACCCCACAAAGGCCTACCATTTCTTTTTTTTTTTTAATTCTTTATTTTATTTGTGCATAGCTTGAACAATCATGTTTGTACCGCCACAATAGCAGGTGCAAGCAGGTTTGAAAACATACATTAACATAGGTATGGCATTGTAATACATAGCACAGTTTTTTTTTTATATATTCAAGATAGGAGACATGTTAAAGGTTAAACCATGGATCATAGTTACACAAAAGAAATCTGCTTGTCTCAGAGTTTAGTAATGTGTTATAATGATTTATCTCACAGCCTAGGGACTAACATGCTAGCTGAAAACTACTAAGGCTTGCTTGGTACATATGGTAACATCGCTGCTCTGTCTAAACTTAGAATTGGCATGCAGTGTCACGAGCTACCAGAATGTATACATGCAGTATAATCCTATTTACATTTTAATCTATGAATGACACACTCTTTTGCAGGCTAGTCTCGCTTAGCTGTTAGGTTACTTATATTGGACCTGCGCTTCACTGCCTTATAGCAGGCTTGAAAGATGAAACAAAGGCAAAAACTTAAAGCATAGTTATAGTAAATTAGGTGAGGAAGACAACTATGCTAGGCAATATGGCACGGTTGGCGTTTGCTTAAAATATAAAAAGAAAAATTATGCCACTGTGCTTAACAAAGAACCCTGGGTTCCGAACAGAGACTTCTCTCCCCGAGAAGAGGGGAACTTGATTTTGATGGTTGTTGGTCAGGTGGCAGAGAGTAGGCAGCCCCAGTCCTCATGCAGAGAACAGCCAACTCCCATCACTGGCAGGTCGCAGTTCTGTATTTTCCAGCTCTGTTCGAATAAAGATGCTTTGGTGTGGCTTGTCAGGTAGTGTCAGACGGTTGCGGGTGGGAGCTGGGTATGTGTGAGGTCTTCACACTGATCCTCGGCTGTCGTGATAGTCTGAATACCCCTGTCTCCGCTTGCCGGTCAGATGGTCTTTGCTCAAGGTCCTCGGTGTCGATTGGAGCACCCCAGGTCGGGATACAGGATAGGTAGGTTGCTTTACCGATTTCTCCCTGTGTTGCCCGTAGTGAGCGCCAAGAGCCCCAAGGAGGGGCCGCCCTCTCCACAGCGTGCCTTTCAGGCTCAGCCGCCATCTTAGGTTGCAAACAAAGTCCCCGTTCGAGGTAGTTCCCCAGGGTAGGCCGGGATAACCCCCACCGGCCCAGAGGGGGGGAAGCAGGGCCATCACCCCATTGTGTTAGGGGACCTCCGTGATGCAGCCAGGTAGGATAGCAGGGCAGCGGCCGTCCACCCCACTCACCACCCGGATAGGTTGGCTAGGCCTCGGTCTCGAAACTCCGTTTTCGCGCCAAACACGGGTCCAGAAGCGGGTTGCCGATTGATCTCCGGTCCTAGCACCTCATAGTGCAGTTGCCTGCCGTGACTCAGTGCCAGAAAGTGCGTTTTGGGGCCATATTTTGCCCGAAAATAGCGGGAGCTCTAGTGTCATGCGTCCACTCTGCTCGGCGGTCCGGCCCCGCCCCCCAGGCCTACCATTTCTTAAAGTAGACACCCCAGGGTGTTTCAAAAGATATATTTTGAACCTTAGCGTGGGATCATTTTTCCACTAGCTTGTACCAGATGTAGTGGTAATAAGCGTTTTTTCTGCCTTTTTGACATACAAAGTGAGTTTGCACAGTATATTTTGCAAACCTTATGTGTGCTACAACTGTATAATACTTCATATGTTGCTCAGCTATGTCGACTGAGTACAGCAATACCCCCGTATGTACCTTTGCCAGGTATGTGTGGACATCGGAGGGGCACATTTGGGACACAGCCATTCCAGTTTTTTTTCAAACTTTGAATTTTTATGCTGTGCCTATGTCCCATTTTAGAGTATTTTACCAGGCTATATAATCCAAATACCCCATAAAGCCATACCATTTCTTAAAGAAGACATCCCAGGGTATTTCAAAAGGCATATTTTGAACCTTAGCGTGGGATCATTTTTCCGCTAGCTTGTACCAAGTGTAGTGGTAATAAGCATTTTTTCTGCCTTTTTGACATACAAAGTGAGTTTGCGCAGCATATTTTGCAAACCTTATGTGTGCTATGACTGTATAATACTTCATATGTTGCTCAGCTATGTCGGCTGAGTACAGCAATACCCCCGTATGTACCTTTGCCAGGTATATGTGGATGTTGAAGGGGCGCATTTGAGACGCAGCCATTCAGTTTTTTTCTAACTTTGAAGTTTTATGCTGTGTCCATGTTCCAATTTGGAGTAATTTAGACGGTTGGTTATTGAAACTTCCCCACAAACACATACTATTTATTAAAGAATACACTCTGGGGTAATTCAAAAGGCATATTTTGAACCTTGGCGTGGGATAATTTTTTCTCTAGTTTGTTCCAGGTGTAGTGGTAATGAGCGTTTTTAAAATGTATTTTTTTACTTTTTTTTAAACTTTTTTACTTTTAAAAACTAGTTTTTAAACTTTTGTTTTGCTTATTAATTTTTTTTTAAACTTTCCTAAACTTTCTTACAAATTTAAAATTTTTCTAAGCTTTTTTTTTTACCGTTAACCCCTAACTAGCAGTAAGCAGCACTAACAGCAAATTCCCCATTTTCCCATAACTCCCACCCACCCCAGGTAGCAAAATATATAGTTATAAAATATTTAAATTAATTAAATAAATTTAACCCCTGAGGGTTAAAAAAAAGAATCAGATCATAGTAAAATGTAATCCCTGCCAATTGATCACTGTAGTCAGTGATCAATTGGCAGGGAAGGGGTTAATTTTTTATTAAAATGGGTAAAGGGGGTGGGACTTTAAATTAACTTGTTTTTTTTGTTTTTTACAGCAGGGGGGCAGGATCAGCACTGTTCCGGCTCCCTGCACTTCACACAGAACCAGGAAGGTGAGTATACAGAGCACATGTGCTGGGCAGCCTGACCGGGTGCTCCCGGTATGCCTCTAATGCAGAGGCATACCCGAGCACCATTAACCCCGCGATCGCTGCAATAGCGGCGATCCGGGGTTAATTTTACCGCGTGACAGACGAGGTCAGTCAGTCGTCATTAAGGGTCTCCCCTCTGTGACGGACCTCGTCCTTCACCCGTCCTTAAGGGGTTAAAGAGTTACTTATTTTTTAAACTTCACCATGACTGGTCTGCATTAATTGTACACAAAGATTAAGGAAAGCAAGTTGTGTTACTGCATAAGTCCATGGCAGTTTAAATGACCACTATGGGCACCCAGACCACTTCAGCTCAATGAAGTGGTCTGGGTGCCAGGTCCTCCTAGTTTTAACCCTGCAGCTGAAAACATAGCATTTTCAGAGAAACCGCTATGTTTACAGTGCATGGTTAATCCAGCCTCTAGTGGCTGTCTCCCTGACAGCCACTAGAGGCCGCGTCTACGATTTACACTGAGTAAAGCACACTTATTTGACGCTGGACGTCCTCGTGGAGTCCAGCGTTAAATAAGATTGCGCATGCGCATTAGGCTCCACTCGGGAGCTGGCGTTAGTGGGGGAGGAGAGGTCACCAGTGCAGAGAGAGCCCAGTGCTGGTTTAAGGTAAGTGGCTGAAGGGGGTTTAACCCCTTCAGCGCCGAGGGAGGGGGGGCATTCCAAGAGCCTATAGTGCCAGGAAAACGGGTTTGTTTTCCTGGCACTATAGGATCCATTTAAGGGTTACAGACCCTGTAAAATTTTGCAACCTAACATAAAACTTTACACCATTTTGGGATTCCCACATTATTGTGACAGGATGAACAGCAAAGATTACAAAATTGCTCATGTTTAAAAATGCAAAAAATCTTATCAGGAATGCAAGTTATACACTCACTAGCTATTTTCCAATCTTCACTTCAGATAGTTTCAGGTAAAAAGGCATACATTAATGATAACACAATAATATAATGCCTATGTATTTTGGACACTAAAGAGTTCTAAATATTTAGGCAGTGGATACACTCATTTACAAAGAGTTGGGCTCTGTCTCCATTTAAATGGAGCCTGGAAAGCCTCCTGTGTGGTGCGGTATTACAGCTTGGGTGACTAGAACTCCGTGTGACCTTTACTTGCAACATTTCCAGTACAATGTTTGGATTCGGCAATCCTGCAGACAAGAGCAATCGAAGACTGATTCAGAAACTCCTGCCCCAGCGAGTGGTAAGAACCTTGGTGTCAGACTGTGAGAGAATGAATAATTGCTGATGTTTACCTACAGAATGTAACATTATATCTTAATGGAGAGACAAGAACTGGCTTTAACAAATGAATATACAGTAAGTGAGCACCAGTAGCAGAGCTGCTCCTGCTTGATATTATGCACTGCTAATCACAGACACACAGCCTCCTGCTTCCTTTATAACACTGGCTGCTAATAAACTGATACCTCTAGTAATGTTATCATGGCTGGCTGTGCATGAGGGAAAAAGACTCAAGGGTACTGTGAAAGTCACCCCAAGGTGCAGTCAGTGTCTTAACCCTTGCCACAAGGGGTAAATGTTAAATGGCACAATATCAGAGTTATACAAGCATCCTATATCAGAGACATGAGATTCCAGAATACCAATAAAATAAATACCAATGCACAATTTGTAATAATAGACCGCAATGACATCAGATTCGGTTTGCTTATTGCAATGATTGCTTATTTTAAAGCAGGGGTTTCAAACTCCTGTAGGTAGGAATGGGGTAAAAAAAAAAAATACTTGGTGTAGTTATTTTATAATAATGTTCTCTTGTGAGTTTGACAGCATCGGTGGTAGTGCATGGGTGTATTTGTGTATGCAGTGACAGTACATGAGTATTTTGGTTTTACGTCTCATGACGTGCTTTGTGCGCCTTCCATGTTACAACCACTGAAAAAATCCATGCCAACTTTGCCTTACTAAGCTTCAAGTTAACATGCAAAATGAAACCCTGCACTCAAACTCCCACTACTCCTGGGCGGTAGCAATGACTGAAGTGCACATCAGCCCCAATATATAGAATAAAAGCCAAAACGTTACACGCACACTATCCCAAATCCCTATGCACATTTAGTTAACTGGAAGTTTTTTTTTTTTTTTTGTTTTTTTTAGTATCACTCCAATTGTCACTAGAGTGTAAGCTCAACCGCCAAGTCAAGAACACACCTCTAAGGTGAGTTATACAATAGCAATTTACCTGGCTGCTTTTAGGTAAAGGGCAAAATCTCTGAGACAGAAATTATTTTCTATACCCTTACACACTTTTTAACCCTTAATAGGGAACACATGGGGAACAGCATTGTAGCATGTAATACAAAAGCAAATACAGACATACAGAATTAAGCCCTGCGCTCAAACTCCCACTACTCCTGCGTGGCAATGACCATAAGCTACACCAGTTAACATATTATAATATTATTATTATTATTATTATTATATACAAAGCAGAAACTCCAATTAAACTTAATTTAATTCTAATTTGCAAATTGAGGCTAAAAATAGCCATGTTAGGACTATGGCTGAGTTACAGATTGCTTTTCAGATCAGTTATCTATATCTCAGTTCGGCCATTCAGATTTTAATTAGCTTCATTCAAGAGTTCAGTGAATAACTATGACAGACCTGGGGAGATCCTGAAACATGTAAATAAGACCAAACACAATGAGAACACTAAAAACAATCACACACATAATGATTCCCAGTTAGGGCTTAAACGTCTTTTAATGCATTTACAAAGGACCCTATATAACGAGGCAGGTCCCACCAATAGGGATAGTCCATTCAGACATGAAATGCAGGTTTTAAGGCAATTTATTTGGACCAGGAACTACAAAGGTCCAAATAAATTGCTTTAAGAATTGGAAACTATTGGAGTGCCTTGATCATTTTCTATTTATCCGCTATTTATCCGCTTGGTCCTTTTGGGTACTGGGACTTTTTCAAGAGCACCGTGGATTCCATAGTGAGGAGCTGAGTGCACTTCCAGCTTTGATTATTCATGAAATGCAGGTTTGTCATGTAGCATGATTTTATTGTGTGGCAAATGAGTTGCAAACCGTCCTCCTGATTACCTGCCAATAGCTCTGTCCAGGGGTAGGTTGTCTACCCCTGGTTTAGTCACACATTGTGAGGAGACCTATAATGAATTGGAATGCAAACTCCTATTTATACTCATTGACGTTATACTTGTGATGAATTACAGGGTATTTCTGCCCATACACATGCGGGACTCAGCATAAGGACAGTATTGATAAGGAAACCAGCCAGGCAGTCTGTTGTCCTAGTTGCGCGTGTTTTATGATGACATCTAGTGAAAAAAGTTAATCTGCATACAACAACATTTATAAATGGTGTAACATACTTATACAGTTACTAATGTACCATGAACTCTTAGAGAGTAATTTTCATCCATTATTCCATTTCAGATTAAAACTGCATCACAAGCATGTCCGTTGCAAGGACGATCTTCAAGGGCATTGTATTACTGGAAGTGGCTGGTGTGGTTGGGGCATATGGTGTGTTTCATAAAATGAATTCAAGTCAAGGTAAAAATTGTTGGAATGAAATAGCAACATCATTCAACAAAAATATATATTGTTATAAAATGAATTATAATTTGCCTCTGCAATCTATGATTCTCTGATTTTAACTCTGACAGTTTGTTCTGTTTGATTTAATGCTTCTCTTTACAAGGAATGTTGAAATCCCTGCATTTGAGGCCTAAGTAACAATTTATGGGCATAAAACACACTAAAATACTCAGATTGCAGGTTAGTTATTACATGACGGAAAGTCATGAATTTATTAAAGACACGCAGGCGAATATTGCATATCCCTTTACTGTCCACCAATAGCAGCAGAGATTACAAACCGAAGGGAAAAAATGGTATACATAGTGATCAGCCACTCCCATACCAAGTCCCAGTATAATAGCCAGCAGATCCCATCATATTTCCTCTTTCTTTGGAGATCCGACACACTAACAAAACATCAATCAGGAACCGAAGAATCAGTCCAACCGCATAAGAAACAACTGTCTTGACATCCAGTCGAACTCAAACCAGGAACAAAGCAACAAATTGGGACCAATCCATCATCATCTTGCAAACGCCAAACGTAGAGGATCCCATTATACAACAAGCCATCGGCATTCAGTAAACGAGATTAATTTAGGATGTGAAAACATAAATAAACAGGAGCCATACAGTTATTTCGGTCCTTGCAACTCAGTGCGCATGTAAGGAAGAGAACAGACCCTTCTTAACAGACCTTCATGAACCCAAGAACAGACCTACATTCCAAATGTATAAACCAGAAACCAAATGCCATAATATTCCCACTTACCGTAATACCAACCTCATCCAATAAATATACCAGGGCGGGAAGATATACCCCAATTCAGAAATGTATCCAGGGTGGGAAAATACTTGCCTATGTGTCTTTAATAAAATCATGACTTTTCATCATGTAATAGCAAAATCATGTACTTTTATAATAAGACACGGAGGCTCATATTGCAAGTTCAAAGCTGACTGACAACTGTAGAAAAAACATGAGTCACCTGTCAAAAGTAAAATACACGTATGGGTATGGGAGTGGCTTATCACTATGTATACCATTTTTTCCTTACTATTTGTATTCTTTTCTTCATTCTTGAACTGCATCACACGGAATCCCTTAGAAAAGATGTTTTAAATGTTTCATACGGAAATCTTCTCTCAGTGAAACTTTTTGGATAAGAATAGACGCACAGTGCAATTTGTAAATAAATGTGTTAAGAACAAGGTGGGAGCATTGGGGGGAAAAAACCCTCTATATTAGTACTTGGCACAAGTATAAACTTATGAGAAAACTGAAACTCACGTGAGTTGCTATTCACTATTTAAACAATCTTGATAGTTTCAATGTCGTAGTTAACATTCTGTCTTCCACTAGATTTTAGGTATACCATGAATAGAAGATTTCCCTCTGTCTTAGAAAGTAAGTATCCTTTTATATTTTCCTCCAATTGTTTCCTTTATGGCAATTGTAACGTACTAACTTTGGTTATCTTTGCAGCATGGGCATTTTGGAAAAGCATAGCTGACTAGAGCTGTTATAATCAGCCCTCTTTCAGGCATTCCTTGGCACGTGTCCACTGTTACGATGATCTATGTGCAAAGAAGCAGTCTGCATATAGAGTCAGCATTAGTAAAGTGGTCCGTGGCGGAACGTACCATTCCTTTCGACTGTTTTATCTTTTCATACGTTTGGGAGTTATTTTACCTGAATCCAGTGTATTCGACTCCCAAACAAGGACCACCCCTGTACCTCATTAGAACCTTAACACTAGTGAACATAAGTGCGAAACCGCAAGGGAAATAATGAATACTTCCCTTGTGTGGCCTAGGCAGCGGTTCTTGGTCGTCGCATGCCTGGAACTCTTTCCGGCGAGGCACTTGCACGAACCCCGGCAAAGATTGTACTGCTGCTTGCCCCACTTCCCGACCAGCTATTCGAACGATGTTCGGTAGATGTGAGCTACTGGTAGGGGAGAGCATTTGCTTCCCTGAAACAAAGGGAATCCCTTGTGCAGTGTTCGCACAGGAACCCCAGAACAGAGACCAGTCGTTGCACCTATTTGCCTGGAATTGTTTCGGGCTTTCACCTCGTAGCTGGCCGGTCAGAACCTTACCCTGGTGGGGATGCCGTTCTACCGAATGGATCTGAGCGTTATTTGGTCAAGTTAGGCGCTCAGACCAGGGCTATCCAGAGATATAACTCTTGTGGGGTTCCTGTTCATATTGGAGATACTTTTGGGGGATTGTGTAATATTGTTTCCCTGTAACTGAGATATAATTGAGTTATGGTTTTTGGACTCTTATCTCTTAGACCCAGAGACTCCTGGGGAAAAAACCCTTGTATTTTTGCTGTGGAGACCCTAAATGCCAGGGGTTCGTGCATAAGAGCCATGTGTGGCCAAATAAAAATCAGATGACTCCCAGAACTATGTCTTGTCTAGTCATTCGGGCAATACAAGCTTAATCCTACAACGGTTCCAGTCTGACTGAGAGGAGAAAATAGCTGAAGTAACTAGTCGGGTTACCCGTGGTCCACTACAGGGTCTTAAGGCGTTAGTAGAGATCAGGGATAGACAACCTTTGGCACTCCAGATGTTGTGAACTACGTCTCCCTGTCCAAAATTATGATCAGTGGAATCCCTATTTCATTCTCCCTTTGCCACCACTGGGTTTCCCTGGTTAAGATAAAGTTGTTTTGGTGCATATGTATCCCTTTAAGCAGCCTACAGTTTCTCCTTTTTTGCCTTTTGTTAGTATACTTATTATCTAAAGCTATGAAGAAACATCCTTATTGTTTATCATGTGGTACATATTTTTGATTGTAACTCATTTGCTACTTTTTATGCACAGATTGATAATGGCTGATAGTAACTTTAAACCCTTGAAGTGAACCTGTCATGCGATTTTCAAGTTAACATAAACTGGCCCCAAATGCATTGAATAAGTCACGTATCACAGCGATCCTGCATGAGGTCTTTAATGTAAAGTTATAAGATACACTCTCATTACCTCCTATCCAGATCCACCATGTCCACAACTTAGTTTGTTACAGAAGAATAACTGGTCTGCCTTTACTCCTCCTGTAGTGTTCTGTCATTTGCCTTTCTAGGGGAACATTTCCAAGCAGAGCAAAGCTCCTGTGTGATGCCAACATTCTGGCATCTGAACGGAGTGATGTTCCTATAATTACTAGCCATGACTATCAGATAGGGAGTTAACAGAGCACCTGTGGGAGGCCTTTTCTTTTCTCCTTTGTCAATTTTTTTGGCAAAGAATTTTCTTTCAATCTAAATGTTAGCAAATCTGCAAACACAATGTATAGATAAAATGTGTATACTCTCAATAAAGAACATAAGTTGTCAGTACTGTAAATTGGCTGAAGCATTGCATTAACTTTGTATAAAAGATCTATAACTAAGACTTAAGTCCAAATGTTCTCCTTTTGTGCCTGTATATTTATTTGTACATCATTCTGACTCCAATAACACCTTTGAACAATTCTCAAAATGTAAAGTGCTCTGGATTGGAGCGCTCTATAAGAACTGTTAAATGTATTAACACGATCATGCCTAATTTGTCTTTGTACACAGTGTTCTATAAGTCCAATGAATGGGCTGGGATTTATGGAATACGGGAACTTGATGCAGAAAAATGGTCTGAGATAAAATAGTGAGTTTCTTTGCATGATTGTTTTTTTTAATAGTACTACAAGCCTCTTATTGAATGATGCCCATAACAACTCCCTATTTTTATTTTTCCTACACAGATTTCACGGTTTTGCTGAATACAAACTGAACCAATACGACTTAATTCCTGTGGTTTGCACACAAGACCATGCAATATTTGTATACCTGTGGCTAGCATCTAGCCTTATTACTTGATAATAAAAATGTGAAGTTTTTCCAACATAAATCTAAATTCTCTTTATTTTAAAAACTAGTGGCACTGTAACATTTTGGAGATGTTTTCAGAAATGCTTTGTATAAAATAACAATTTCTTTAGAACACATTAACTTTCTACCAGCAATGCCAAAAAGGTTGTACAAGTAATTCCTTTCCCTTTTATGTTGTTAATGCAGATTTCAAAGATTCAATTGAAAAGATAAGTCATGTTTATTTTAATGTTTGTATAAAATAGATGTCAGGACTGAATTGCAGAAACTATGTATTCTAATACAGGGGTTGGCCAAAGGGTGCTTAGCTGGTAGACTACAACAACTGAAGCTTTGATTGCCAGGCGCCATGGGAGTCTTATTTCTAATTGAATGGTCTACCTTTTGGCTACGGCCATTCATTTGTATTTGCTAACTTTTACAGTCGAAATATACCCCCTTTTCAGTTTTTTTCAGCTTCATTTCGACAAAGGAGTCCAAACTACATAACCATTTTTTTTATACTGCTTTATTTCATAAGGATTAAAAACGAGGCTCTTAAGCCATTGTAATGAAAAATGTACAGTTTATAATTTCTTAAAAACAAGTTTTACAGATCGCTTTGATTGCTGCCTCACATTTTTAAGAGGAAAATGTGTGATATTACTTTATTTATTAAATATCAATATATTTTACAGTGAATAACAAGATAAAAATAGCTGGTAAGAAACAGTTAGACATAACAGAAATAAGGGCAAAAATATGTAGATATAATTAATTACTACACATGTTCTGTCTGGTTCCAATCATTAACCGCTGGGTCTCAGGGTTAATCTCCTTGGCTTCTTTCCCAGATCTACAATATGTGAAGTTATACAGGGGTTCTGTGAAATCACACCCGTTCTGATTTTCAGCTAAGGTTTGTCCCCAAAGGGGGAGACAAGATTGCTGACCAAGCATTCCATCTATCTGATTTACCACAATTTTAACTAGAAGCTCTAATGTATTATTGTTGAATAAGGAAATAAAAATACATGTAAAATTCACAGTCTTTTAAACATGCCAAGTAACAACATATTCACTTTTTTATTAAAGGGACACTATAGTCACCAAAACAACTTTGGCTTAATAAATCATGCCCCTCAATTCTCTGCCATTTGTGATTTAAATCACTTTGTTTATACAGCCTTAGTCACACCCACCTGCATGTGGCTTGCACAGCCTTCCTAAACAGTTCCTGTAAAGAGTCAGCTAATGTTTATCCTTCCTTTAGACTTTATCTCCTGCTCTGTTAATAGCTTGCTAGACCCTGCAGGAGTCTCCTGTATGTTGTTAAAGTTCAATTTACAAAGCAGGAGTTAAAATCTTTTAAGGTAAGTTACATCAGATTGAAAGTGAAACCATTTTATTTTCATGCAGACTATGCGAGTTACAACCAGGAGAGGTATTGCTAGGGCTGCATAAACCGAAACAAAGTGATTTAACTCCTAAATGGCAGTGAATTGAGCAGGGAAACCTCAGAGGCATGATCTATACACAAAAACTGCTTCATTAAGAATGTTTTGGCGACTAATTCTCCTTTAACCCCTTAAGGACCAAACTTCTGGAATAAAAGGGAATCATGACATGTCACACATGTCATGTGTCCTTAAGGGGTTAAAGCGAGAATTCAAAGTGAATTTCAAATCAAAGCCTAGCTGATTCAGAGAATTCGTCAAGATTATTTTGAACCTTAAAGTGAATTTCAAATTTAATCCTCACTTTGGTGAAGACCCTCACTGAGTAGTGATCCTGAGACTGTTAGTCAGCAAGTCTGCAACAGTAAAAATCAAAAGACTGTCTTACCTTAAACTGTACAAGCCACTGTTTTCCAAACAAGCCAGGTAAGAACACACTTTCAAGAGCACTCAGCGGTCGACACTCTCAGATTTACCGCTCTTACCTTATCTCTCTCCTCCCTTTACATTACAGCAGGTCTCTCACAGTTATGGCATCCCTGCTTATTTATTTTCTATTTGGACACACAATTTCAGATTTGCTTTGAATTGAAATGAATTCACACTTTAATGGATAACAGTTTACATGTTAACTGTAGGATATTTTTTTTCTAGCTAAACTATTTCAAATTTAAGGCAGAAATTAGTTTCCAATTTAAGATCTCAACACTGTATAGTGAATAACCCTGAACGGGTTATTTATATCTCATTCGTGCTCCAGCTTTCCAAATATTGATCTTTAAGAAACTCAGATATTGTTTAGTATATACAGACACTTTAAATGGCTCACTGTAAACCCTGTAGCCTGCTATAGTGGTTATGGTGCCAACATGCCCCTGACACCATCCCTCATTTAAGTGTCAAATTAAGGCCTGCTGCCTTGAACCTTGCTTGCTATTTCAGTTATAGTTCCACATTAGCAATATCAATTCAGTCCAAATTTGCACAGAATTAATTGGCTGAGCTGACACACTTAGACAATCCTAGACTTTCCGAGTTGGACAAAAATGCTAACGCAGAACAAGCAAGTGGGCCAATTTCAGGGGCATGCTGGTACCATATTCACATCAAACTGTAGTAGTTATAGTTCACAGAGTACCCTTTCCAATTTTGTTTTTGCATTTTCCATGATTTTCTTAATCTTTTTGTTCATGATGTCTAGTTTCTCCAAAACAAAGATGGGAGAATGGAGAAGTATATCTATATAGTATAGGTAAATATGATAGTATAAAATTGCAGTCACATGAAATTGAGCTTCCATAATGGCTCCTAAAGCGTATCTTGGAGTGGTGCAGTCACCACTCTTAGATAAGTGGTAGAAACAATTCTTCCCCATTTTGTATATATGCAATAGAACAGAGGTAGAAATGCACACTGCAGTATGGGTTAGTGCAAATAAATGGAAAATTACTTTCAGAGGTAGAGAAAAGTGGGTTTTGCTCATTCCATACAGCACAGGTGGTACATTCCCCACCAAGCAAAGTAATGTCCAGAAGGCAGACTGAATAAAAGGCAGGAGGGTCCAGAAGTCTTATACTAACAATTATCTTCATTCTAATATAACAAGAGACAATATAATAAGCACTCCTTTTATAGCAAACAAATAAAATTAAAATTTGTGGTCATATCATGTGACTGCGATAATCCGAACATTTACATGCATTTAAAATCAAGGTATAGACAATATAGCATAAGACACATAAATACAAAAACCCTTCTCTTCTAATAAATAATAACTAATATTACTAATATTTCTAACACTCCAGATTCATTAAAAATCCATTTGTTAATCAAATATCAAGACATGTGTAAAAGAAACTTCATCTATTACAAATAGTATGTCCATAAAAATCACTAAAAAAAAAGTCCAGACCTTATTCAAAATACTCGGCTTCCCGAGTCAGCAAGATGTGTAGTGCTGAAAAATATCAAATAATGGTCCTCTTTGAAGTAAAAGTGATGGCTGATATCGATGGGAGTCAGACCTCTCCAGACGCGTTTCTCCGCTTTGGCGGCTTTCTCAATGGATGCGCTCTGTCTCTTAGTGTTCATATTTATAGTATCTGCCGGCTTTCTTTTAATCACAGCAAATTCCGAATCAGCAATGTATGTTGCAAAATCCAACTATTCTCTATATAACTAAACAGTCATATTGTATCAAAAGCTCTATAAAGTTACTACTTATTATTTCGTTCTGCACAATATATTTCTATTCTGTATTTACTGCCGTTACTATAGTAACACCCGCTCGAGCAGGTTTAAATATAACTGCCGTTTTCAACTGGTTAAACAGGGGAAGAAAATAGGATGAAAAGAAGTTTATTATAAAAGAAATTTCTTCCTTTAGATCTTCTGCTATGCTCATTTAAATATAAATAATTACTATATTCCAGCTCAAAACAGTACTTTCGATGTGAAAAAAAAAATTGTGAAAAAATTGTGACGGCAGTATATAAATTCAGGTCTTAATACATATGCTGCCACTATTTCGTATAAATTCATTACAATATGAACCTCAAAGTGTATTAGCTGTGCAATGTATTATATAGTATATTCAACTAAAAAAGGACCCTCCCTATATTATTCAGGGTAAGGTAGAACTTAATAAAAATGATGAAAGCTAAAAATAGCAATCTTAATAGAATCACTCCAGATTCATTTCTTAAAAAGCAAAAAAATGAAAAAAAAATAAATAAAATTTGTTCCACCATTATAAGAAAAAAGTTATCCCAAAAAATGACAGAGCTCAAACTCAGCATTTAATCCCTTAGGCTGCAACGTATCTAATTTATATATCCATTTCATCTCGGTAATGCCCAATTGTTTATTGTGATCTCCCCCTCTCCAATTTCTATTTACTTTACATATTCCCTTAAAATTCAAAAGGCTCATGTCTGAATTGTGGTGTTGTTTAAAATGGGCTGAAACCGAGTGCTGCATATAACCATTCTTTATGTTCAGCATATGCTCTCTAATTCCAACATACATTTGCCTCTTGGTTCTTCCTACATACTGGAGTCCACACGGACACTCCAGTACATAGATCACGTTCGTACTATGACAGGTGACATGTTCTTTTATTTTAAAAGATTCCTTCTCTTTCTTGCAATTCTTTTTCATGACTTCAAATACTCCTTTTGTTTGTTTATTCTTGCTTGTTTTGCATGCAATGCAATCTAAACAATAGAAGAAACCATTCTTTTTTATTTTAGTTGTATCCTTCCTCTTAGGTGTTTGTTATTTTCCTTCTTAAATTAGGTGCACCCCTAAAAATAATTTTAGGTCTTTCTGGTAAGCTACTAGCAATAATTTTATCTTTTTTCAATAGATGCCAGTGTTTTGTAAGTATTCTTTTTAATTGTGCATTTTCTTTGTTGTAGTTTAAGATAATCGCTGGAAATTTTTCTTCTTGTCTTGTTGTTTGTAGTTTCTCTCTATTCTTTAAAATATTTGTACAATCTAAATTCTCTACTCTACACAAAGCATCCTCTGTTTCGTTGTATTGATAGTTTTTCGACAGGAATTTATTCTTTACTATTTCTGCTTGTTCCCCATATACTTCAAAGTCTGCACAGTTTAGTCTCAGACGCCTAAATTCGTAAGGTACGTTTTTGAGCCGTGTAGGTAAGTGACAGCTCTCTGTAAGGATGAAGCTGTTCACATCTACTTCTTTAAAATGCGTTTTTCGTTTTAACTTTACCGGAATCTATATAAATGATAAGATCAAGGAATTCTACCTGTGTTTTACTACAAGTAGTATTCAGTTTAACTCCCCAGGTATTCTTATTTACGTATTCTAGAAATTCTTGCAGGTCTACTATTTCACCTTCCCATATGAAGAAAACATCATCGATGTATCTTTTATATCTGTGGATATTCATATTCCAGGGATGTACATTCCAAATGTGATTGTCCTCCCAATCCCCCATAAACAGGTTAGCAAAACTGGGGACAAATTTTGTCCCCATAGCAGTTCCCTTCTTCTGGAGGTAAAACTGATCTTCAAATAGGAAATAGTTGTTCTTCAAAATAAACGCAGTCCCTTCTATTATAAATGAAATTTGGGTATCTTCCAGTTCCCCATATTTCTTTAATGAGTTCCTCATGGAGTCACAACCTTGTTGATGATCAATAATCGTGTATAGGGAGGTCACGTCTGTAGATACTAGAATATAGTTATCTTGCCAGGAGATGGAATCCAGTTCTTTAATCATCTGTGTCGTGTCCTTAAGATGAGACTTGACCTTAGACACATATGGTTGCAGAAATGTATCGATGTACTGTGACAGATTTGATGTAATTGAATTAATCCCTGATATTATTGGCCGACCAGGGGGTGCTGTCATGTCTTTGTGGATTTTGGGTAAAAAGTAAAAGGTAGGGGTTTTTGGAAAGGGGATAGCGAGAAATCTGTATTCGGACTCTTTCAAGATCCCCATACCTTTAGCGTTATCCAACATAACTTCAAGTTCCATCATAATTCCACTTAATAAATCAGTGGATAATTTCCCGTAAATTTCGGGTTCTTCTAATAATCTGGTTGCTTCTTTTAGATAGTATTCACTCGACATGATAACTATTCCCCCACCTTTATCCGCTGGTTTGATACAGATCTTTCATTATTAGTTAGATCCTTTATTGCTTCTCTTTCTTTACTGGTTAAGTTATTCCTTAAATAGTTATTCTTTTTCATTTTCCTTATGTCATCAATTACTAATTCCTCATACATCTCCATCCCAGCAGAAACTTGATTTATAGGATAAAAAGTAGAGGTTGGTTTCAACTGACTATGTTTCAAAACGCTCACAGGCTCTTCTTTTGCTGGAAAGTCTGGAATCTGTTCAAAGTGTTTTTTGATGCTTAGTTTTCTTATGAACCTTTTTACATCAATAGTTGCCTCAAATTTGTTCACATGCGCTGTGGGTGCAAATTTTAATTAAGGAAGGGGTGCACCTAATTTAAGAAGGAAAATAACAAAAACACCTAAGAGGAAGGAAGGATACAACTAAAATAAAAAAGAATGAAAAAGAATTGCAAGAAAGAGACGGAATCTTTTAAAATAAAAGAACATGTCACCTGTCATTGTACTAACGTGATCTATGTACTGGAGTGTCCGTGTGGACTCCAGTATGTAGGAAGAACCAAGAGGCAAATGTATGTTAGAATTAGAGAGCATATGCTGAACATAAAGAATGGTTATATGCAGCACTCGGTTTCAGCCCATTTTAAACAACAACACAATTCAGACATGAGCCTTTTGAATTTTAAGGGAATATGTAAAGTAAATAGAAATTGGAGAGGGGGAGATCACAATAAACAATTGGGCATTACCGAGATGAAATGGATATATAAATTAGATACGTTGCAGCCTAAGGGATTAAATGCTGAGTTTGAGCTCTGTCATTTTTTGGGATAACTTTTTTCTTATAATGGTGGTACAAATTTTTTTTTTTTTTTTTTTGCTTTTTAAGGAATGAATCTGGAGTGATTCTATTAAGATTGCTATTTTTAGCTTTCATCATTTTTAAGATCTACCTTACCCTGAATAATATAGGGAGGGTCCTTTTTTAGTTGAATATACTATATAATACATTGCACAGCTAATACACTTTGAGGTCCTTAGTTCATATTGTAATGAATTTATACGAAATAGTGGCAGCATATGTATTAAGACCTGAATTTATATACTGCCGTCACAATTTTTTCACATCGAAAGTACTGTTTTGAGCTGGAATATAGTAATTATTTATATTTAAATGAGCATAGCAGAAGATCTAAAGGAAGAAATTTCTTTTATAATAAACTTCTTTTCATCCTATTTTCTTCCCCTGTTTAACCAGTTGAAAACGGCAGTTATATTTAAACCTGCTCGAGCGGGTGTTACTATAGTAACGGCAGTAAATACAGAATAGAAATATATTGTGCAGAACGAAATAATAAGTAGTAACTTTATAGAGCTTTTGATACAATATGACTGTTTAGTTATATAGAGAAAAGTTGGATTTTGCAAAATACATTGCTGATTCGGAATTTGCTGTGATTTGAAAGAAATCTGGCAGATACTATAAAAATGAACACTAAGAGACAGAGCGCATCCATTGAGAAAGCCGCCGAAGCGGAGAAACGCGTCTGGAGAGGTCTGACTCCCATCGATATCCGCCATCACTTTTACTTCAAAGAGGACCATTATTTGATATTTTTCAGCACTGCACATCTTGCTGACTCGGGACGCCGAGTATTTTGAATAAGGTCTGGACTTTTTTTTTTTTTAGTGATTTTTATGGACATACTATTTGTAATAGATGAAGTTTCTTTTACACATGTCTTGATATTTGATTAATTAATAAATTGAATTTTAATGAATCTGGAGTGTGTTAGAAAGGTCATAGACCTATTAGTTATTATTTATTAGAAGAGAACGGTTTATGTATTTATGTGTTTTATATTGTATAGGTTGTTAGGTTCCCTATTTTTTTACCCTATTCTCATCTATTTCTATTTAATCAGCGCTCCACTATCTGCACTTTTTCCAATATAGCATAAGAGACTTTATAGGTACACTCGTGTGTAAAAACTAGCATTAACAAGTTAAACATAATTTTATAAAAAGGTGTTCCAAGATGGTGCTGGGTCAAAAGTCACGATTCAGACACCATATATGCTGTGATACTGGAATCATACAACAAGAGGAGCCAGAACTAAAACAATCTGTATTAAAATAATGGCTAGAAAATTAGAATTAAGACAGGAGGGAGTACTAAGATGGCGCTGATGCGTTCACGTGATCGTGCATCATCGTGTAGAGGCAAACAAATAAAAATTATGTTTGGCAAAATGCTCTATGTCTGGGAAGTTAAAAAAAGCTGTTGAACATAAAAATAGAGAATTAGGGCTAAAAAATAAGCAGAGTAAGCTGTACGATTTCTCCAATATGACGTTTAAACCATAGATTGCTGGTCATGTGATGCACATATTAGCTAAAAATAAATAAAAACTTTGATCAGGAAAGGACTACTCCAAAATGGCAGCTAAGTACAGATTGCTGGTCACATGATCCCTGCGATGCAAATGAAGGGACAAAAGGTAAACACTTGAAATATACAGGTAATACCAGGAGATATGAATATTAGAAGTGGAGTGCATATATAGGTAATGCAAGAGGTAATAAACAAGAGGACGAATAGACAAAGAGAGAGAGAGAGAGCTCCACTTCTCCATACCAAAATGCGCGTTGGGCATCTTTCTAACTAATGCGGATGATTTTATCTTAGGACTATAGAACATTCTCTAGTTGATCTCTCTCTTTAATTAGAGAGCCTCGTGGGGGGATTGGATTTAGTTATTATTTTCTTCAGCCTTAATCTCATTTCAGGGACACCCTTCCCCCAAATCTCCTATAGCATTATAGCACGTCTGCTCTCTTAAGGCTCCAATATTTGGCTACCTTTATTCACACATGTACATTGAGTATCAGTCTGTGATTATTTGGATATGCTTGGTCTTTGGTCACACTAACTGCCTATTTCTCCGGGACATATTCTCGGTAATAAGAAGCATCATGGCTATTTAGTTGTTATACCTTTAGACCATTACTATAGCCCTTTCTTTTTTGGGTTTTGATTTGACTTTAATTTTACAGTCTATCGTGTTATTCATCAAATCTGTGTACTACCCCCCTATCTTAACGGGGGATACATTTACTTATGAATTGGTATCTCTCTCTATACAAGGGTATTTTAATAGCGGCTTGATCTCTCGGTTCAACATCCGGGGATCACTACTCTATTACTATACTATCGCCACATATACCCATTTGTCTAACACTAGTCCATTATATCCCCTCTTAATCCCTGGGATCATTTACACAGACTGTCTACATTTTTTTTGCAACAATTTGCAATGTATTATTTAGATACAGTCATTTATTTTGATCATTATTTTGGATTAGTCACTATGAGAAATCGCATGGTCCTATTTTACTGTGTTTGTTTGTTTGTTATTTAATTTCTTTTTACACACAAGTGTACCTATACAGTTTACAAACTGTTTTTTATGCAATATTGTCCAACCTTGATATGAAATGTATGTAAATGTTCTGTGTTTCGTGGTCACGTGATGATGTCAATGACCACAAATGTCAATTTATTTTTGTTTGCAATAAAAAAAAAGTGTTTGTCCAGCTTGGTGTAACACTTTGATACCAATTTTCATGGTGAAACGTGTTAGTGTTGCATTTATACTGAATTGTATAGTGGTTTTTAAATAAGAATAAAAATAGATTATTAATTTTTCTGGACTTTCCTGCTTTTTATTCAGTCTGCCTTTTGGACATCACTTTCCTTGGCAGGGAATGTACCACCTATTCTGTGTGGAATCAGTGAAATCTACTTTCCTCTACATCTGTTAGTAGCTTTCCACTATTTGCACAAAGCCATACCACGGTGTGCACTCTTTTTACCTCTGTTCTATTGCATATATACACACAGCACCGAGAAAAATTGTGTCTACTAGCTATAATAGAGTGGCGACTGTACCATTCCACACTACACTTTAGGAGCCATTATCGAGCTCAAGTGCTAAACCGTTCTATATACATCTATATTGAGCTGTGCTTCCAGCTTGCAGCTGTCCCTTTAACCATACAAGGAGCAAACTCGTACCAACCTAATAAAAAGCTTAAAATCTTACATTGCTTTCAGGGGTACTATTTTAAATTGGACAATAACTTACACTTTTAGAAAATCTTAGAAAATACATTAAAAGGGACTATATAGGCACCCAGACCACTTCAGCTCATTGACGTGGTCTGGGTGCATGTTCCTAGGCTCCTTAACTATGGAAAGGTAATTATTTCAGTTTTTAATTAACTGCAATAATTACCTGTGTGGTAGACAGCCACTAGAGGGACTTCTGGGTCGTAACCGACGCCAGATGTCCTCACGCATAAGTAGCATCACCCAAAACCCCATAGGAAAGCCCCTATGGGGCCTGACGTCGGCAGGGGGAAGGCGGACCCCAAGCCAGCGCTAAGGGACATTGGTGCTGAATTCCGGTAATTGATGAAGGGATTTTTAACTCCTTCTGCACCATTGGGCAAACGGGGACACTAGAGGGTCAGGAAATTTTTTTCCTGGCACTATAGTTCTCCTTTATTAAATCAGATCAGTGATAATCACATTATCGATGGATTTGATTTTTATAGTGCCATTTACATAGTGTACAATTTAGCACAATCCGATAAAGACCATAATAATCTCTTAACATGAAGCAGACAATAACAAAGTGATACTGTTCATTTTTGCATTACAATTCAATCATTACAATTTCTTTGCTCTCCAACTGCTTAGACGGTTCTTGAATAAAGGAACGATTGTTTATCAAAATATTCATTTAGTTTGCTAGCTGTAGGTCTTTTTTTGGGATCCTTAGACAACATTAACCTGATGTAGGATTCCTGGAACACAAACAAATCTAAAATCAGTGGCATGATAAATATTCTATTTCACAGCCTGTGTTTTTGCTCTGTAATCCGAATGTACATCAGTATCGCCTGAGGCGCACAATTTTTATCCAATTTCCCCAGCACATTTCTCTTTTGCACAAATAGTTTCTCATCATTCTCTAACATCCTTCTCTCTCTACCCCTTTTTTTCCTTTCACAAGTGTTGCTTTTGAAAATGAAAAATTTTCTTTTTTCGCGCATGCCAATTCTTCTATGCTTGTTCTTTTCTTTCTCACCTCATCCCTCCTCTGTTTGTAACATTTCTTCCTGTCTTAGGAAGAAATCAAGATACTGTGTACACAGGAACAGGGGTATATATAGCAGAAGATGGACTATGGGACATGGAACTTCACTAATTTAATAGACAGTAATAGAGGGGAATATGAGATGTATTTCTCTGTAAACAGCAATAGATACTCTACATCTCTTTATTAACAGGTTCGTGAAATTATGTAATTTCTGGCACTCTGCAGCTTATTGTGATGTTGATGTTGCCAGATATTCCGTGACAGCTTCTCATTTTAACAATTAGCTGGATCAACCCGGCCATCTGTGCTGTTTCAGGTCTTCTCGGTATAGCTAAAGCAGAAATTAGCATTTACTTTACCACTATGAATTTTGTGCAGCTGTTCGCTTTATCATTGGTTGAGGACAATTTGAAAAAATTTACAAAAGTAATACAGTGGAATGAGAACTTCCACCATGGCTATATTAAGAGGTCCTGGAAGCAATGCACGTGCAAAAGGTGAACCAGATTAGTGTCAAACCATCCAAGACGTTTTGATTACTTAGTGTTAGCCAATGAATGAAGGGTGGGATCACCATCCAGCTTTTGTCTGAGTGTCATGTGAGCGTTTTAAGGAATTAACCTATGTGCCAAGAGTATGCACAGAATTAACATTGGCCAGCCCCGACCTCTCATACCAGGCTAATGAAGGCTGCCGAATGAGAAGTTACATCACAGCAATATAAAATATCTAGGTATATGCACTTTTTAATGCTGCACATACAGGGTTCTTGCTTTATTCTATATAGCTAAAATTGTAATATAGTACTGATAAAAGTGGTAATAACAAACACAGGAAAGCAGCCCATTTGTTAATTTTGATATGTCCGCAGTTTAGTAGATGGTCCCCTAATTTGGTTTCCTTGTGTGGAATTGCCATATAAAAGGATACTAAATTAGTTAGCGCTCTTCTAATCAGTTAAAAGACCAAAATTAAGAAAAACTTTACTTATCCTTATGCCCCTTTAATTTACCATTCATGCCATGTACCTTCTCCCCTTGCCCCTTCCTCTACTTATCCATGTCACCTTTCCCCATGTCCCTTAAAATTAAAATAACCATAGTAATGTGGCTAATTTATTCAAACCTATATATTATACTCATTGTTAATGTACATCCAACTTGTCTATTCTTTCAGGGGTCCAGGGGACCAAACGCCCTAAAGGAAAATGGCCTTACTCCCCTATCCGTCTTATTTCTAGCAGCACTCCCCTTCTTTTCTTGGTCAAGTTTAATTTCTCCATTCATTAATGGTGTTTTTTTAGCAGTGTCTCCCTTCTCTCTGAGAGCCACTGTCACTTTCATTTCCTCTCATGTACACAGACATACAGTCATACAAACACACATACATACACAGACAGACAGAAAAACAGACAGTCACACATACATAAAAAAAAAAAACCATACAGATACACATATTCACACTCATATAGACGCAGTCCTACAGACACACATACACACATTTATGCAGACACAGTCATACAAACACAGATACATATGCTCATACAGATACATAGTAATACACGCACACACACAAAGTTATACAGACATAAATACACACACACACCCATAAAGACATTCATACAGACACACATACAGACTCATACAGATACGTAGTCATACAGAGACACATACACATACCCTTACAGACACACATTGATACATAAGCACACAGACATACACACTCATAAAGAAACAGTCATACATACACTCATACTGACACATATACACAATGGTTTCTCAATGACCAGCAGAAGATAGGATAGGCCACGAACTTCCTGGAAGGGCCTCACCCCCAGTTTCTGGTTGTATGAGGGAGCAATAAGGAACAGCTTGCATTAGTTCTACACACAGCTCCCTTGCATCCCACTGTGCAGTGACGTCTCGCTTTAGTAGAGTTTGAGCTGCTGGGAACTGTGTATAGAACTTGGCTGTCTGTTGCGGCAGGTCTGACGGTGAGGGCAGTCTGAGGCAAATCCCACAATCTGCAGAAAATAAGTGTTTGGTCAGGTGCACCCTTGTAGGCTGCCAACCCTTGCTTTAAGCCACTAAATTGCAAAGCAGGAGTAAACAGTAACATTATGAAATTTGCAACCACATTGGAAAGCCCATGATTTTAAACAGTCTCTAGAATTACATGGCAAAAAAAGAAAACAATAATGTCATATAAAAACAGGTACATCATGTAGACAGAATTAAGAAGAATATGACCTATCCACTTTAACTGTAGGTATGTAGTGTAGACTATATTTAGAAGTTAATCATTCAATGCATATGATAAGTTTTGGCCTCGGTAACATGCTGTATGTTCTGCATGCTCAAATCTTTATGGTTTTTGCATGAAGCAAATAAAGTTTTTTTTCAGTATGATGCACCATAAGACTTCCTTATCAAAGGTATGCACAAAGCTCAGCTACTGACCGTATTGAAGGAGAGGACACTGAGGGAGACTTATAGTAAGGATATCACTACCGGTTTGTAGCTACTCTGAATGTCTGCATCCAGGTTGTGAATTAAAAGCAGCTGACTCAGTTCTGTTTGGGTCTGATACTGTGTGCTAGCTTTGATAAGGAAGTCTTTCTCACATGAGAGGCATGGCAGCTATGGAGGCAAACTTATTGTGCAGCATTCTGCAAAACATTTTACTTTGTGCAAAAACTATAAAGATTTGAGCACGCAAACAATATAGCATATTAATAAGACCAAAATTATCAAGTGCACTGAAGTCGTTTTGTTGCCCAGAGTGTCCCTTTAAAAACTGTAAAATGCACAACAAAGGCCACTAAGAGTTCTAACAGCAGCAGTAAATGTCAAGTACCTGTACACCAAAAGTAAAAAAGAAATACTATACCTCAGAAGGGTACTGTTCTGTGAATGATAAAGGTAGTTCAGCATTTCGTATGTTTCTCCATTCCTGGGGAAACAAATATGCACAATTTATATCAAGACATTTGTGTTCTGTATCTTTAGGAACAATTTCCCAGTTATATCAAACAACCCCTAGTCACTGTTGTGTTTAATGTTGCAATCTGGGACATCACACATTGTACAGACAGGGCATTAGAAGCCAGCCTTATCATCCAACAATACTTACTCCTGAAAAGGTTGCCTCATTTAGATTTTGCTTGCCTAATAATTATTATTAATAATATCAGCTATATGCCAGTTTGACTTCTGACATGATTAAGTATTGAATACATATAAAACCTGTATACATTGTATTGGTGAGATATTGGAGTTTTCAAGATTATGCATGTTATTTTGTGGATTTTAAAGACCAAATGTGGGTGAATAAATTTATGTTATTCTTCCCGGAGCAAAAAAAAAAAAAAAAAATACACCTTATTTTGGACAGAGTTAAGTGAAATATTTTCTTATACGAATCCTAAATAAGGAATGGACCACCCTCCATGAATTATGATGCAGGGAGTATATATGCAACACTGCAATGGTCAGCTTACTTTGCTAAACACTTGTATGTTATGCTCCTGGAAAACTGCAATGAGGTGGTTTGGCGCTCGAGCTGCACGGCCGCATGTCGGAGTAGCTCCCGCCGATCGAGCCGCACGGGGCAATAAACAAATCGATCTAACAAGCGATCCCCACGGAAGCATCCACGCAAGTACCCACCATGTCCCAGAGGCAAAAATGCAAACCCGCGAAAGCGGATAAAGCGTCCTTCTTCTTAGCAAAAGCCGCACAGATGAAAACGCGGGAAACCCAGGAACAAGATGGCGGCCCGCCGCGATCGCGGGAGGGCTCACCCGCTTCCCCAGCCTCCCCTGGAATGAGTGTGGACGACCAGCCCCTCACGGTGGCCACCATGAGGAGCATGATGATAGAATTAACGGACTCAGTGCAGAAGAGCCTCAGAGCTCAAATGCTCACACTGACAGCTGAGCTCAGAAAGGATCTGCAGGACATAGGGACCCGTACTGCACACCTGGAATCCAAAATGGATGACTTCTCAGTGGCCCATAACAGTGTGGCTGACAAAATGCAAGAATTAGAGGACACTATCACAGCCCAAAAACTCAAGCTGGCAGACCTGGAAGACAGGTCCAGGAGGAACAACCTCAGATTTAGGGGAATACCTGAATCGGTAACAAATGCTGACCTAGACAACTATTTACAAGATATGTTCCAGCAGCTAACCCCTGAACTGCACCCAGATCAACTACTACTAGACAGAGCGCACCGTCTTCGGAGACCTAGCCACTTACCTACCACCGCAGCGAGAGACGTCATAGCGAGAGTGCATTTCTTCCACGCCAAGGAACGGATAATCAGAGCAAACAGAAACAAAGGGATGCCTGAGAAGTACCACAACATAAAAATTTTCTCTGACCTGTCAGCAGAAACACTGCAGTTCCGCAAATCTGTGGCGCAAATCACGCTGTCGCTACGCACACAGGGACTGAGCTACAGATGGGGTTACCCTGCCAAGCTGCTAGTGTATCACCAAGATTCCCTCCACTCTATCACGTCGGCACCACAAGGTACACGGCTGTTGGAAGACTGGGGTATCCCGCTGGCAGAGATGGCGAAAACGGGCCCGGCGAAAGTTCCTCGTCTGACTCAAGACTGGGCATCCAGATAAAGAGCCTCCATACCCATGCGGTATACGTAAGACGCTCACCCAAGTTATGAACTATTTTGTTGCACTAGTTATTATGCTGTTTTACATTTTATGTTTTGTTATACTACTGCTACACACCCAAAACTTGCAAAAGGGACTACTGAGGCCCCCTGACTTCCCCACGCACCAACTACTACAGTAGCTAAAGAGACATACTCTCGGCTAGATTTTGACACTGCCCAATTACAATAGGTTAGGGAGTTGGGGCACCGTAACATATACTTAAAAAAAAAAAAAAAAACATGCAACAACGGCTAATGACACCTGCACCCATAGTGCCCCGGTGCGTGCTGGATCGAGTGACTCCCTCCTTACGGGAGAGTCCCAACTTCACAACCCCACTAACGCGCGAGCGACCTTCGGGCGCCGCACTAAGGCTCGACCCAAAGGAGCCTAACAGGGCTATGCCCTCGCCTACCCCCTTTTCTCCCCCCTATAAGAAACGGCCCGAAAACAGAGGACACAGGTTGACCTTCCTTCATCCCCCTCTTGCCTCCATACCACTTCCTTTTACAATAACTAATCACACTGAACCACTAGGAAAGTCCATATCCCAATCACCTCACTATAAGAGACAATCCGACAACCTACATACACGGGTACCAACCCCAGCGAATCCTAGGGAAACCACATCAGAATGAGAATAGTATCCTATAATGTACGGGGGCTTAACTCCCCTGAAAAACGAAGACTACTTCTACACGAGCTTAAGAAGAACTCAGTAGATATAGCATGCCTCCAAGAAACGCATTTTAGAGGTCCCACTGCACCCTCCCTCTTCTCAAAACTATACCCTATACAGTTTCACGCCCTGTCAGAATCAAAAACGAAAGGGGTTTCCATCTTAGTGCACAAAGACGTGGTCTTCACTCCACAAAACAGCCATATAGACCCTACGGGAAGGTATATTATAGTGGTTGGGCTTTTCAACAACACACAATACACCATAGGGACAACGTACTTCCCGAATGACAACCAAGCCTCGTACCTCAAATCTCTCCTGTCTAAACTTGATACCTACAAACAAGGGGGACTCATCTTAGGTGGTGACTTTAATTTCATTCAATCCCCGACCCTTGACACTACGGCCTCCCCGCGGGGAAAACACAAAACAGGGACCCAAGCCCTCTGCACACGCATAACCAACACCTTGGCCTTGTACAACCTACACGATAGTTGGAGAATCTTACACCCTACTGACCGGGATTATTCCTTCCATTCTAGGGTCCACAACACCTACACGCGTATAGATACATTCTTCATAGATAACAAAACCCTACCACAACTGAGCGATTGCAAATTAGGAGAGATAACATGGTCTGACCATAGCCCAGTATACCTTGACTTAGATGACAAATACCAAACCCATGGTAGGGGCACTTGGAGACTGAATGAGTCTCTCCTCCTAGATAAACCGTTCGTTGAGCGAATGACAACAGAACTCAGAGAGTACTTCCTCACCAACACAACGGGTGAAGTCTCGGACTACACGGTGTGGTCCGCACATAAAGCAGTAATGAGGGGACAGTTCATCAAACAATCCGCGTACATAAAAAGACGCCACCAAACCACCCTCCTGGACTGCCACAAGCAAATAGCGATAGCCACGGCCCAAAACAAAAAGACACCCACACCAGCCCTAGCAGACAAATTACGTGACCTGTACCAAGACCTTAACAACCTTAATGCCCAAAAAACCAAGTACTTTTTACACAGACTAAAAGCCACCACATACCACCACAGTGGTAAAGCATCTAAATACTTAGCCAACAGGCTCAGGACAAAGCAGG
Organism: Pelobates cultripes; assembly: GCA_933207985.1. Classification (NCBI taxonomy): domain Eukaryota; kingdom Metazoa; phylum Chordata; class Amphibia; order Anura; family Pelobatidae; genus Pelobates; species Pelobates cultripes. The sequence goes on along the minus strand of OW240913.1, from coordinate 299,440,609 downwards.
CCGCAAATAGAATTCCATACATAATAGGGCACACGGGAGACAAACTCATGAACCCCATGGACATAGTACAGGAATTTGCACACTTCTATAAACAACTATACAATCTAGACTCAAGTGGCGGCGCTACTGCCCCAGACACACAAGCTATATGCAACTATTTACGGGATATAGACCTCCCCAAGTTGGACCACAACTCCACGAAAGCCCTACTCGAACCGATTACTATGCAGGAGATCCGAGCGGTAATTAAGAACCTGCCCCCGGGAAAATCCCCAGGCGCAGACGGACTCCCCAACACCTACTATAAAACATTCATTGACATACTAACCCCACACTTGCTCAAAGTATACCATAAAGCGACGGAGACAGGCTCCCTCCCTCCTGAAATGCTGGTGGCCACGGTAGTGACACTTCCGAAACCTGACAAGCCTACAGACAATTGCAAAAATTTCCGACCCATCTCCCTCCTCAACACTGATGCAAAGATATATGCCAAAATACTGGCCAACAGACTAGCACACATCCTTCCAACTATCATAGGGGACGACCAGACAGGCTTTGTTAAAAGTAGGCAGGGCAGAGACAACACCAGAAAGCTCTCCTTAGTGTTAGAGAAGATGAGAGGATCGGGTCACGGCGGGCTTCTACTAGCCCTTGACGCCGAAAAGGCGTTTGATAGGCTGAATTGGGCATTTCTCGAACATATGCTCCTAAAGTATGACATCCCCACAATATTTATCAAACAGATCTTTGCTTTATACGCAGGTCCCACCGCCCGGGTACTGCAAGCCGGCTTTCTCTCTGACCCATTCCCTCTAACGAATGGTACGAGGCAGGGATGCCCCCTGTCGCCGCTACTATACGTCCTAGCCCTGGAACCGCTACTGGTCCAAATTAGGCAGCGAGAGGGTATCCGCGGAATTGAGGTACATGGCAGGGAAGTTAAAATTAGCGCATTTGCGGATGACATACTCCTCTGCGTTTCTAAACCAGAGCAATCGCTCCCACTTATCTTAGACCTCATAAAAGAATACGGGACGTTGTCCTACTATTCCCTTAATGCCAGCAAGACACAAGCACTGGGAGTGCGGCTTAGCCAACAAACACTCACAGCACTTAAAAAAGACCACAATTTTGAATGGAGGGCAGACACGATAAAATACTTAGGTCTGACCTTCACAAAAAACCCTACAGAAACCTTCCCTGCCAACTATGTCAGAGTGTGGGGAGACTGCCGCCAACTAATGAAAAAATGGAGCACCCTGTTTCTGACATGGACAGAGAGAGTAGCAACCGTTAAGATGTCCATACTCCCGAGGCTTCAATACCTGTTCAGAAACTTACCAATTCAGGTACCTATGTCCTACCTTAGAGACACACAAAAAGACGTTAATAGATTTGTGTGGGGGGGCCAAAAAGCTCGAGTGCAGAGAATACTGCTACAAACACCGGTGAGACAGGGTGGCCTTGCCTTACCAGACATCAAGACATACTACCAAGCAGCGCTATTAGCAACAACCCTTCCCCACTTCACAAACACGGCTTTACCGCAATGGGTGCTAATGGAAAAACAGGCCATAAAACCCTTTGATGAACCCACCATAATGTGGCTCCCTAAAAAATTTCGACCAGATACTCCACAGATGCCAACGCAGCTAAAAATAGCAGTCAGGGCTTGGGACAAGCTTAGACATAAACTGGTAACACCTACCCCTCTATCGCCAGCCACCCCGCTCAACACTATCACATACTGCATCCCAACCTTCAACGCCAAGCCATGGATAGCTAAAGGGGTCACATATTTGCACCAAATACTTGCGCATAACAAACTAAAAACCTTCCCAACTCTCCAAAAGGAATTCCACATACCAGAGGCCTCCCAATTCTCTTATATACAGTTAAGCTCATTCATACGTAAACACGCAGGACTGCCCCAGATGACAACCCCCTCGGTATGACGAAATGGGAACAAACAACCACTAGAGGTTCATGGGCACCGACATTTAAGCCACTATCCTGGTGTTATCAACTCATCCGACCCACACAACACTTTGCAGATTCCAATCCAGCCAAGCACTGGGCACAAGACCTACAATGAGAGGGTACAGTACTTCATATATGGTGGCAATGTGAACTAGTCACCAGCTTCTGGCGCAACATACACTGCCTGATTCGAACCGCAACAGGCACCAAACTCCCCTCCACACCCATAACAAGTCTCTTACTACACATGCCAAGCAATATACCTAAAGGGATACAGAAATTAGCCTTCCACATCCTCTTGACAGCTCAGAGGGCAATAGCTAGGTTGTGGAAATCCCAACGACCACCACTGGTGGCAGAGGTCTGCAGGGACATTGATACACAACACCTATATGAAACCTGCTACCGAGGGGTCCTTCCCTTGCCAGACACAGCAGTTGAAGCATGGAGGCTGTGGGAAATGAGGGGAACAGGAGACACACCCGACGGCTAAACTACTAGACGTACTCGACTCCCAGGGTCGATCGCCAGATAATGATAGACAAGCGAGCAACAATACCCCATGTTAGGGACAAATGTAGAAGTGGTCAGACGTACGAACTTAGAACTTAGAAAATGTATGTAGGAAAATGACACACCCGGAGATCTCAAAAATTGTGAATGTAAACATTGATGTAAAAAACTTGGTATGGACCCCCTCTTCCCCACCCCCCGCTTTCGTTCTGTACCCCCTCCCCTCCCCCAAGTCATGTTTGTGTTTATGGCATTGCCAAGATGAAAACCAATAAAAATCTTTAAATGGAAAAAAAAAAGTGTGAAATAGGCATTTGGGTTGGTGGTGTCACATCATGCCATGTTCTGCGGAGATGTCTGGCTTTGGCTTCTGGTATCCAGTATTCTTTTTACAATTCTTATTTAGATTTTCTTGGTTATTCTGGTTTTCTATTCTATGTTTGGTTTTGTTTATGCTGGGTTTTTCTGGGTTCATTCCTGTGATGCGTCCCTGGAATTCCCAGTGTCCAGGTTTCCTTTCAATGTTTGTTTTATGTTGCCACACCCGTTTGTTTTCCATCATTCCTTTTGTTTCAGTGTCCTGCAGGCAGCTGCTCAAGCCTTCTGCCCTTTCTTTCAGGTAAGTGCTATATATGTGTTTCTTATGTTTCTTTTAGTATACATTAGGTAGAGTAGGACCTGCCGAATATGGGGTACATTGGCGTTGTGGCAGGCTTATGCAATGTATGATCATATAATGTAACTAAATTCCCATACTTTTCATATATAGTGCTTAGTTATGTCTCCTCTTGTTTTGCCTATTATATCTTGTCTTGTTTTATTTTGTTAACCCAGTCCATGTACAGTCCTGTCCTGTCCTGCCCCTGTTTAGTTAATGTTCCCTTATGTATTGTGTACATGTTCTGGGTTTAGCTTCCTATCCTTCTCTGGTTCTGGGTTCTACTAGTTCTGTCTTGTTTTCATGTTTGGTGCCTGTTCTAGCCTTGCCTTGTTTCTGTACTGGATACATGTCTGCTGCAGAGCCCCCCTATCCAGTTCCTGGGAGGTCTTCATATCAAGCTCCTAGTTCCTGGGATCCGCTGTAGCTGCATCAGGGTTCTGGTATGTGGCCACGCAAATGCTGGTGCTCAACACCAGGGGGTGTGCGGTTACCCTGCACCAGGCCCTGCTAATCCACTTCCACACTGTGCATCCTACTCTCAACATCAGGCATACTGGGTCCCGGGCACTGGACCGCCACCCTGACAGTATGGCCGTAGGCTCTTGGAGTTCGTGTAGTGGACTTTGCAGCTTTCCTGTTCTGTCTGTCGTGTCATGCCTGGTTCTTCTGCATGCAAGAGATCCTGTATCTGGACCAGTCTGCTGGAGATGGCTTTCTTATTTTTGTCGTGGAGGAGGTCGATCTGCTAAGCGGTATGGTGGTTGCTTCAGGTGTTCTCTTGTGATGCTTGGCCCCTGGTTTCTTGTTCTAGTTCCTGTTGGTTATTTGGCATGCAAGAGTTCCTGTATCTGGACCAGTCTGCTGGAGATGGCTTCCTTATTTTTGTCGTGGAGGTCGATCTGCTAAGCTGTACGGTGGTCGCTTCAGGTGTTCTCTTGTGATGCTTGGTTCCTGTTTTGTGGCAGTGCTCCTATTCTAGAGTGGATCTCGTTCCTGGCTGGTGGTTCCATTGCAAGAGACCTTTCCAAAGGAAGTAAAGTAGTTTGGAATGGCATTGTGAGCCGCAAACTACTTTCCTGCTGTGTAGGGGTATCCTTGCCTCCGGTAAGTCTTGAGGACTGAGTTGCTGGATCCTCGCTTCTTTCCTGGTCTCTGCCTGAGAGCTGCTTGTCGCGCCCGGAGGTCGCTCCTTAAGAGGGTAGTTATGTCACATCATGCCATGTTCTGCTGAGATGTCTGGCTTTGGCTTCTGGTATCCAGTACTCTTTTTACAATTCTTGTTTAGATTTTCTTGGTTTTTCTGGTTTTCTATTCTTTGTTTGGTTTTCTTTATGCTGGGTTTTTCTGGGTTCATTCCTTTAATCTGTCCCTGGAATTCCCAGTGTCCAGGTTTCCTTTAAATGTTTGTTTTATGTTGCCACACCCGTTTGTTTTCCATCATTCCTTTTGTTTCAGTGTCCTGCATGCAGCTGCTCAAGCCTTCTGCCCTTTCTTGCAGGTAAGTGCTATATATGTGTTTCTTATGGTTCTTTTAGTATACATTATGCAGAGTAGGACCTGCTGAATATGGGGTACATTGGCGTTGTGGCAGGGTTATGAGATGTATGATCATATAATGTAACTAAATCCCCATACTTTTCATATATAGTGCTTAGTTATGTCTCCTCTTGTTTTGCCTATTATATCTTGTCTTGTTTTATTTTGTTAACCCAGTCCATGTACAGTCCTGTCCTGTCCTGTCCTGCCCCTGTTTAGTTAATGTTCCCTTATGTATTGTGTACATGTTCTGGGTTTAGCTTCCTATCCTTCTCTGGTTCTGGGTTCTACTAGTTCTGTCTTGTGTTCATGTTTGGTGCCTGTTCTAGCCGTGCCTTGTTTCTGTACTGGATACATGTCTGCTGCAGAGCCCCCCTATCCAGTTCCTGGGAGGTCTGCATATCAAGCTCCTAGTTCCTGGGATCCGCTGTAGCTGCATCAGGATTCTGGTATGTGGCCGTGCAAAAGCTGGTGCTCAACACCAGAGGGCGTGTGGTTACCCTGCACCAGGCCCTGATAAATCCACTTCCACGCTGAAAACTCCCAACTTCTCATCAGGCACTCAGGGATCCCGGTTTCCGTACCGTTCACCCGTGACAGGCAGATGTTGAAGTAATTTACTTTTGCAGAGGAAAGAGCCAGAGTGTAGGAGCGCAGCATAAATTTATAGTGTATGAAGTCAGGTGCAGAGTGAGACTTTCTCCAACTGTGTTCAGCAGTTCTAGAACATTTTTGGAGAAATCGGGTCAGCTTGGCGTGCCAGGGTTGTAATTGGGAACGTTTCTGTGTTTAAATGTAGGAGGTGCCATGATGTCTAGTTGAGAGGAGAGAGTTGTAGAGCGTGGTTGCAGAGTTAGGGCAGGTGAGAAATAAACGACTACGTTCAGATTGTTCCATGGAATACTTGCTAGATAATAAGCCCACACTTAGAGTTATGCACCCTGGAAGACATAACGGTACAAAAGTCATGGATGGTCACTCTTTTACTACAATTCCCTATCAGTGAGTAACTTACAATTTCTCATATCAGCCTCTACCAATCATAGCATACATTCTGGAATTTTCAGATCCATTTCTGAAGTGGACAACATAGACTTACTATCCCCACGGATACTTGGTAGGAGGTGGCTTAATTTTTTTTAAACAGTAGCTCTACATCTCTGTAGAATTTATACAGCAAAATACTATGACAAACTGAATATGAATATCTGATTTTATATGTGCATGATTGGAAAGATGTTAATATAACCATATCCATTCAACATAATGCTTAGCGCTTCTGTTCACCGACAATTGAAAGTTTGTACCCAAATTATATTTGCTGAACACCACACTTTCAAGGACAGATTGTAAATCTCGTTCTCTGTTCTTTTTTTTTTTTTCATACTTTTTATTTAAGTCAAATATCTAGGGAGAACTCCAAGATGAAATCTTAGGAATTAAGGAGCGAATGAGTGGATAATGTTGGCAGAATATATTGTACATCTGCGAAAGAATATATGTTTTCAATTAATGAATTATGTATGCTCCTTTGGCTTACAAAACCCTGTGTTTCTCACCGAGCCGATACATTCAATGTAATTTAAAACTGGAATAAGGAGGCAATTGAAAGGACACTAACATTTGTCTCATCTTAAGCCAAAGATTTTGCGTCATTAATATTAATGCGCACATCATGTAAATAGTACATAAGACGTATTTAACATATGTATTAGCTACATTTAGAAAAATCTGATGCATTAAGCTATTTTGTAGAATACTTTTTCTAATAATACATTCTTTTGTTTAAAGGAGAAAAATGTCATTAAAGCTATGGTTTGCTAGACAATTACTTTGTCAAACCTCAACAAATTGCATAATAAATGGTACGGATGCATCAAACATGAAGAGGAAGAAGGTATAACAAGTTATATATTTCCGTCTCACTTATTTCTTTTCATTTAAACTGTACAGCAGCTATTGTTCCTAACAAACGTTCTATATTCCTCCTCCGGCTGCCAAATAAAGAGTGTACACATTTATCTATCAAACTAAAGAGGAATAATTGAAACACTTAATATACATAGTGACAACTAATCTATGAACGGTGCCATTATTTATGATTATTTATTATTTATGTTTGGACACATGAAGCTATCATATTTTATTATATTATATTAAATATATTTACTCTCACGTGTTTTTTTTCCTGTCACATTTATAATCTAACTGTTCAAAAATAAATAAATAAAAAGAGTGTGTTTTTAAAGAGTTTTATGGCTCATAGTAAAATTTTTTTGCTATAAATGGTGGTTTGTGTCAGTCCCACCTCCATAAATCAGTTGTACGAAAGAGACTGCTAGTCTGTTTTTTTGTAATAAGAGAAACAGGGGGCTGTATTGATCGTAAATGTTTTGTATCCTTAAATGAAAGCTTATATTTATTTCCCATTTTAGTGACTGTCATAAATATGCCCAATTGTATATGAACTTGGTGGATTAATGATGATTGTAGATTGATCCATGCTAAGTATTGTTTAACCTCCTGGGGACAGTATGCCTTTAAAGGTCTTCACTGTGTCTTGTGTTTCTTTGCTAAGCTGTTTATTGTAAACTACTCTCTAAGATGATTAAACAAATAACTTTATATTTTATTTTAGCAATAAATAGGCTTATCGGACCCAATAGCTATGGGTGAGGTTAATATACAGTACATGTAATAATATAGTTGTATATAATTTCTATAAAACAATGAAAATCAGCTAAAACTTGTGCTAAAAATTTTTTTTGTTTGTTTCATGTGATGCTCTGTTTTTTTTTTCTACATTTATATTATAGACAGAGCAAATGACAACACAATCCAGTTTAGTCCAGGCACAACCAAGGCACCCAATGCAAATGAGGAGGGGAAACAGAAACATTTCATTTCTCCCCTTCTCTGTATACTTTCTCTATGTGGACTGCCAGGTGCTGACTGACACAGAACAGAACTTATACTAATAACTGATAGGGAGATGGAGGAGCCCAGGTTCTTGATAAATAGATGTAAATTTTTAAATCTAATTTTAGTTTTCACATGTCATGAACGCATATTTGTTAAACATAAGGGAAAAGTAAACATAATATTAAAAATCGTGTTAAGCGACAGCCGCCCCTTGGAGTATGAATATTATTATATTTCTAACCACGAGATTTACTAAAGTGAGAATTCAAAGTGAATTTTACTTTTAAGGCCATAGTAGTTGAACTGAAAAAATAACTGTCTTAGACTATTTTTCCACTTGGTTGTTTTGACCTGAGATTCTGAATTCTAGCACATAACCTTGTTAGTATTTTTACCTGCTCTTGGGTTTTTGCTCCCCCTTTAGCAGGCCTATGGTTAGATGAGGGAGACCAAAATTGTACAGTCTAGTCACATTATGGCTTGCCCTCCAATTTTGGGGTGCTGTCCTGCCGCCCCACTTTAGATCCCTGATGACCCGCATCTAGAGACACCAGGGAACTATCCACAAGCAGCACAGCGCGAGTGCATCATTAGACATGCTCCCTGCAAGGTCCAGATAGCTGGGGGCTGGCCAGGCTGCTTGTCAGGTGGTGGGCGTTCCGCCTCCAAACTCTTCCCACCTGTCCCCATTTACAGACAGTTATGTCAATTCCCTTGGTTTGCACAACCGCCTAAATAAAAGGTAAAATAATTAGATAACAGGTATTTATGGTATAAAAACCAGCAGAAAATGAATAGGGCTTAGCATGTAAATGAGCAAAACAAATTTCCTATGGTTGGGAGTAGTTTTACCAAAAAGCTATATTTACATCAAAAAGTCACAACTATTTCTAAAGTGAACAAATCAACCACTAAACTCCAAGCGTTTCCACTTCAATGACATTCCACTGGGACTTGAGACGGGTGTCTACTAGGGCTTAATGGTACGTTCTACCTGACTGGCTGGTTGGTGAACTGACAGGCAGTATCTATTGGTTTCTTGGAACTTTTGACAGGAATATGACTCAAGTTTCCATTGTGATGTCATACTTCAATATTCTTGCCTGCTTAAACTTCCATTGCACTTTACACCACACATAGCATGTGGTCCACCAACCATTTTGTATCATACCTTTTTTAAAGTATTCAGAGAGTACACTTCAATCTCACCTAAACTATATATGTTTTCTTAGTAGATATTGGTGCGGTGTAAGTGACAAGGACCTACACCTATAAGTGGAGCGCTCAAACACAGATAAATCTTACCAAAACGTAGTCTCATTCAATGGTAAAATATGGGGTACATGTCAACATAAAATACAGAAAATACAATATAGTGTAGACGGTACTAAAAAATGGCTTCACAGTGATTATAATATTGTGTTGAATATTACACTCACATTTCAAGGAGCCTGTATATAGAAAACACTGGCCCCGTATAAAGGCTTGTGTGCTGTTATGGTAGCACCACCCTCCTACTTCGGCTTGAAGAATTTCTCAGGAACACGAAAAAAAGAGAAGAAAGCAAACCAATGTGTAGACTTATGGTGATAGATGGCACAGATATGTGTTCAATAAATGGGGTGCTCACCTGGTCCTGAGCCTACGAATCCCGGCTCTAGGTATGTGGATTTTGTGCCAGTTTGAATGGGGATGGCACTACCCCGTGAGGATTCCTTGGAGGCTCCAAAAGGAACTTGGATGAGGTATTGAATAAAAATGGTGAATTTATTAGTTTAAAATAAACATAAAAACAAAGATGATAAAAGTCCTCAAATAAAAGTCCTTTAAAAATGGCCAATACGCGTTTCACTCTCAAATAGAGCTTCTTCAGTCAAAAGGAACTTGGATGAGGTATTGAATAAAAATGGTGAATTTATTAGTTTAAAATAAACATAAAAACAAAGATGATAAAAGTCCTCAAATAAAAGTCCTTTAAAAATGGCCAATACGCGTTTCACTCTCAAATAGAGCTTCTTCAGTCAGCTGACTGAAGAAGCTCTATTTGAGAGTGAAACGCGTATGATAAAAGTCCTCAAATAAAAGTCCTTTAAAAATGGCCAATACGCGTTTCACGCTCAAATAGAGCTTCTTCAGTCAGCTGACTGAAGAAGCTCTATTTGAGAGTGAAACGCGTATTGGCCATTTTTAAAGGACTTTTATTTGAGGACTTTTATCATCTTTGTTTTTATGATTATTTTAAACTAATAAACTCACCATTTACATCCAATACCTCATCCAAGTTCTTTTTGGAGCCTCCAAGGAATCCTCACAGGGGTAGTGCCATCCCCATTCAAATTGGCACAAAATCCACATACCTAGAGCCGGGATTCGTAGGCTCAGGACCAGGTGAGCACCCCATTTATTGAACACATATCTGTGTCATTTATCACCATAAGTCTACACATTGGTTTGCTTTCTCTTTTTTCGTGTTCTCGAGAAATTCTTCAAGCCGAAGTAGGAGGGTGGTGCTACCATAACAGCACACAAGCCTTTATACGGAGCCAGTGTTTTCTATATACAGGCTCCTTGAAATGTGAGTGTAATATTCAACACAATATTATTATAAACACTGTGAAGCCATTTTTTAGTACCATCTACACTATATTGTATTTTCTGTATTTTATTTTGACATGTACCCCATATTTTACCATTGAATGAGACTATGTTTTGGTAAGATTTATCTGTGTTTGAGCGCTACACTTATAGGTGTAGGTCCTTGTCACTTACACCGCACCAATATCTACCAAACTGACTCTATGTTCGCCTCACTAACTTTTATTAGGCTAGATTTTATGCTATCCTTCACATACAGGGCCACCCCTCCCCCTTCCTTGCCTTCCCTGTCTTTTCTATATAAAGAGTACCCTGGTATTGCTATGTCCCAGTCATTTTTCTCATTATACCATGTCTCAGTAACAGTGACTAAATCTACATTATCAGTTGCCATTATTGCCACAAGTTCATGGATCTTATTCCCTAAACTGTGAGCATTTGTAGACATGACTCTAAGCTTATCATTTTTAACACACTTGCTACAGGCACCTTCTGTCCTTGTTTTGGGGGACAATTGGATTGATGTTTTATCACCCTTTTGCCCCCCCCTCCTAGTTTAAATACATCCTAGCAAAACCTCTGAACTGAGAACATTTGTTCCCTTTTGAGAAAGATGCAAACCATCTTTTTTGTACAGTTTATTTCCATTCCAAACAGAGCTACCATGAGAAATAAAGCCAAACCCTTGCTCCCGACACCATTCACCAAGCCACAAGTTAAAGTCCCTAATACGCATCTGCCTGTCGTTCTGAGTGTTATGCACAGGCAGAACTTCAGAGAACGACAGTGTGGAAGTAAAGAAAACACTAAAAACTTCCTTAACCTCTGAAACCTCATTGCAAGCCAAGTCATTTGTCCCTAGATGGACAAGTACATCCAAATCCCCTTCCTGCTTTGCTCGTTTAACAATATTACAGATACTGTCTCTGTGAGCAGTAGCTCCGGGAAGACACCTCACGAGACCTCCATTGTCCATCTCCACACCTCTTATGATGGAATCCCCCAACAA